>CM052539.1:147357230-147381083 GCA_028533065.1 Trachops cirrhosus
TACTGAGGAATTTTTCAGAAGGCTCAGGGAAGTGAAAATGTTAGAATGAATTTATTATGCAACACGTGAGAACTAGCAACCTGAAATGCAAAGGATTCTACCTTTCTTAAGGTGATGGGGAATGCACAGGTGCGGAAGGCATTGACATCATTGAGAAGCTTAGTAGTGGCTGCCTTCATCAGTGAGAATGCTGCTATGGAGTTGGCTATCAAATATATGTGAAAAAAAGTGCAAAGTTGATGTTCAGAAAACCTGGAGTGGCAATTAGGTGAAATTAATGATCAGACTACCGTGGTTTTCCTAGGAATAACAAAGATGGACAGTTGTAATATACATGCAGAGGGAGAGAAAGTAGAAAGAGAAGAGAGAGAGAGAGAGAGAGAGCGAGAATGTGCCTGGCATCAAATGCCACATGGAAAATCACGGCCCTTTTTCAGTTTCCATGTCTGTGTCTATTCACAGAGCTAGACGCTATTGATTGAAAGGGAGACTGGATCACTGCAGCTATATAAATTTCCTTTAACCTTCGCCATAGGGACTTGTAGCCTTATGACAGGATGTTGGGAACCACCCTGACTGGTTTCAGAAGCTGTAACCCCCCATGGCTAAGGCTGAGTGAGAGACCTTGGGACCATAAGCCACTAAGGAGACAAAGCTTATCTCCCTGGCAGGGGCCCCACCCCTTTACTTCACCCTGCTTGGTCCCAAGTCTGATTGGTTAGCCAATGAAGGGGAAGATTCCTCAAGGGAAGGACAACCTGAGACAGGCTTGGTCATGAGGGGAAGGACTTGGGGGACTATAGAATAAAGGGGTGATGGACCCTCGCCCTTCAGCTTTGTCATAGCCCGAGTCCTCATTCTGTCTGTAATAAGTCTCCTAATCTCTTGGCTGCCTTACTTCCCCTGCCTGATTTAAGCCTGAAGCAATGACAGGGCGGTTCAGCCCTGTGCTGGAAAGGGCGGGTTCCCCAGGGCAATCAGGCCTAAGAAAGAATGCATAAAATCCTATGAAACCTGCTTTGCTAAGAATGCTCTCAATTTTCTGATAAGGGTCTGAGCGTGAAATGAGTTTGCTTCCCAAAGTTTTGTAGCCCTTTAGCTAACTGACCGTGACTCAGAATAAGCCCTCATAGTTCTTTGTATATTATCTATTGTTTGATCTTTACTGCCTGACAATGATTGATGAGCTTTACCTGTATTCCTATGCAAATTGAACCCAATAAAAGCCCATTGAGGAAAAGGCTCCTGACCCTTCTTCTTTGAGAGATTGGCCACTTTTCCTCCCCAAGCAGATCACGTCTTGGTAGACTTATTCTCATCCATGCCAGACTCAGGGGATCTGCTGGCAAAGCTCCCCCACAACAAGATAGTTAATCCTGGATGATTTTTAAAAGACTGTTAGACACAAGATCTGAAGTAACTAATAATCAGACCTGAATTGTAACCTCAGACCCCTGATGATACAGGAATCTTATAGGACAAGTGTTAATGGAGTTTTGATCAAAATCTGTCTCTCATTGGGCCCATGTTACTATAACACTGTGTTTATTTCCATAGTCAACAAATGTGTAACCAGGATGGATATACTTAGCAATTAGCAGAACTCTTATACTATCTGACCTTTGGAATAAGAGCTAGCTAGGGGTGCCAGTTGGAAGACCCTGTAGGTGCCCTCCCCCATCCCCAAAATAGTAAATAAGAAAAAATGCTACATTACAAAGGAATTGAAGAAATTTGACATATCTTCAGAGATTTAAGAGATGTAGCAAAGTTAGTCATCAGCATCCTTCTAATAAATTAATTTGCATGGGCTCTGTAAAAATCAGATGGATCTTGGTAGATGTTGGGAGACTAATGTATCCTTAAGCAGATTAAAACCAATCAGTGATGTTCTATCAGATATCAAGAACCACGAAAGGTCTGAGATTTTACTCCACTCTTGCAAGCTAATAAGTTAGCCTGTCACCGTTTCATGGACACTGGCAGAAAACTCAAGATTCCTGGGTTAAAGACTAAAGTACTTTGTTACAGAAACAACCATAGACACAGCATCAGCATTTGCACCAGTTCTCCAATTCCCACATCACATGGGGTAATGCATGGAGGGTCAGGTAATTCTTTCACTCTCAATGAGGTGTGTTACAGGAGAGGAACCTTGTACTTAGGGACCCCTAATCTTGAACTTTGCCTTGATGGGAGATAATATCTTATATTGTACTATAAACAAAACTACTATATGCTATGAAGGGAGATACTTTGTCTTCCAAGGCTATTTGCTAAATAAACATCCTTTGAAAGATAGTCTAGATAGTCTGGTAGGTAACCTTATAATTAAATAAAACCCCAAAGAAGCAGTTAGATTTAAAATTTTGTTTATACTGAATTGAACAAAGAATAATAGATTGTGAAAATATGACAAGGCAGAGGAATTTGGGCCAGGGTAGTTAATTGGATAGAGAAGTGGCTAGAAAGATAATTGTGAGTGTAGAAAGGTTTATTTATATATTTTTCTCAGTGATAAAACCGTTATTTTTCCTCCTGATATAGGGAAGACATCTTCCACTTGGGGATTTGATCTCCTGCTTTCCGGAAGAAGAGGCGGAAGTCAGAGAGCCTTTATTGCACCTGCTGTTTTTCAAGTGTCTTTAGCACAACATAATTCTTATGTCAAAGCAGCATATTTTGAGGTGGCATCTTCTGCCATCCTTCAGCACCCTTCAATAAAATACTAGAGTGTAATTTTGCCTCAGGTTTAGTTGTTTGTTATTGTTTTGGGGTTTTTTCTTTCTTTCTTTCTCTCTCTCTCTCTCTCTCTCTCTCTCTCTCTCTCTCTTTCTTCTTTCTTTCTTTCTTTCTTTCTTTCTTTCTTTCTTTCTTTCTTTCTTTCGGACTCAGGATAAAACACACAGTACGAAAACATGGAGGGCATATAGAAGCATGGTCAGCAAGAAGACAGTAGAGATAGGTTGAGACTAGGTCTTGGACAGACTTCAGTGTCAAGCTGAAGGATTCAATGTAAGCTTGGGTTCCAAGAATCTATGTTTATGTATTCACATGGTGTGGTAGGAACAGAATTCTGTATCAATAAAGTGACTCAGTTCCTGTCCAGGCATTCATTAGCTAATTAAACTGGAGAGTGAAGAATTCTAATTCTCTCTCTTCCCATAATTTCTATGAGTCTCTCTTTCCGTTAATTAGGTGGGTTGCACTTTCGTTCCTGCCAGTTGCCCATCTTTCATGTGCTGGGGAAGAAAGGTCTGCCAGAGGTGACCCAAAGTTTCTTCAGGGAATTAGTTAATGAGAAATCCACAGGACCTTCAAGCATGAAAATGTCCCCTCCTTAGCAGAGGAGCTTAATTACTGCTCAAGCAGCTTAGGGACCCTCAAATAGGTCTTCTGTACTATTATCAATATTTCTGTGGTGCTTTAGACAATTTACGAAACTAACAGAATCTTATGTGTAAAACAAGAATAGACATCAACTAATAAAATAGATGACAAATAGATGGTTTGCAAACACTGAGGTATACTATGGTTCAATCATCATTATGCCTAATTTATAGATGAAATCAGTGAGCAAGCTCAATATATCAGTGAATGTCACTTGTCCTTTTTAGTTATTAAAGCAATGTAGTCTTTATCTTACAGTATACCTGAGGGAAAGTGTAAAACAATATAAACATACCTTTGTTTGGTGAGTTTCTGTACAATGGTGCTTTAAGGTTATAAACAAGATGTGAGAATTATATTCACATTGTATTAGAGGTGTCTTAATTTGTTTTTTGCAGAGGCACCCCTTGAGACAAGGAGACAAGGATTCAAGTGTAAGTAGTTTATTTGGGAGGAAATACTGGAACAGATTGATGGGGAGAGTAAAGTGAGCCTGGGAAAGGAAGCTAGCTAGCCAATAGACTCTGCAATCAAGCAAGTTACCACTGTGGGCAACTGGAGCATAATCCATTAGGGAACTTGCAGTGACAATGAAGAACATACTTCAGAGTCACCGCAGTCAAGGTGAAGGAAGTTAGCATATTTAGTTTTCAAATCCTTATCTTTCATTGCATGAGGGCTGTTTTAAGGAGTTCTACTAGATTCCCTTTTAAATTCATCATTCAAGTTTCTCCTCCAAAATACATCTTTTCCCAGTAAAGGATCTGCTATCAAGTTCTACCCAAACAAGTGTGCCCCATTCTATTCTATGTCTGGTTACACAGAAAACTGTAACTCTAAGTAATGTGAGTGTTAGTCAAGATCATGTGTATTATCTTCCATGGGCAACTGCTTGTTGTACCAATAGCCTGAAATATCAGGAAGAACCCTGACTGAGGAAGAAGATGGTAAAGAATTCAGGACTCACCAGCCGTTGTGACATTCTTGAGCAGTGCATCACAGATTGAATTTAGGCATTCTGAAACCTACCAAAGGGTAGGATTTCAGATTTTCATAATAGAACACAGCTTCTTGGATGATCTTATCCCTTATACCACTTAGCTCACTGATGGTTACATGGTTGGGGATAAATAGGTATTAACTGTGAATTAACAGAGATATTTCGAAAGGAAATGGGAATGTGTTTCTAGATAATACTGTACAAATTCTTGTCTTAAATTCTCCCTTCACAGAGAGAATGTCCATTCAAAACATGTAAGGGGTGTCTTGATGGAGATGTCTCATGCCAAAGTTATGAATCGAGCTGAATCCCAGCAGCCAACAAAATTGATTGTTCATATATCCTCCATGTTCCAGGACTCTTTTCCTCTCAACCCCACCTGTTAGCAAAGCTCCCAGTAATGACAATAAATCTGAGTTCATCCTGTTATAATAGTTAATGGACTCATGAACAGCTGAGCTAAAAATTCATACCCAGGCAGGAGTTACAAATTACACAAATCAGGATAAAAGCTTCATAAATATTGACTCTGCCTAATGGTTTCTGTCAGAGGGGAAAAAAATACTTGCTATGATAATGGCATTTTCTCCCTAAAGCACTGCTCTTTGGACTGATGGCCTATAGAAGTATTTATATCACCAAGAATTTAGTTAATAAAACTGAATTTATCAATATCTCACTTAATCCATTACTTAATATATTAATAACATAGAAGGTTTCTCACAGTGAAATCTTGAAAAATATGGTGAAGAATGAAGGGAAATTTGTGGAAGGCAAGGTCGAATTGTGAATCAACTAGAACTAAGCAAAATGGATTATGCAAAGCCAAGAATGTTTGAACAAGTTTATCATTTTCTTTTAAGTCTTCAGGCCATCACGTAGAATGATACAAGTCCCCCCTTGGTATGACTAGGCTTACATAGACTCTGAAATAATGTTTTACCACCCAAAAAAGACTTACTGGCATCCACCTAAAGAAGAGGAGACACCTCAGTCAAGGAGAAGAAGGTGACATAGTAACATATTGTGGGTAAGCAGCAAGTCACTCCTATAAATGAAAAAAAGGAAGTAATAAACTAGAATGCATGCATGTAAAATTAACAGGTCTACTGAGGAAAAAGTATAACCGTTCCAAGTTAAATAAAGCAGTGACTTTTTCATAATTTAAATCAATTAATTTTTTGTGAGGTTACTAGGGATCTATTATTGGGTTAGATACTACGTTGGGTGTGAAACTGTATGACAAGATTCTTGAATTATCTTGTTATATAGTTTTAAACTTTTATTCATTTATTTTTAGAGAAAGGGGATGAGAGGTAGGAAGAGAGGGAGAGAAACCTCAATGTAAGAGAGAAAGAGATCAGTTGCCTCTCACATGTGCCCTGACCAGGAATCAAACCCATGACCTTTTGCTTTGCTGGAGGATGCCCAACCAACTGAGCCACATCACTCAGAGCTTGAATTATCTGTTTTAAAAGATGAGCATACATGCTACAATGAGCAAACAGTGGGTTATAAGAAAGTGTTCAGCAGAATATCACCACGGAATGTTCAAGAGGAAGGGATCTCAGATATAATTAAACTTGACATCTTACACATTAGAGACTGAAACTTAGAGCTTGGAAATCCAAATGTAATATGGAAAAGGGAGAAGTGGTTAATTTTTTGTCTAAAGTAGGTGACCAAAGAATGTTTAACCTGGCTGAATAACAATGTATTTGAAGGTTTCTTTAAGTGTGTTATCATGATGAATAATGTTTTTTAAGTTAATTTTCTTTGTAAATAGAAATTTTTTTAAATCAGGATAATTGATGGTGGGAAAATGACTCACTTTAACCAATATTTATAAGCACAAATTATGTGGCAAATGCTAAGCTAAACTTTTTACATTTACTTTCTCATCAATTCTTACCACAAGCTGGAACATATATATTACAATAAAAAATGAGGAATTGCTATCTTTGACCTCAAGGAACTCAAATTTAGTGGAAGATCCAGACACTGACTTAATTAGTAACAAGTATAATGCAACAAGTAAAATAACACTGGTTATATTATGTCATAAATATAAGAAGGAGAAGCAGTTAAGTCTGCCCTAAGGAGAAGATAAAGGAATTCTTATTTTGAAGATAGAACCTTGAATTTCTGACTTTTTTAAAAATAAGTTTTCCAGGTAGACTATATGAAGAATAAGAAACTTCTAGACGAAGGGAACTGTGTGAACAAAGAAATAATCTCTCGAAAATACTCTATCTTCACTGCATAAGTGAGGCACAGTCTAAACCAGCTGTCGGGGTAAGACAAGGGGAAAAGCTGAATTTGAGATCAGAGAAGAGCATAAGGACTCCAGAGATTAGTTCCTAGTGAGAGTGAAGTCAGAAAATTGTCCAAACATCTACATATTATGCTATTAGATAATTCCAAGAAAGAAAACTTTTAGGTTAATTTGCAATCCAAATCCAAACGCACATACAAGAAGAAAAGGCACGGAAGTTACAGGGATTGTCATAGAAAAATGCTTTTTGTTCCTGAACGCCTCTGGGAAGACCTTTGATTCAGACCCTAAGTGAATCGTCAGGCTGCCTGCCAGTTTCCTTTTCTGATGTTTGGCCTCAATCCTTCCTTCCTCGCAGACACTGACATTCTTTCACAAGCACGGGAAGCATCATTAAAGTATATTGCCTGGCCTGTACACACACACATAAAGGTGCTCACATATTATGAGTTAATTTGTCTTTTAAACAAAGTCATGTTTGGTTTCCTCTTCACCTCACTTGCTCAAAGTGAGTTAATTCCTCCACTTCGGAGAAAAAATTATGCCAGGCTTTGCTTTTTGTTGTTCTTTTTTTCTCTGGGTACCAAAACTCTGAATTAGAAATCAGCCCTGCCTAGTTTTAGATGCACTTGTCCTTCTACTTTTCTTGAAAAGCCCTCTTCTGAGTCTAGAACAGTCAGGAAACTTTTTCCCTGTAGCAGGTGGAATTTGAATTGTTTTCAGTCATGGTAGGAACCCAAGTACAAATAGAACTACAATTGTATCCTACGTAGTTTTTTATTTAATCATTAGAAATTTTGCAAGTGGCTTTTATGATCCAGGACCTCTTATGGTTGCTGGGAATATAGTTGTGAACAAGGCCACCAAAAACCATTGCATATAGAATTGAATAGTGCAATGGAGGCAGACAATGCACAAAAACATACATAAGCAATTGAATTTAGATTTGGGACATGAGCTCTTAGGAAATGCACAAGACAGCAAGAGACTAGGACAGGCAGACCCACCTAGTTTGGAAAAATCAGAGGAGATTTTCCTTACGAAGTGATAATTTTAACTGAGGCTTAAGATGGATTGTTTGTGCGTGCACATGCGTGTGTGCATGTAGAGGGGAGTGTGCCTCCCTGCAGGTGTAAAGTCCTTGGGGCAGAAAGTAGCTTGACACTTTCAAAGAACTCTAAAAGCTTCATGGAAAATGGATCTAAGGGAAACAACAGTGGATGAGAAGAGATTTTGGAATATGGATATTTCAATAGTGCAGGTAATACCTTCTTGATCTAGGGAGGTGGCAAGACAGAAGTGAAAATATTGGAAAAATATTTGAGGATAATTGAAAGAACTTGGCAATTGGTTGGAAACAATGGGGAGTTAGGGAGAAAAGGGGGTTTCTTGAATGAATATCTGGGTAAATGGTCATGTTGTTTCCTCAGGTAGTAAATATAGTAAATATTGGAAGTGAAGTGAAACATTAAAGGAAAAATTTAGCTCAATTTTGGACATGGCTGAGAATCCAGTAAGAAATATGTGTATAGCTCTGGCTAGTGTGGCTCAGTTGGTTGGGCATAATGTCATGAACCAAAAGGTCACCATTTTGATTCTTGGTCAAGGCATATGCCTGGGTGGAGGTTGGGACCCCAACTGGGGCACGTGCAAAAGGCAGCCAATTGATGTTTCTCTCTCACATTGAGGTTTCTTTCCCTCTCTTTCTCTCTCCCTTCCTCTCTCTCCAGAATCAATAAAATAAAAAGAAATACAGAATATATTCAGAAGAAGGGTGAGGACATAGGGAATCATTTGGGAGTCACTGGCATGTAGGTGGTGATTCAAGTCATATATTACCTAGAAAGAATTGAAACATGATGTGATAAGAGAATCTGGACCCAAATCCTAAGAAAGTTCATCTTTTAAAGGTCAGGAGTGGAGGCAATTATAAAAGAAACTAAAAAAGAATGATTAGCAAAATAAGAAAAAAACCAGGGGGGTTTTCAGTGAGAAGAATGTGGTCAACCAAAGTGATTCATCAAAGATATCTAGGAAAATGAGGACAGAAAAGTGTTCACTGTGTTTAGTGTCAAGGAGATTATTGAAAAGGACTGTTTTGGTGGAGTTGGAAAGATGAAGGTGAAAGTAACAGTGAAATAGGTAGAACTAGATATGTGGTAAAGAACTGGAGGCAGGAAATTATTTCAAGAAATTTGGCCTTGATGGGATGGAGAAACTAGAGACAGTAGGGGGAAGACTTAATGGGTAGTTTAGTAAATATTTGTTGTTTTAAGATGGAAAAGAAAAATGTTTGTTTAAATGATAGTGGCACATGGAAGTCCGGATCCTTGATAGAGTGCTGTATCATCTTTACAACTCCCAGCATCATGGTAGCTGAAGGCAGAAGGTGAGTTTGGAGTCATTTATCATAACCAAGAGTCCCTGTTGGCCAAGGAGTCTACTCTTTAAACTAAGGCCCAAACCTTTTTTCTTTATAGTTTCTTCCTCTGGTCTGAATTATAAGAGTCTGGCTTCCTGCTGCTTATAACATCTTTAGACTTAGAGAATATTTTCTTTCTGTTCTTATACAGACACTGCTAATTTAATTTTGCATGATCTCTAATAGACCCTGGATTTTGCAGCCAGTTCCCATAAACTTCCCGTTCCCATAGACTATATTTCAGTTAAATTTTTGCTCAGTGATTTCATATTAGTTATGATTCTGAAAGGTGTCTTGTTTTGTATCAGGTACTGTAAGAGAAGAATCATATAATTGATCCTTGAAATTCCCACTCTGTACCAGAATTAAAACCACTACTCACTTCTACCCAGGCACTTCCATGCTCTCAACCACTGTCAAAAATGTTACTTGAAAACAGACTAAACTCCCACATTATAGTGTATTTGTTGGAAATATTTGCTGCCATGCCAATTCACTGGAGTAAAGGTCTTTCTGGATGTTAATTCTTATTGGTGTACAATATTTGATGTATATGTTATTATTACTATACTTTACCCTGAATTCTGCCAAATAAGTCTTCCTATGTCATGGCTCTTCATAATATAGACATGATAAAATATCTCAGTGTCTTATTTCTAAATTTAAAAATATATATAATCAAATTCCATGGCATGGGGACATTACTGCTAACCTCACAAGTGAAAATACTTAAGAAAGAATGCTATGAACAATCATATGCCAACAACTAGATAACCTAGGTAAAATGAACAAATTCCTAGAAAGACACAAAATACCAAATCCAAGTTAAGAAGTGGAATAGACCTATAAGAAGTAAGAATATTGAATTTGTATTTTTAAAAAAACTTCCCCAAAAGTTCAAAGCCACATGAAATTACTGTTTACTCCAACCCAATCTTTGACAAAAATAAACAGCAATTCTTCAGAAACTCTTGAAAAAAATAAAGGAGGGAAAAATGCTTTCCATTGAATTTTATGAAGCCAGTATTTGCTTGATACCAAAACTGGACAATGTCATAACAAGAAAACTGCAGAACAATATCCATTGTATATTTAGAGGCAAAAATTCTCAATAAAATATTAGCAAACTGAATTTAGTAACTTGTACAGAGGATCATACACCATGACCAAATGGAACTAGTCTTAGAAATACAAGGTTTGTTTAACATACAAAAATCAATCAGTGCAATACATCATATTGACAGAATAAAGAACAAAACATTATCATCTCAATGGATGAAGAAAAGCATTTGACAAAATCTAACACTCTTTTGTAATAAAAACACTCAACAAAGTAAGAGTTGAAGGGAATTTTCTAAACTTGGTAGAGGGCATGTACAAAAAATCCAGAGCTAATATCATACCAAAAGTGAAAAGCTAAAACTTTCCCTCCTAAGATCAGGAACAAGACAAGTAGATCTGCTCTCAACATTTCTATTCAACATTTGTACTGGAAATTATAGACAGAACAATTAGGCTGGAAAAGACGCACAGATAGGAAAGGAAAGAGTGAGATTATATTCAGAGATGACGTGGTCTTCCACATAGAAAATCTTAAAGAATCTGCATACAAACAAACAAACAAGCAAACAAAAAAACCTTGGAGTTAATAAATGAATTCAGTGAGGATGCAAGATACAAGATCAATACATAAAAATAAATTGTTTTTTATATTCTAGCAACAAACTGCAAAATTAAATTAAAAGACAATTTTGTTTATTACAGCATGAAAATGTAAAATATTTAGGAGTAAATTAGACAAAATTAGAGTAACTTGTTCATCAAAAACTACAAAACAGCCTCGAAATGAAAACTTAATTACAAAGACATCCTATGTTCATGACTTGAAGGACTTAATATTTTCATATGGCAGTATTTCCCAAACCCATATACAAATTTAGTGGAATTCCCATCAGAATCCCTGTTGTCCCTTTTAAAGGAAATTAGCAAACTTATCCTAAACTTTAATGACAAAAAAGGCAGATCCAAAATGCTTCCCAATTTCAAATCTTATTTCAAAGTTACATGAATCTTGAGTGTGGTACAGGCATAAAGATAGACAGATTAATCAATAGAATGGAATTGAGAATCCAGAGATAAAAACATACCAGTTGAATTATATATAAGATGTTGAGGCCATTCAATGGAAAAAGTATTTTTTTTCAACAAATGGTCCTGGGCCATGAAAATATCCCCATGTGAAAGAATAAAGTTGGACACTTTCCTCACACCATATATAAAACAGTGCAAAGTACATCAAAGGCCTTCATTGTAGAGATAAAACTATGGAATTCTAAAAGAAAACATAGGGTTTAATCTTCCTGATTTTGGATTAGGCAATCATTTCTTAAGTATGATACTGAAAATGTATGAAGCAAAATAAAAAAATAGATAAATTGGACTTTAGCCAAAGCAAATCTTCTGTGCTTCAAGAAAGTCAAAATATAATCCATAAAAGTAGTGGGATCCAAAGTCAATATTCAGAAATTGATGGCATTTTTATACACCAACAATGAAGTATTGGAAAGAGAAACTAGAAAAAAATCCCATTAAATATAGCAACAAGAAAAATAAAATATCTAGTAATAAATTTAACCAAGGAGGTAAAAGACCTATACTCAGAACACTATAGAACACTGAAAAAAGAGATTGAGGAAGATACAAATAAATGGAAGCATATACCATGTTCATGAATTGGAAGAATTAACATCATTAAAATGTCTATACTATCCAAAGCAATCTATAGATTCAAAGCAATTCTTATTAAAATACCAATAGTAAATTTCACTGATCTAGAACAAATACTTCAAAAATTTATATGGAACCCCAAAAGACCCGAATAACTTTAGCAATCTTGAGAAAGAAGAATAAAGTTGGAAGCATCTGAATACCTCATATAAAACTATACTACAAGGCCACTCTAATCAAAACAGCCTGATACTGGCATAAGAACAGACACATAGATCAATGGAACAGAATAGAAAACCCAGAAATAAATCCATGTCTCCTGGTCAATTCAAATTTGACAAAGGGTGCATGGGCATACAACAGAATAAAAATAGTCACTTGAATAAATGGTGTTTGGAATACTAGACTGCTATATGCAAAAAAAAAAAAAAAAGTGAATCTATACCACCAACTTACACCATACACTAGAATAAACTCAACCTGGATAAAAGACTTAAATATAAGTTGTGATACCATAAAAGTGCTAGCAGAAAACATAGGCAGAAAAGTTTCAGATATCCCATTTTGCAATATTTTTGCCAATATATTTTCTAGGCAAGAAATAATGGAATAAATAAACAAATGGGACTGTATCACATTAAAAACTTCTGCATGGCTAAAGAAGTATCATCGAAATGAAAAGGGAAATGACTGTGTGGGAGAACATATTTGGCAATGATACATCAGATAAGTGTTTAATAATCTCCAAAATATATAAAGAACTCACATGACTCCACACCAGGAAGACAAATAATCCACTTAAAAAATGGGCAAAAGACCTGAACAGACACTTCTCCAAAGAGGACATAAGATGGCCCATAGACATATGAAAAGATGCTCAACATCACTAGCCATCAGAGAGATGCAAATTAAAACCACAATGAGCTATCACCTCATCCCTGTTATTATGGCTGTTATTAATAAATCAACAAACAACAAGTTCTGGTGAGGATGTTGAGAAAAGAGAACCCTAGTGCACTGTTGGTAGAAATGCAGAAATTTCCCACAGTGCAACCACTGTGAAAAATGGAATTTCCTCAAAAAACTAAAAGTAGAACTGCCTTTGACCCAACAATTCTACTACTGGGAATATACCCTAAGAATCCCGAAACACCAGTTCGAAAGAACTTATACCCCTTTGTGTTCATAGCAGCATTATTTATAATAGCCAAGATTTGGAAAAAGCTTAAGTGCCCATCAGTAAATGAATGGATAAAAAAACCATGGTACATTTACACAATGGAATACTACGCAGCAGAAAGAAAAAAGGAACTCCTATGCTTTGCGATGCATGGTTGGATCTGGATAAAGAATAGGTAGGTTATATACACAATGGGATATTACTTAACCATAGAAAAGAATAGAATCTTGCCATTTGTCACAACATGGGTGGACATAGGCAGGGGTGTCCAACCTGTGGCCTATGGGCTGCATGCAGCCCAGGATGGCTGTGAATGTTGTCCAACACAAAATCATAAATTTTCTTAAAATATTATGAGATTTTTTTGATTACATATTGCAATGTATTTAATGTGTGGCCCAAGACAACTCTTCTTCTTCCAATGTGGCCCAGAAACGCCAAAAGGTTGGAGACCCCTGAGAGGGTATTATGCTCAATGAAGTAAGTCAGACTGAGAAAGACAAATATTATATATTTTTACTTACATGTGGAATCCAAAAACAAAACAAGTGAATGAACAAAAGGATAAAAAAGAACTCATGATAACAGAGAACAAATTGATGGTTGCAAGATGAGAGGGTGGTTGGTAGGATGGGTGAGAAAGGTGAAGGGATCAATAAGTACAAACTGGCAGTTACAGAACAGTCACGGGGAGGTAAAGTACAGCGTAAAGAATATAGTCAGTAATGTTTTAATAATTATGAATGGTGCCAGATGGGTACTGGATTTATCGGGGTGATCACACTGTAAGTTACATAAATGTCTAATCACTATATTGTAGGCCTGATCGTAATATAATATTGCATGTCAACTTCCAATTGGAAAATAAATTAAAAAAAGAAGTCTAATGTGACCTGTACACAGGACATAACTTGAAAAATGAGCCTGTGAAGGAGAGACAAGCCTGAATATCATTCCAAGTAGTTTAGGTTTTATGCATGGAATTTATTACACTTGCTCTTAGCCAAAAGGCTGAGAAGCAATTATTATTCATGGAATTTATTAAAGGAATGGGTTAGTGAAATGTTTAGTGATTGCACCTCTTTAACGTCACTATTCGCTGCAGTTTATGCATTTGGAACTGAGTCAGTGTTACAACGAATACATCTAAAATCTTTTGGTAGAAGTAAATGCCAAGGTCAGAGGTCATTGGCACATCTTCAGAGCCATAAAATTGGAATTGGAGATATACTGAGGATTTAACTTTAAAAAGAAAACCATCACAATTAAAGCAATTATTAAAGAGAGTAATTGACTGGTCATTTGCCAACTTTGAATTAATTGGATTTAGCTTTAATTTTTAAAAGTGCTGGTTGCAGCAAAATAAAACCATCCTTCTCCAATATAGTGAGACATTAATGTTCCCATTATCACTCATTTCAAACTTGAGCTCTTCCCAACTCTAATCTATTTGGTTGTTTAAAATGAAGTGATGGCTACAGATAACATCACAGTCAGGAAGACCTCCATCTGGCTCTAAATTAGTCAAATGAAAGGCATTGTTCCCATTTTCATCTGACTTGCATTCACTCAGTCTTAGTATTAATAGGTTTGAGGTTAATTACTCCTGGAACCAGGAAGTTAAACAACAAATTATGAAAATCTAACCAAAAGATTTTACATTCCTAGCTTCTGCTTTATGCTTATGTATGTGTCTGAATACATGGGCATGCTTACGAATGCCTGCTTTTAATAAAGTGAACAGGTATAATATAGATATAGATATATAGATATATAGATTAGGTTCTTCCTGTCATTAATTGAGTAGTACTGTCACTTCTCTAAGTAGTGCATCATGTTGACAGAATGCATTATATTTTATAAATTTTTTCTTTGTACAGATCATTGTAATTTTTTTACTTATTGTTGTTCAGTTATAGTTGTCCCGCCTTTTTCCCCATTGCTCACCCCTACCCCATCCCCCCACTCCCACATTCAATCCCCCCCATTGTCCGTGTCCATGAGTACTCTATTCGTGTTCCTTTGCTTGCCCCTTCTCCTTCTTTCCCCCATTGTGCCCTCCAGCCTCCCCTCTGGACACTGTCCCTTTGTTCTTTATTTCCATGTCTCTGGTTCTATTTTGTAATTTAAGCACACTTACCTACCACCTTTTAAAAGTGAGCTCTGCAACATTCCCCAGCCGTTAACATATTCATCTTGACCAGAACAGTAAATTTTGCTCGTGTAACCATGCAGAAACTTTATTTCTTTAATACGAACTATTCTCTTTTAATTGCTTTTGATTCGAACTGGCCTCATCTAGCACCTTGCCTCATCTGCCTCCTTCTCCCTTGCATGTCCACTCCTTCTAAATCATTGAGCCCTCAGGACTCAGCATCATAATTTTAGGAATAAAGCCTTTGATCTGATGACCACAGAGACAAAGTTTGGTCAAATTAGAGATAAAATTTAGGCCTCAGTTGTGTTTCAGCTCCATGCCCAGAAAAGCAGCAAAACCAGATGAAGTGGCACCAGGGATAACATCAGAATCAGATGTTCAATGACCCTCTACCCTAGTGCCAATCAATCAGTAGGGACCAACACCTGACTGTGATCATAACTCCCTTAGTCACCACGATTAATGATTTTTCCATTACATAACCCATCCCCTGGAAGCCAACGGGGAGCTCACCTGTCTCCAGGTATAGTCCACTTCCTAAAAATAAACCCTTACTTTGTTGCAAACTCCTGTTCATGTCTTATTGGGCTTTGGTACTCACAAATGGACTCCTTTAGTCCACTAACATCTGCTACCACAGAAGATTTTTAATGTGAACAAGAGCCTTTCAACCACTCTTTGCTTTAGACTCCCAACTTATTATCTGTAATAGTCTTTCAGAATCAGTGAGTGTATGGCCATATCTTATCCAAGGTACATACATATGAATTTAAAATCCTATAGGTGAGTAAATTAATCCTGATCTTCCTGTTTTCATCACTTTGATTTTTATGCCATTATTGCAATAATGTTTTGAGACATTATATAAATCAATCATGCATCCCTTCAGTATTGCTGTTTTAAATTAAATGTAATTTGTGATGCTGGTCTTTTCAAGTACATTAACTTTAACCAACATTGTACTAAATTAATTTCAACTACAATTTATGTTCTTCTAATTAGGGGGTACTTGATTCTCATGTCTATTCCATGACCAAAGATGGGGGATGCATAAATAGTAATACAGTCAATCACACAATCTCTGCATATTTCAAAAGTACATCTTGGGGAAAGAAAAATAAAATTTAATCTAACATATGTATTAGTAAATTACTTGTGAAAGAAGCATGGCTTAGAGAGATACATCAAGATAAAAACTTGTGCTTAAAGAAATTTGAGGGTAATAATGGAAGGGAATGTCTATTTAGTACTTCCAGAAGGACGCTGTGAATACGCACATTATGCATTGACTATATTTATCACATTGCTAACATATGTAGGGGATTTACATTAAATGAAATAATTTAATCCATGACACCTACAAATATATAGCTTGAAAGTTAGAGAAAATAAGTTTCTATTCTTGTAATATTATATTTATCTTTCTTTAAAATGTTCAATGCATTCTGTAGTAAAAATAACTCAATCAGAATCATTGGAGCTACATTCATACAATGCTGCCTCTTAGGCAAGCCACTTAACCTCATTAAAACTTGTATAGATTGCTTTACATTTTAAAAATAGTAACTTAAAATAGTACTCTCTATTATTTACTCCAGTTTATAATTTTAGAGCTATCTATCATCTAACTGACCTCTTTGTCAGGAAGAGGGAGTTATCTTTTATTTTTGTGTTGTGTAGAAGAACCAACATAGAATGTAATACTGCTTATATGCCACTGGGCTGAGAAAAGAGATCTAGTTTCTTGCTTTTGAATCTAATTCAACTTTACTAGACCATACTGTCTCAAGTATGGCTTTAAAAGTCAATGAAAATTAAAGCAGTTCTTTTGGTAGTGGAAGTAATGTTGTATAGTCTCTTGTTATTTATTTATAGGGATTTTCCTACTGGAAAACAAAGTGTCTGAAAAACCAAAATACAAGCCTCGGAATCAATCATTTTGGATTTTATCCATGGCACTCACATTGTGTCTTTGACTAGTCAAAGTCATTGTTCTTGGTGGGTTTCTGTCGCTCTTCCTATAAAATAATGAGATTTTTCAATGTTCTTAACACAGTGTAAGTGTGTGAGGAAACGTGGTCATTCACTGAGGGTTTTGAAAAATTGCAATGTTGATTAATGATAAAGTTAACTTCTGATTTCTGTGCATAGAAAATACAGAAAAATCTAACTGCATTTTGCTAGATTACAACTAAATAACGCCTCTGACCCAGAGAGGGCCACACACTGATATGCACACATCACTGACAGCATATTGAAAAGGCTTCTTTCTGGGACCCCTTTGACCTCAGTTTTATTATATGTAAATGGGGAAGAGTGAATTATTAGTGAGCTTAGTTTCTGCTTTAAATTGTCCCCCAAATTAGTGTGAACCTCTCTCTGTGTACACATATTTCAAAGTAAGCAAATGTTTGGCTTATATTAGTCTTTAAGCATATTTTTAAATATGAATTTGTCTATCGGTCAAAAACAAAGTTGGGGCCACCAGCTTCCTCTATGTTAGACAATATGCAAGACAAACATACAATGTGCCAGCTTTTACTTGGCTGGACCATAGAAAAGAATGCCTCTGTGAATAATCTTGAGATGGGCAAACCGCCTACCACAAAATGTGGAAGAGCAAATATCATGACCAAGGCAACTATGGAAATTTTACTTTGTGGTATATTATTGTGTGGGGGGTTTTGGGTTTCTTTCTGGCAAAATTTCTTGTCTATATCCAGTAAAAAGCATCATATTTGAATGATAAGCAAGGAGACAACTACATTTTTTAAGATTTAATATCTCAAGTAGTTATGAATTAGTATTTTTTGTGTGTATTTGCAAAAGCAGTCACTCTTTGCTATCTCCTGTTCTAAAGGTGTTCCTAACTCAGGTATTTTTTATTCAAATATTTTCTTTATCAATATTAACTTTTAGTTCAAACATAGAAACATATTTAAAGTACATGTGGTCTTTTCCTTCAAAGCGGTATCTTTTTTAAAACTAGAAATGAAAACAAGAAAAGATTTTTTCTATTATTTTGATTAGCCAATGTCTTACTTTAGAAAACACTGATGTTACAAAACATATTTATATTATGTCATAATAATACAGCACATCTATGTGGAGCCCTGGAAAAATACCCAATAGACTCTAAATGTTTACATTTAAATGAAATACACTCTGTATCTAAAGCAGTTTGAAAAAATATTTTTAATTAATAAATGTCATCTTTGGTGAAAGAACGAATGCTGACATTTTGAACCAAAAAAAAGAAACAAAAGATTTTTAAAATTCTTTAAAAAACTTTTCTTCAGAGGTTCCTATAAAATGGTTTTCTTAAAAATAGTGATAAAAATTTCTGAGGAGAGTTATATGGGTGTAATCATTGAAAACAAAACAGTAACAAAAGGCATATGTATTAATTTGCTTTTTGAAAAATGTTCCACTTCAATATGCAGAGAAGTGGACTATGAATTAAGTAAATAAAAGCTTCATATCGATATCTTCCTAATTACCTTCTTCCTAGTCTTATAAATTCAGGGCAATAAATCTGTTTCTCTTATAGAAGTTCTCTTTCTAAAACATATACTCATTATCATCTGGCAATAAAATGTACCTTATCATTTCAATGAAAACACCTTAAATATAATTTAACATTTTAATATACAACTATAATAAAATTACATTATTGCATAGTTATATCTTTCTCTTAAAATGAATGGAGGGTCTTTGTATAATTGATTTTAAGCAAAAGTTGTATTGATATTCTATCAACATTACAATTACTCAACAGAAAAAAAAAAGAATTTCAGATAATTTCTGTCTACAAAGTAAAAGGCATTGAAGAACTGAGAAACAATTAAGTGTGTTTGTTCAGTGTAGAAAAATGCTGTCATCTGCCCCAAGTCACCCATTTTTTTCCTCAGCAACACGTTCATTACTTTAATTCACTATTTAAGTTCATTAAGTGACATTTGGTAGACAAAGAGAAAGAGAAATGATTTAAGGGGAGAATCTAGTAAAGTTACAAGTCACTTCTCTAGCTGAAACCACAACATTCTCATTCCTAAACATCTATCTCACTCATCTATCTTCTGCCTACACCCCATCAGTTGGTACAAGGAAATAAGAAGAGGGAAGAATGATTAGATAAACTTATATAATAAAAGTTTCATTTTCTCAGGCCACTTCAAAAAGTTCATTTTGTTTGTAATAAACTAATTATCATTTCAATTGCATTATTTGTTAATAGATATCCTGCTGAATCTTCATGTTTTATAGCTTGGATAAAATCTATTGCTCTGATCTCTATTCCAGAATAAATATGTTCAGGAAAATTTGAGTGACATTTCAGTTTTTAGAGTGCTAATAGAGTTTGGTATACGATCAATGAATGGGTTGCGAGGTAAATAGATGCAGGTAGAAAAGATAGATATTCTACCTCTTCCAGAAGTTTTCCTTAGGTGGTTTAAAAGCCATCCCCAGAACAGAAAATGACTCATAGTTAGATGTGTATATCAACTAAAATCTCAAAATCAAATGTTTTTTACGTTTTCCTATTAAAAATAACTTTCAATTTATATATTTTTTATGTTAAAGATGGGTACATACAGAAAAAATGAAGCTAGACCACCAACATACACTATACACCAGAATAAACTCAAGAGGAATAAAAGACTTCAATATAAGCTATGACACCATAAAGGTCCTATAGGAGAACATAGGAAGGAAAATTTCAGATATTCCACACAGTAATATTTTCACCGATATATCTCCTAGGGTAAGAGAAATAAAGGAAAAAATAAATGGGACTACATCAAAATAAAAAAAACTTCTGCATGGCTAAAGAAAACATCATCAAAATGAAAAAGGATTCCAAAAATATGCAAAAACATATTTGCCAGTGATACCTCAGACAAGAGTTTGATCTCCAAAATATATAAAGAACTCACAGGACTCCACCCCAGGAAGACAAACAACCCAAATAAAAAATGAGCAAAAGACCTTAATAGACCCTTGTCCAAGGAGGACATACAGAGAGCTCAGAGACATATGAAAGGATGCTCAACATCACTAGCCATTAAAGAGATGCAAATTAAAATGACAGCGAGATACCCCTCACACCCGTCAGAATGGCCATCATTAATAAATCAACAAACAACAAATGCTGGTGTGGTTGTAGAGAAAAGGGAACCCTAGTGCACCATTGGTGGGAATGCAGACTGGTGCAGCCACTGTGGAAAACAGAATGGAATTTCCTCAAAAAATTAAAAATGGAACTGCCTTTTGACCCAGTAATTCCACTGTTGGGATTATACCCTAAGAATCCTGAAACACCAATTCAAAAAAACCTATGCATATAACCCTATATTCATAGCAGTGTTATTTACAATAGCCAAGTGCTGGAAGCAGCCTAAGTGCCCATCTGTAAATGAGTGGATCGAACTGAGGTACATTTATACAATGGAATACTACACAGGAAAGAAAGCAGGAGCTCCTACCTTTCACGATAGCGTGGATGGAATTGGAAAATATTATGCTAAATGAAATAAGCCAGGGGGTTGAAAGACAAATATCATATGATCTCAGCTATAAGTGGAACTTAATGAACAAAACAAATGAGCAAAATAGAACCAGGGGCATGGAAACAAGGAACAGACTGACAGTGACCAGAGGGGAGCGGGACTGGGGGAGAAGGGGAGATAGAAGAGGAAGGGAATAGTCAAGAAACATGTGTGAGTGACCCACAGACATGGAAAAGAAAGTAAGGATTGACTGTGGGAGTTGGGGGTGTGGGGGTGGGCCAGGCAGGGGAAAGTGATGGGGAAAAATTGGGACAACTGCCATAGAACAACAATAAAATATTCAACTAAAAAAACACAATAGTAGAGAATTTCAAAAACACAGATAAAAAGAAGAAAGTAAAATTTACCTGCAATTTTACTACCCAGAAATCATCACACATTAACTTTAAGGTGTAACCTTCTAGGCATCATATTCTGTCTACACGTCTCTCTCTTACAATCTCTCCTTTTAGTGTTATACACATTCCACGATCTTTAAAACAGCCCATCTTTTTGCATTACACATCTCTCTCTACAACTCCTTTTATTGATGAGTATAAAGATTAATAGGTACCTGTAAAGCCTGTTTCATTAGAAACACTTTCAGTGACACAGACTGAAAATGGAAGTTTTATTACATAAAGTCGATCATTACAGGAAATGAATCGTTTCTAGATAAATAAGATACAAATCAACAGGAACTATTGTTCGCGCTATTGAATAAAATTTTCAATTTTCAAAGATGTTCAACATTGGTGAATTAAGAACGAAGTAAAACTTGATTTATTAAAGGAAATAATATAATTTATTCTATCTTCTGAGCGTCTTTTTTCTAAAAACTAATTTATATTAAATAAAAAAA
Organism: Trachops cirrhosus; assembly: GCA_028533065.1. Taxonomy (NCBI): domain Eukaryota; kingdom Metazoa; phylum Chordata; class Mammalia; order Chiroptera; family Phyllostomidae; genus Trachops; species Trachops cirrhosus. The sequence continues at coordinate 147,378,794 of CM052539.1, forward strand.
TAACCACTCCCTTAATGTTGCATTGAAAGCATATATGCTTTTGTTTTATATTCATGCTACAAGGAATACACTTATTAAAAATATTAATATCAAATTTTTCAGTTAGAAAGTCCTAATAGGATCAATAACCATCTGGTTACAAAACAGTTATCTTTTCTCACATATAAGCTCCCTACTTGGTACAGTTAAATTTTTTTTTACTAAATGTTTCAAGAGTATTACTAAATGCTTCAAATCCATTCATAGATTTCAACTGAAAATTTCAAAAATTAACTGCAGTTTGTGACAGCTAAATTAGCAACATTTTAAATCAAATTTTTTTTTCAGTTTGGGAAATGGTGGGATTAGAGACCATTGGGAAATGAAGGCTATACAAACAGATGTTTGTTTCCTCTGAGGAACAGGAGAATCTGATGTACCATTGTGCATCAGATTGCTGCTCTCCAAGAAATGACAGTTGTCAGAAACTTAGGAAATTTAGTCTAATAGAAAATGTGCTGGGGCTGACGCTGGGCTCTCGGGGTGGGGGAGCTGGGTCAACCCCTCCCTCCCTGGCCAAACAGGGACTGAGCAGCGCTGATCCGGGGAACCACAGAGCGGGCTTTGGGAAAGATCACGGCCCAGCCAGTGGAGCCAAAGACAGCCGGGTCTTGTGTGGGTGCCCCAACCTGGAGAGAGTGTTTTTTTGGTGGAAGGCCCGGGGCCCACAGCCGTGGGCATGGGAAGAGGCGTGGGCGTTCTGCATGATCCCCAGTGCCCAGGCCACAAATTTGGGGAAATTGCAGGCCCCTCAGAATCCACAGAGTACACGATAGTGAACCCAGAAAAGGCACGAGCACCCCTCAGTGAGCTTTCGGAGGGAGTGCTGAAGAGTGCATGGATCCCGCACCCTGGCGAGAAGCGCCCTAATGGCTATGGAGAGATGGGCCCAGTCAATGGGTCTGGGGACCACTGGGTCTTGTGCTGGCGCCCCAACCTGGAGAGAGTGATTTTTTGGGTAAAAGGCTTGGTGCCTACAGCCGTGAGCATGGAAAAAATGCGGGCGTTCTGCAGGATCCCCGGTGCCCAGGCTGTGAATTCAGAGGAAGTGTGAGCGCCTCAGAATCCACAGAGTACACACCCGTGAACCTGGAAGGCTCTCGCACACTCCACAGTGGGTTCCAGAGGGAGTGCTTGGGAGCGTGCATATCCGGTGTCCAGGGCCCGTCCAGGGGCGTTGGGCCTACACGGCTGGACCTGGGGACAGTGCACCAGAGGCTGACGGAGCTCTGAACAGGAAGGGAAAAAAGCCATGACATTTGCCCCAAAGTCTGCTACAGCCAGCAAAACCAGGAAAACTGGTTTGGTCAGTTTGAAACCAACAAAGGGTTTTTTTTTCTTTTTTTGCTTGATTTTTTTTTATTAAGTAACTTTTTATTTTTTAATTCTTATTATTGTTATATCGTTCAATTCCTTATGCTTCTATTTCTTTCTAGTGTTGATCCTTCTCCCTTTCTTTCCAAATTTATCTCTTCATTCCATCTCCTGCTTTTTTCCTTCTTTTTTTTGAACCTGCAAGTAATAGCATATCTGTATTATTATTTCATTATTCTTACACTTGTTATTGCAATAGTATTTTAGTATTCCTCTTCTTTCAGTATAGTCTTCTTTGCTTGGCTAGTTATAATGTACCATTTAATAGGTTTCCCCTGTTATTCATAGTGTATAGCTAATTAACTGTTCTTCATTTGTGTTCCATTAGTACACTTCTCAAGGCTCCATACTTCCTATTCTTATTATCTAGATCTTGTAGATACTGTCATATGATTGTTGCTCTAATATTACTGTAAATAATAGCTATTCCATACAATTGTAAATACCACACAACATCCCTCCCAGACCTTAGCCAACTTCTCAGTTTCCTGAATTCTATTACTATAGTGGCTAACTTTATTCTCTCACACACTACCCCTATTTACTATTCTTTACTCTCACCCTACCTCAGAATCTGACCTACCACAACCTCACTGTTTTCTAGATCCAACTCACAATCCTTTCCTTCCCAACAAGAGTCTTTTCTTCTTTCCATCCTTTCTAATAAGTGGCTAGTGGGGTGGAAAATCACAGCTAACACTATACATAGCCAAAGGATCTCCTATCTCCTCTCTACTGGCTGCTACTGTAAATATCATAGAATACTCTCTTGCGGTCTTAAACCATTTTGCCTTACCCCTCCAAATGATCACAAAAAAGACTAGGTGGAAACTGTGAACACCTGGATACCCAGAGGAGACTGCACCACGGAATCTCA
>CM052539.1:147381583-147411322 GCA_028533065.1 Trachops cirrhosus
GGATTCCTTTGTAGGTTACTGTCCCCTTATCTCTTGCTGCTTCTAGGATTCTCTCCTTCATTTTTACCTTGGCTAATGTAATGATGATGTGCCTTGGTGTGTTCCTCCTTGGGTCCAACTTCTTTGGGACTCTCTGAGCTTCTCTTCTTAAACACGTAGACTCTACTCAACTGAGTCCCATTAGAGACAACGTTAAATCCCTTTCACTGACTGCATTCAGTACAGAACATGCTCTCCAAGAGATACTGACTGGTCTTTATCAGATGGAATGTGGCTTCTCTTCATTCACAGACCTGTAACTTTAAAGGACAAGTTTTCATACCACACAAATTCAATAACTGGCAGGGGAACAGGGACAGAATAACCATCATCAGTATTCCCATTGATAAATGAAAATAACCAGAAACATACATCTAGAAGTGCTGACCTCCAGCAGTTCTGAAATCCCGCTGGGCAGATGTTATAAAGATCTTCTACCCTGGGGATGAAGAAGGGTTTCTTGATTAGGGCTATCGGGGCCTAGGAGGAGTCCTTTGCCCACTGTATTGTTTCTGCTGGGTCCACCCTTTCTGAAGTTTTTCTTTTTCATTATTATTCTTGGACACAGTTATGTACTACTTGGGTAATATTTCCTCCCTGAGGATTGAATGTTTTTTTTTTCAGATCTCATTCTGCTCTCATAAAGTTGGAAGCTCAAAGTTTATTTTGTCTCAAAGTGTCAGACATTTTCAACCAGCATTTCTTTGGCAATGATGCGATTTTAAAAATCTGGAAGGCTTCTAAACTATTTGCTACACACAAAGACTAAAAAAAATATTTTGATTATTTTGCATCCTCACTCCCCAACTTAGTAGCAATTGCCTTTACGGCAACTGGTGCCGGCAAAGATGCCTTCACGGTATCTGGAACATACCTTAAATACTACATACTGAATCTGACTTATGCCCTTTATTCCAAAATATTTACTGAACCTCTCTCACTTAGGCATTTTAAATTTTATTTTATAGTGTTTGGTATCTAAAAGTAGGTAGCTCTTTCAACAGTTCAAGACTTTCTATTTCTGAACACTAGTCCCTTTTGTTTGCCAAGATGTCATTTTCTTCCTACGCTCATCAGTCTCTTGCAATACTTTGCTGCCAGTGCCCTACATCAACATAAAAATATTGCCAATATTCTATTTTCCAATCTTTCCTTCCATATGTTCAAGAGAAACACATCTACATCTGAACTGTGACAGATGTCAGTTGTACCACATATTGCTACTTCATCTAATATCTCTTCATTTTCACAGCCAAAAATATCAGAGTTAGTATGTGCCAGCTGCTGAGATTGTGCCATAATTTAGGTTCTTCTTAGAGCAGCATTCTACTTCAAATTATCAAATTGTATTTTGGGATAAATTAGGCAAACTACATTAACAAAATAATGTTATGATCTTAGTGATGTAACTTGCTTTAACATCTATTTTGTGTTTCCTTGAAGCCTTATTTACATTAACATTTTCCTCCTCTTTGTGCCTACAACATATGTCCCTAGAACAGAATAAGAGAAACAGAGGTGAGCACACTCTTAAATGCCACCATTAGGCACATGATCTCAATCTAACTTAGCAGGGTTAGGGAAATACCTGGGAAATGTAGAGACGCACAGGGATTATTTGGAAAGTCCCATCCTTACCACAGATATTTTGGGCTTGTTATGACATGTGTAACAAAATCTTCCCAATAGTGATTTGAGTAGAGCATTAAATATGTAAATTCGGAGTTTACAGAAGCAGCCCAGGTTGGAAGTATAAATTTGACAGTTTTCAGCAGGTCCATATTGCTCAGTACTGTGATGACACCACTTAGGGAACAACTCTAGATAAGAAAGAGAAAACATCCAAGGCCGAGACCCAGGTCACTCCAAGGTTAGAGAATGGGCAGATACGAATCAGCAAAGGAGACTGTGTAGGAATAGCTACCAAGGAAGAGGGGGCAAAGAAAAGAATGCCCCAGAATTCCAATAAAAAACTGTTTCCAGGAAAAAGTAGTTCAACTGTATCTGAAGCTATCATAGGTCCAGTGAGATGAGAACAGACTTTCCATCTGAACATCCGTGAAAAGGTTATTAATGGCTTTGACAGGAACAGTATGATGGACTTTTGATTAAACAGAATGTGGTAAAACAATAGAAACCACTGACAATAGACCACTATTTTGAGGAACTTTGTTCTAAAGGGGAAAAAAACTTGGGGTATTAGCTTGAGGAGTTTGAGGGGATCAAGGAAGCTTTTTGTTGTTTTTAAGCAAGGAGAAATTAAAAGATATCTGTGTGTAGTGCATACAAAGTAAATATTTGTGGTGATAAACATATGAACTAGATGCCCAGATTAGGTCACGGAAACCATCCACATTATGTCTGAAGTGTGGTTCTATTCACATAACTGGAAACTGTCTACCTTGAATAACAATGTATGAAGGTTAATGGATCCAGAGATCGAGTTTAAAGCAATAATAACTTTTGCTTAATGTGACATATTGTAATTTTATTTAATTATTTAATATGTAGTCAATAAACATTTGCTAAATTATTCCATTTGTTAAAAATATAGCTAACACCTAGTATTATGCTAAAAACAGGAATTATGAGTGAACCAGACTGACACGAAATGCTGCCTGAATGCTGACTAGGCTCTTCCTCCACATAAATGATTGAGGAGCTGGCTCTACTGGTGACACCACTCGGACAGCTCCCTTCAACCAGGTTTAAAATTTTTTCTAAACTGTATTTCACTGCATACTTATTTGAGCTTCCAGACTGACATATTCAAAGATATCCAAAGGGAGAGAAAAGGCAGTGATGATAACTTTCCAAAGCACACTATAAAAAGAAGATTGGATTAAAGGGGCCAAGCTCCTTAGTTTAATGTCTAAAAATAAACTTCTCCTGTCATAGAATTCAAACGTGGTTTTGTTTAAGGGAAACTGTGGCTCTTAAAGAAATGAAAAGTTGGCCCTGAGTGCCATCATAACACTGTGTGTGTGATGGCTACAAGCATGGGGGTGGAGTCTACAGAGTGAGCACAGTTCAGGGGGAAACCTGGGGAGATAGATACTTCATCACTTATTTCAGTGTGTTAACTGTACCATGAGTTTTCTTAAAACTCTTTCATTGTGCATCCCATTAATCAATAGTGAATCAAACACCCATACCCTTGAGGTCTTAATTTCATAAGCCATTTAGACTAAAGAAAATTTTTAAAAATTATAATTAGTTAAATGAGGCTACAGTGTCAAGCAATTGATTGGAACCAACCTACAGAAGATTTAAAATGACTTATTCATGCATTTAAAGATTAAAACACTGCTACAGTTGGTTTGAGTTTTCTAAAACATCATTTTATGTGAAATCATTTCTTCATATCAGAATGTGAAGACTCAATGTGGCAATCAAATTACTTAAATATCATTTGGTGGTTTGCAAAGGGAACTTTAAACTCTCTTACTTCTTCTTTCCCTAATACATAGAAGTGTATATATCACTGCTTACTTATGTAGCTTTCTTTTGAGACTTCAGTTACCCCTAACTATAAATAAAGGGTGCACCTAATAGGACAACCTACTGTATTCTGTGAACTGTATTACATGCAATACAATGCATATTACACTATTAGAATAGAACAGTGCTGTTCAGTAGAACTTTATGTGATGATGTGACCATTCTCTAATTTGCACTCCCTATGACGGTAGTCACTAGTTACAGGTCACCATTATGCCCTTGACATGCAGCAAGTGTGATGGACAAGCTGAATTTCCAAATTTTATTTCATTCTAGTTAATTGAAAGATCAACATGAGGCTAATAAATACCACATTGAACAGTTCTTTTATAAAACTTTCTCACACTCAGGCACACATAAAACTATTTTATTCAAATTTAATGTTTTGTCAAGTAGCCTCCTAATGAAGAATTTGTTTTGTTTGCTTTTTAAGTTTGTTTTGGAAATGCTGTGTCTAAAATTTGTTCTCTAGATGCAAAAAAGATAAGAACATTAGAACAACACATATATCTCCTTATTCTACTGCTTAAAGATTATAGCTATTTAAGCATAAAGAAACTATGACATTTATTTTACACATTATATGCCTAAGGTTTATGTTGTGATTGATGACAAATCAGTTGCAGTTTGAATGGCATGGGACTATCAAAATGGCTTTGTAGAGCTGAAGTCGAGAGTGCCACATCTCTGGTGTGCCTTCCATGAGTTCTTTGGCTACACGCAGTGTTGCCTGGGGATGACGATATACTGTTAAACGATCAATTAAAATATTTTTAAAAGCACCTTGGGAAATTAAAATGAATTATATTTTCTTAACTTATATAGAAAATATTCTCTCTTTTATGATTGTGCTGGCTATTTGTATTATCTCTTTCCTGTCAATCTGGACAATTATCACTGAGACCACTACAACTGAATAAACGCATTTTCAAGGAACAGAAATATATCATTTATTAGACTCTAAAGAAAGTAGTATTAGATGTCTCAGAGATAGACGTTAAGACAACTTTCCTACAAATCAGTGTACTTTTTGGTTTAATTCTCATCTCTGCCTCCTCCACAACATCAGAAACTACTTGAGACCCTTAGCGTGTATGTAAGAAACTAGACTCTGTGTGCTGAAAACAACACACAAAACAAAAACTCATTGGCTTTTCCTTGACTGTTTATTTTCCCCCCACAACTTTACATTAAACTTCTCTTGCTTACATCTGTACAAGCTTATTTCATGAACCCAAGACTGGAAATTCAATTTTGTCTGCCTCTTGTGCTGGCACAGAAACATTGTCAAAGTAACTTTATAATAAAAGATTATTATTATTATTATCATTAATATTGACTAGAATACACGACCAGATGAGCTTATACACATTCCTTTACTTTATTAATCGTGTGTTGCTTAAAGGTAAATATATCCCATCAGACAAAATGAACAAGTTGCTTAAAGTGAAAAAAAAAAAAGAAAAGCATAACGTAGACCAAGCTGAGTAATATGTTTTTAGTGTTATGTATACGTATTAGGAGCCACTGAAATGTACATAAGGATTAGTTGCTCAGTACTGCCTGAATGCTCCTGTTTATTTACACCAGTTGTAAATACAAACATTTCGTCATAAAGAAAGACAAAACTCCTGTTTTCATCATCTCACGTTTATTAACTTCGGAGTAGTTGAACAACATTCACGCATTTTGAACCTTTGAGGTGATGTCATTCAAAAAGTATTTGACACTTCTTCCTTTGAGAAGATTCCATTGTTAACTTTTAATAATTTGCTTTAAGAAATTAAATTCCTAAAGCTATCTGTAGGTTACAGGTAGAACTTGCTAAACTTTTTGTAGTGTAAATTGTAAGACAATATAGCCAGAAATCACCATCCTATCATTAAAAATTGATTATGCAATTGATGCCGGAACCCAGAAATCTATATTCACATTGCTCTCTGAGACTTCACACAGGAACAAAGAGAAAAAATGGTAATGTATTCCTTTGAAACTAAATGAAAAGTCCCTTCTAATGACTTTTCAATGAAATATAGCCAGATTTAGTAATATACAACACATTGGACACATAAATGAGATGACTCGTTGTATTCTTAATAGAAATTAATGTCTTAATTTTCTGCTATGCTAACAGAATGTCCTATTTTAAACTAGTATACTACTGGCTTATTTTTCTGGTTTGTGTAAAGTAGGGGTAAAAATTAAAATATGAAATAAAATAGTTACAAGTGAAGAAAACATTTTTCTTTTTTCTTCATGGAAGTCATGTATATATTATATTATGAGACAAATGCAATACACACTGGCATAGAGAGTATAAATCAATATATTATGACCACCTACATTAATTAAATTGGATGCCATAAGCATAATTTTGAATTAAAAAAATAAGAAAAAGATAGAAAATCAATTGGTTTAATCCAACTTAAATCTTTACCATGAGAAATTTTTAGGCTAAATTAGGTTTGGAAACATTTTGTCAAAGCATGAAGCACTTATACCCAGTTGGATTGGAAGCTTACAAATTCTCAAATGGGAGAAAAAGAAAATAAAGCACTTCCAAGACATTGGACACATTTCTATAATGCTTTAGAAGGTTAACAAAAGGTGGGCAAGAAAAATGATAATTTCTTAAATAATTCTTTCAAATAATGATTTCTGTGGGATATTTGTCCATGTAACACTGCTAATTCTCTAAGGCAATTGTATGAAAACCAGAATTGGTGAGCTTTCTCAAAATTCATTTTTCTTTGCTATAACCCCTTTATCACAATTAAAATAATCATTCATTTATTGTTTTTTTCCTAAACTTAAAGGCTTCAGCAGTTGGAAAATCATCTCCAAAACTAAGAAATTATATATAAAACCATTTTGTATTCTAAGTAATAGTATGTTCCTTTCTATGTTTCTTAGTTCGTTTTATTCTTTGGATCACACATTTATCCATTTTTAGTGAAGATTAACAATGACCCATTTCTCTCCTCTTCTTTCAGTATGAATATGCTGTCTTGTAACACTCTTTGTTTTACACTAAAATAAACTCTGCTCTCCTGGCCAAACATCTTTCCTCCCTCATATCAGTTCTCTTTGGCAGTGATTACCAGGGTTTAAAGAAGTATTTTCCAGAGAGTTTATAAACTTCTCCAAACTTACAGTAAATCTCTGATCCATGAATAAGTTATCTTTGTGTTCTGAGAGGATATCCAATGCACAATGCTTAAATTACAGTAACATATTGCTGAGAATTGAGCTTTCTAGAGTACCAAAAACTTCGTGCTTTGATAGGTCAATTAAAAATAACTTGGATCATTTTAAAGAAACCACTCTCAAACCCGTTATACTCTTTAATGCCTTATTAAACACAGCATATGAAATAGATTAAACTGTTTCTTGGGTGAGTCGGTAACATCAAAAAATCGTTTATTGTACTATGTTAAAATTTACTGAGCTAAAACTATGTGCATGTAACCGACCCTAGACTGCTCTGGTGGGCTACTACTTGATATTCTTTGACTTCCCAGTACTTTGATCTGTTACTTCTATATGTAGTTTTTCTCCTCATAATCAGCCACTGTGGCTCTAATTAACAATCAGTTATAACTGAGAACATGGATAGTTATTAGAGGATACAGGATATACAAGCTTGACCAATGAGTAACATCTTTCACTTCCTACTCCAAGTTAACATGTCCTGACTTGCAGGTATTTTCTCAGTTTTTGGGAGGCTAAAATTTATGGACTTAATTAGTGCTGTTTTTTCTTTGCTCAGAGATCTTTTTTCACTTATTCCTAGAACTGGGGCTGAGTGTTTTTTAATTGAAAATAACTCAAATTTGAATATAAGAAGTCTAATTTCATAATTATTACCCAAGAGGCCCACAGACAAAGGATAAGAAAGAAGTGAAAGCATTTAAGAGAAACACACAACATTATCTTTTTCCTTGTTCCCCAATAATGAAGAGATTGTGCCTACATTTTGCAGAAACAAATTAGTCTTAAGTTATTCTTCAACTGCATAAATGTAAAAGGTAACTGCATATAGAAAGTATTTCACTGCATTGTGTTTTTTTATTGCTTCTTTAAAAAAGTAAGGTTTGGGGCCAAGTAACCATTCCTGAACAACTAAAATGTATTTTAAAAATATCCATGCATTGAAATGATCTGCAAAATTTTCTTGAAGCCGTAACAATACTGTGAAGTGATGGACCTAAGTTCAAGCTTCGGAAAGAATTTGCAGAAGGCCAGTTCCTTTAAAGTTTAATCGTTAAGGATGATTAAAGGAAGCATCTTCCATGTTTCTGTGACATTTCACCCAAGGAAGTCACATCTGTAAAAATGAAAGTTGAAATGGTTAAGCTAAGGAGAACTCTGTAGATAGGGGAAATCCATCAACGACAGTTGAGAAGAGCTAAAACTCTACTATCTTGATGTTTCATTATGGCTTTTACTTATGTGGCATATTTTTTACTGCAAAAAAACAATATGAAAAATGATAATTTCTGATCAAATGCATTAAAGAAGAGCATTTTTAATATATAAGCTAGGCACTTGCATTCAAGACACCCTTTCTTTAGTTGGGTACCTGCTATAATCTATTCCTTTTGAGATTTTAATCTTGGTTCAAAGGATGCTGGCAAGACAAACAAAAGGAAGGTAAGAAAATCTGGCTGGCTACTACTTTCTGTTTATTGTTATGATAACATGTTGATATTTGTAGTACATTTTGCTCTGTGTTAAGAATCTAACCAAATAGTGGCATTATAACATGATATTTGTTATATGAGGTATGTTAATTTATTTGAATGATGACATATTGATATTGTTCTAAAACAAAAATTGCCAGTATAATACAGCAACAAGTGCCTCACATTATTAAAAGTCTTAATGCATGTGGCAGCCCAGGGGAGCACAATTAATGGTCATATTTCTACGAAATTTCAAGTAGCCTCCTGATTTCAATGGCAAAGACCTAGAACTTGCTATTTGCATCTACAGAATTTATGAACCCAAGATAAAATACCTCTTTGAATTTGAGTTACTTAGAACTGAGGCCTATTAAACTTTCAAATCTTTAGTCCAATAGATTAATGATTTGAGGATAATATTGTATAAATGTTAGGTTATTGTCCTTTCTAAAACACATATCAGGGAAGAGATCAGCGTTTTTTTTTTTCTGAAAACTAGATAACACACATTAGCTGTTTCTAGACTTGACCTCTAACGAAGCAAAATTCCACGATTAGTACTAGTTTCACTTTTAGTGTGAACTCTTACAGTGAAACCCAGAAGGAGAAAACTCACAAATAAATCTGCTGTCAAAAGGTGTACATCTTCACCCACAGAAGTGAAGCTAAGATTTTCACAAAGTCTGAGATACTGCTTCTGTTTGTTTTAGAAATGTATAACCAGTGACATCAGCATAGCAATGACAATTTAGCGCCCACAAGACCTTACGGATTGTAAAGAGAATGCTGGCCTGGAAGGCCGGAGACCTGCTTCTGGATCTTGCTGTAAGTGTCTGTAAAATTTGCGGCAAATCAATTTCCTCTCACAGTCCCTGTATACTCATTTGTTAAAAAGAAAAAAAATGGTTTAAAATTGATTTATGTTCTTGAATCTCTAATGACTTCATTTCATGACTAAGTCATTAGAGATTATTATAATGACTCTTAATGTATCTATTAGAAGATACATACATCTCCTATTTAATCCAAAAGAATATTGTGACGAAAGTAGTATACCAAAAAAAGTTGAATGGAAATTAGCAATATATATTTCATGTCTTTTATTATTTATGAGCTTTAAAACATGAAACTTCCCATGAGGAAGTCAAAAAATATCTGAAGAAACTTGGTGAGAGAGGCAGGAAACGAAGAATTGAAATTAATGGTTGAGCAGCTGAACCCACAATGATTGACAAAACGGGAAGAAAACATATGATGTTCAGCTCTTTTCTGAGCTTATTTTGCATGTTATTACTATCTCGAGATTTTATTAATAAAGACAATGGTTGTCATGACACCCCACAGAGTCTGTTAAGTGGAGGACATAATATAGTACTTTGAATTTTACCCAACAGCGATTCTGTAAACACCCGTTTTCATAGTTTAGTAGCTATCTGAAGTTTTTACGGCCTAAAACTTCACATGAAAATTTATATAAAAATTAATTCCCTGTATGATTTTTTCTTATCATAACCTGTTTTGGTTGAGCTCAGAAATACTAAAATGGGTAATGATCAAGGGTGGCTAAAGTGATAGGGTACATGTGGAAACCAATCAAACTTAATTATTTTAATCCCAAGTGTCATAACATTCTCAATATATCAAGAAACTGGAAGACTATGGCTCTGATTTCAAGGAGTTACTTGTTTTTAGTAACAATTAGTTCCTGCTCACATACGATGTGGTGGATTTTAACAACCCTTGAAAAGTGACCATACTTCATATATTACTAAATGGAAAGTTGAATATGAGATTTGAAGATGGTTCTGCTCAGAAGTAAGTGTTCTTGGCAGTATTCACTAAGTCCTCATGTATTTATGAAAACGTACAGTAACTTCATAATAACTTCATTGATCAGTGACCCCGCAAAATATTTTAACTTGGTCATTCTGAAAGCAAGAAAGTTGAGGTGAAATACTGACTTATTGTGGTTTAGAGTATTTGATGAGAAAAACAATAGCATGATTTAAATTAGGTCAGGCCTAATGTGATGCTCCTTGGGCTTCTGCATCATTGATTTGAGGATTTTCTTGAGAAAAGCAAAAAGCAGAGTTTTCTCTTCTGCAACTTGCAGTTGTAGAGCAAGTCCAGGTTGTCTCATGTGTTCGGGAGGGAAGACGTAGCCTCTCTAAACTCTGGTGGCACAAAATCCCTAGATAAGATTTTATATTTAACACACATTTAGTGTTTAAAACATATACTATGTATGATTAAATACATTGTTTAAAAGAAAGCTAAGAATTTAAGCTTTCTGGATTTGAATTCTACTTGTATCACTTACTAGCTATATGGCATTGTGAGTTAATGTAGTTAAGCTTTCCACTTATTTGTACAATAATAACTAATGATTATTTATTACTTAATACATGTCAGGCACTATTCTAATTGGTTAATGTATATCAACTCATTTTGTCCTCAGGACAATGTGACGTATTAGAAATTATTGTAATTTTCATTTTATGGAGGAGGACTTCAGAATTTAAACAAGGTCTCACATCTAACTGATGACCTGGGATTCAATGGCCTGGAATTTAACCTATAAAGCCTGACCTCCCTGGCTGGCACTTGACCCCTTTTATTGTGCTACTACTCGAGGTATTGGAGATAGTTACAGTACCTATGGAACAAGATGACTAAATGAAGCAATGCATGTTTAGCACTAAGTATAGGGTCCAGCACAAAGTAAATTATCAGAACTGTTTTATAAACTGTTACCATATGCATGCATTATATGTCCAATACCTTCTAGCATCTAATTTAATTTTCACAACCCCACTGTACTATTATCTAAATTTTCAAGCTATAGAGAAGTAAATTGTCTTAGTGGAAACAAGATAATGAATGAATGATAGAACCAGGGTTTGTATTAGGAGCTCTGATTCCATGGCTAGTACTTTTTCTGCTATACCACTCTCTCTCCTCTGTTCTGTGTTATCATAATTCTGGCGATGTTATTTGCAATAAAATGGTGTATGTCACTGTAATGTGTCTTTATAATAGAAGGATTGGTACTTATTATGTATATTTGTGAAGGTAATTTATTATTCTAGTTAGAATTTTAACCTTTGTTTGCATATTAATATTCAATAATTATATAGGAGTCTCTGACAATACCTGAATCATTTTTCACAGTGGAGGACATTCTTTTAATCCTGTAGCATCATTTAAATTATTTAGTAACAGTATACTTAGCTGAGTATGGAAATGTTTGAAAATACGAATTTATAAGCTAGGAAATCAAAAGAGGGATTTATAAACTAAGATGGATCAATTAGCCCATTGTGGAATAGTAATCAAAAGCTTGCATGTATTGTTACATATTCAAATTGTACTTACAATTGGAAAAAATTAGCCTCTGGAATTTGAAAGCCGATTTCCACCAATCCGATCCATGGGGATACCAAATCGCCTTTTTGGATGATCTACTACTTTCCTGAAACAAACCAAGGAGAACGCTTTTAAGCTAAAGTCCAAGTGACTATTTGTAACTTTTGCTCTTTTATTTTATGCAGAGCTGGGTGCTTTTTCTTCAGAGTTGGAATAACCATGAAAGTTACCAGTCATCAACACCCACTCTCTGCCAGACACAGCCTCTTATTGTTTCGGCATCATGGAAGTAGGTATTGCTACCTCCTTTTTACATCTGAAGAAGCTGAAGCTTGGAGAAATTAAATAAATTATCCAAAATCAAACAGCCCAGATGAAAAATTAGGTCTTATCAGCATACCAATTTTCTAAGTGTTTAGTTTGGGTGAGACCCTTTCCGTCTCCAGATTTTGGTGTATTTTCTGTTAATAGAGGAAGATTGCACTAGGTCAGTGGTTTTCCCCAGTTTCTGCCTCAGACTGGTTCTTCCAGGAGATTTTACCTAGATAAGCTTTGTATGTGGTGGTCACATTTGTCATAAGTCTCTGTCAAATATTGTTTGGGAAAAAATAACTTGATTATTAAAATAAAATTTAAAACCTCCCATGGGAGGCCTTCTAGTTTGTATATTCTATAAATTAGTTCTTTAAAAAGAAGAAACATTTTAAGCTGATTTATTATTACCATCATGTAGGACTGTCAAATCAAAATTGTAACAGGAAAGGTCTCAGAACTTAGAGTGAATGATGTTCACTGACTTGGAGTTAAGAGAAGTTTTATGTTTATTTAATGAAGATAGAGATGGGTATAAAAAGCTAAGAAGCCTATGTAAACAACTGACCTGTCTCACAGTTAAAGGTAATTGACTTACAGATTTATTAGATTTTTTACTGAAATAATAGATGTGCTAAAAAGAGCACATATTATAAGTCAACAATATTAGATATAAGATTACAAGTTCAATAAGTACCCAGATCAAGAAACAGAACATTGTCAGCAAACACTTTTGACATGAGAGTGTTAGAAGTTATTCTCCCACCAAATGTCAGAACTCTAAGCAGAGTTCTGTGTCAGAACTCTAAGCAGTCCAAGTCTTGGACTAGCAATGATACAGCTTATTACTTGAAAATCTCAGAGATGAAGGTTCAGTACCTCACAGGACAACTTGATTTTCAACAGTTTAAAGAGTTAAACAAGATTTGTTGCAGAACTTTTTCAATAGCTTTAGCTCTTTTCTAATCACTTGCATTATAATATCAATATATTCCACATCATTTAAACACTAAACATGAATGAAAAACACAATACCTAAGATTTTTTTCCTATTATCATTTACTATGCACCTATGTAAAGGGTACTTTTTGGGGGTTCATTAAGTCAGAAGTAAGTCTTTACTCAAAAACCTATAATTAAGTACTGTCCAATTGGTAATGATTTAATGTAAATAGGAGAGAAAAAAATTCTCTCGTTTTTCTTGATACAAAGTGTTTACCTTACCTACCAGGTCTTATCAATGTTCCACATATCACTATTTGGTAAATAATTTATTTTAAATCTTTTAAAATTATAGAGAACAATGGAAACATGACTGATTTTTATGACTGCATCTTACACAGAAAATTCTATAAACATCACTTAACTCTAATCAAAACAATTAATCTGAAGGTAACTAATATTTATTGAATACTTTCTATATGCCAGTCACTGTGCTTAGTGCCCTGTGCACAACAGGGATAAAAGTCGGCATTGAACCTGATATGGACATTACTCTCAAATGATATTGCAGGAACAGGGCCATGTTATATGTGTTTTTTGGGGTTTTGATTTTCTTAATTTAGCCTTCTTTTCTGCTGATTCACATGCATCTTCCTTTTTAGGCTGGCCTTTAGCTTCATTAGTCAATGCAGGTGGTAACATTGTATGTATGATCTTATGTGACTGTCTCCTAAAGAAGTTTGGTGTGGGGGGAATCTGGAAAAAAATTTAGTGCTTATCCTTAACCTATCCATACCTCTGCCTTCATTCTTCAGATTTCTGAAAGACACACCTTCTGGTGCCTATTTATTGCACTTCTGGATTTCTTGATATTAAATAACTATGTATTTTTTAACTTGATAATCTAATAGAAAACATGTTATCTGAAAATGAGCATAAAAGTAATGGCCAAGAGTTAGAAGAAGCTATGCATATCAGTTGTGCTTTAGGGCTTTCGATGTAATTATAAATGATGACTGTTGAGAAAGAGAAAAATGTCTTTATATATTTTCTTATTTTCATTCACATAAGTAAATTTATAGACTCTTTAGCATTTGTTTTCCTTGTGGTAGTCATAATAACGATTCCTCAAGGGATGCCCATGTCATAATTCACAGAATCTTTCATATATCCCTTTGCCTAGGTAAAAGGACATTGCAGATAGGGTTACTACAGGCCATGAGATGAAAAGTTATCCTGGATTTTCTGGGTGGGTCCAGTCTGGTCACAGGAGTCCTTAAAAGTGGAAAATGACTGAACGAGGGTGGGCCAGAGAGTGCAATCTGAGGACTTAACCCACCACTGTTGCACTGGATGACAGAGGAGTCAGGAATCAAGGACTGCTGTGGCCTCTGAGTTCTTAAAAGAAAACAGGGATGTTAGTCCTATAACTGAAGGAAATTGAAATCCGCCGATGACCTGAATGAGCAGGAAATAAATTCCAAGAAGGAGCACGACCTCTCAACTTCTCTGTACCCTACAGGCAAACAAGGCCAAGGAGAGAACACAGAGCTTCATGCAGGGGGAGTTTTAGGGGCCACCCACTGGCTGGCAATCAATCGTGTGGCTGCACCTAATTGAAAAGAAGACTGAAAAAGTTTTCTAGAATGATATACAGTGACTAGTGAGGATATACTGGACTTTTGGCCAGCACAAGAATAAATTTGTGCTGTTTTAAGTCCAGAGGTTCAATATCATAGAAATTATGATATTATGTGGTGATTTAATATCATAGAAATAAAAAAAGAATACGTATGTCCATATGGTTTAAGGTTGATATCTAAGTGTAACGTGGTTAATATGTAAAAAACAAAACCTGATGTGATTTTTATTCCTTGAACCCTTAAATTCCTTCACTGACTACCACCATCCTAACTCCAGGGAAGGATAAGACAGGAGCCACCTCAGGATGGAGGAGAGTGCTCAGGGGAGTCCCAGACCAACCGAGAGAGGAAGTGAGAAACCAGCCCCTTCCATCTGGTTAAAGGGCCGGGGAGAAGAGGAAGGCAATGGCACCTGGAGGAAAGAGCAGCACTTCAAACATGTGCTCACCACCCAAAGCTCCTGTAAAATGAGTGGTGCCATGAAAAAGAATCTGTTTACTGTATGAAAGAGAAGTATGATGGCCCCACACACCATTATTAATTAGAACATAACATTTGTTATTCCACACTGCCAGTCTATTTTTGTTCAAAAATGAAGGTAAAATAAATGAAAATAACATTTTTCTTTCTTTACTACAGTTAATCCTTTTTTTGCTCAAGTATGTGAGAGGCAGTTGTGGGATAGACAAAAGCAAAATAAATTCTCTTTTTCTTTGCTTCTTTCCTTGTCCCCTGTTCTTTCCTTCTCTTCTTTTCCCAGATTTGATCCCAAAAGTATTAGGAACCAGGATGTGGTAATCTTGGATTATGTGTGTAAGTCTGTTATCATTCTGAGCTTCTCTTTCCTTTCTCATAAAAACCAAGTAATACCTGCTCTGCCTATCTTCTGGAGTTGTTATTCATTTAACACATGTGTTCATTATTTTAATTGTTTTATGTACAACCACATGTAATTTGTCCTATGCACCGGGTACAGTGGTGAAGAAGACGTGTATTAGATAGTAGAGCTCACATTTTACTTGAAACAAGCTAAGGAAGTAACACATGGGAAAATATTTTATAGGCTTTAACTGATTTTACTATTCTGTCTCCTAGTCTAGTGACTTTCAAATTCTTTGAAGTTTACTATGTCTATAAATAAAAGCTTTATAGAAAAGAGCAATATCTAAGAAGTTAAGCGAAGAATTGTCTCAGTAAAGGAGTGCCCCACCTTCCCCAAATATGGTGACTCTGAAAGAATTTCCAGAACACTTAGGATCCTCAGAGCAGGTTTGAAAGCCACTGGTCAAATGGACAGAAACCTAGGTGGGGAATGCTTTTGTTTTAGCAATAGATCCATAATTAGTTTGAGTCATCAAATTTTGGATTGGTTACAAATGCTTACATATATCTTGAAATCAAGTAAGAAAGATAAATAAAACAAATAGATATGAAAAAATGCATTCAATGTTTGAAGTGTTAAGCACTAACAGAAAAAGGAAAACAATTATTGCCATAAAGCAGATAAACCAAAAAAAGATCATAGCTCAGTAAGTTAAATAGTTTCTGAACAGCCTTCTATCCATTAAGAATTAAAATGGCAAACTATTTTAAGATAGTATTAATCTTAAAATTTTTGTTGATATGAAATATGTATATAGCACTATTACACTCTATAACATAATAAACTGACAAGAACACACAGTGTAAAACATAAACGTTAAGACAGAGAAATATTCTTAAGGCCAAAAGAGAAAACTGTGCTTTCTGACTATGTAGTCCCTCTTGTGACAAAATAATGGTATGACATGTTATATATGTGTATGTGTATGTACGTATATACACAAATTCATATGCATATATGAATACATATAGTTTATCCATTTAACCAATCCATGTTTTCCATTCTAAAAATATTCTGAAAGTAATTTAAGGATAAAGATGTCTACCAAACTAATAGAAGAGAATGGACTGCTTATTTTAAATATAACTTTAAACTTCACACTAAAATGTAGTCTTCCTGTTCCAAATATGATTTTTTAAACATTTATATTCTTTGATAATTCAATTACTAAAAATGTTTTATATCCAAAAACAAGTTATAAAAATTGTATTCAAACTTCCAGAAGTAACCTGTAGACTGAATTTTGGCTTAATAATTCCTTTGCTTTTTCTTATAATCCATAGATATTTTTCAAAACTCCGTAGCTGAGATTGTTCCAATATTTAATTTATAAGGTATGTATTTACAAGTCTTCTTGACTTCTTTCAGTAAATGTTACGTTTTGAGATTAGTCTATGTTGACATGCAGAGCTGCTGTTGTTTTAATTGTATAATATTTTACTATATGAATATATACTAGTTTATTTATGCATTCCATAATGAATGAAAGTTTGAGGTATTTTTTGTTATTATTGTTATATAATGTTCAGCTGAAAATGTTGCTATACATACCTGTAGTGTCCACTTAAGGATTTCTTTATAGTATATTTTTTAGTAGAATTACTAGCTATGCCTATATGGAATTTTATTAAATAGCACTAGACTTTTCCAAAGTTGTACCAATGAACATGTCCAAGAGTAGTGTAAGAGCATTCTTAATGTTTCAAATTTATGCCAACCCTTTTACTGTGGATTTTAAATTTTTCCAGTTTCATGCTTCTATAATCATATCTCATTGTGGTTTTGCTTTGTCTTTGCTCAATATGAATGAAGTTGCTCCCCTTTTCCTTTGTTTAATGACCACTTGAATTTCTTCTTTTGAAAGCACCTGTTCAAGTCTGTTGCTGTTCCTTTATTCTGTTTTTCTTTTAAATATTAATTTTAGGAGGGTTTTATAAACTGCGAATGTTAGACTGTCAGTTATATGCAAATATCCTTTCCCATTTGTGGTTAGTCTTCTTGTGTTTTTCATGAAAATCTTTAATGTTGTTTTATTTTTTTATTTTATACTTGTTATTTTTAATTTACCAGGGTGGCATTGGTTAATATTATATAGGTTTCAGGTGTATGATTCTATCATACATCATCTGTATAATGTATTGTGTGTTCACCAACTGGAGTCAAGCCTCATTCTATCACCATTTATTCTCTCCTTTACCTTTTACCTCCCCTCATGTTCCCTTTCTCTCTTGTAGCCATCATATTGTTGTCATCTCTATGAGTTGTTGTTTTTTGTTTTCGCTTAGTCCCTTCCCTTTGGTCACCCAGCACCCCAACTTTATCACTATTGTGTTTATTAAGTCATTTCTACTCTAATATTGTGAAAATATTCTCCTATGTTATCCTAAAATATCTTTGTAGCTTTCCCTTTCACAAATATATTTTTAATCCTTTGGAAGCTATCTTATTTTTTATTAATGGGATGAGATAGGTGACATGTGTTCCTTTTCTTCCCTATATTCATACCTAATTATTTATAAATTTTAGATTATTTTGTCAAGGTTTATAGAGCATCCTTTTTACAGTTTTACCTGGAATTGTATTGAATCTACCATATAAATCATTTTAGAGAGAACTGAAACCTTTATGGTATTGAATCTTACTACCCAAGATAATTTATTTAGGTTAGATTTTGCTTTCTTATGCATTTTAATAATTTTCCCCATAAATACCTTCCATAGTTTCTTGGATTATTTTGTTGTAAATGATATCATTTAATAGTATGTAGCAAGTTTTTCTAGTAAGTGTCCCTTACTAGGTTAAAAAGTGTTCCATTTTATTATTAGTTTATGGGTGATTTTGGTCATTAGTCAATGTTTAATATTATCAAATGCTTTGCCTGAATCTATTCAGATAATATAGCTTTATTTTTTAATTTGTTAAAGTTATTGACTTTCTAAAAAGCAAGTCACCCTATACTCTATTTTTGTGTTACACCCAACATTATAATGGTACATGATCTTTTTGATATATTACTGAAATTGTTCTGCTAATTCTTTTGGTAGGAATTTGTATCTATAGTTATTAATAAAGTTGTACTATAATTTTCTTGTTCTCTCTGTATATGGTTTTTGTGTCCAGATAATGCTATTCTAAAGAAATTGGTTAAGGATCATATCTTCTCTTCTGGTTATGCTTTCTTTTATTTAATTACATCATGATGTGAGAATATGTAAATCAATATGATAACCAAGCTGTTAAAAATTTTAAAGCTCCAGAATAAATTTATGATAAAAGCTCTCAGCAAAGTGGTAATAGAGGGAACATACCTTGACAAACCCACTGCCAGCATCATACTCAATGGGCAAAAACTATAAGCATTCCTCCTAAGATTGGGAGCAATCCAGAGATGTGATGTGTGCTTTCACCTCTCTTATTAAACACAGTACTGGAAGTCCTAGCCATAGCAATCAGACAAGAAGAAGCAATGAAGGGCATCCAACTTGGAAAAGAAGAAGTAAAACTGTCTTTATTTGCAGATGACATGATACTGTGCATAGAGAATACCAGAGATTCCACCATGAATCACTAGAACTGATAAATAATTCAGTAAAATAGTAGGATACAAAATTAATATCCAGTAATCAGTTTAATTTTTATATGCCAATAATGAACTATTAGAAAGGGAAATTAAGAAAATAATCCCATTCACAGTTGCTTCAGAAAGAATAAAATACCTAGGAATAAATCTAACAAAGGATGTAAAAGACCTCTACTCAGAAAATTATAAGACATTGAAGGAGGAAACTGAAGAAGATACAAATAAGTAGGAGCACATACCATGTTCATGGATAGGAGGAATTAACATTATTAAAATGTCAATACCACCCAAAGCAATCTATAGATACAGAGCAATTCTTCTCAAATTACCAATGACATATTTCACAGAACTAGACCAAATATTTCAAAAATTTATATGAAACTATAAAAGACTGCCAATAGCAACAGCAATCTTAAGAAAGAAGAAAGTTGGAGGAACCATGCTAGTTAATATCAAACTATACTGTAAGGCTATTGTAATCGAAACAGCATGGCACTGGCATAAAAAGAGACACATCAATCAGTGGAACAGAATAGAGAGCCCCGAAATAAACCCACATGTTTATAGTCACTTAATATTCAAAAGAGGAAGTCAGCACATACAATGGGCTAAAGATAATTTGTTCAATAAATGGTATTGGGAAAATTGAACAGATAATGTTAAAAAAAATAAAAGTAGACCCTTCTTACGCTACACACAAGATTAAATTCAAAATGGATTAAAGACTTAAATGTTAGACCTGAAACCATAAAAATAGTAGAAGAAAACACAGGTGGCAAAATCTCAGACTTTGCTTGTAGTGATATTTTTTCTGATATATCTTCTCAGGCAAAGGAGACAAAAGAAAAAATAAATGGGACTACATCAAACTAAAAAGCTTTTGCACAGCAAAGGAAATTATTAACAAAATAAAAAGACAACCCACAGAATGGGAGAACATATTTGTCAATGATACAAATGATAAGGGGTTAATATCCAAAATTTATAAAAAATTTATAAAACTCAATACCAAAAAAAAACAATCAATTAAAAAACAGGCAAAGGACCTGAATAGACACTTCTTCAAAGAGGACATACAAATGGCCAGTAGACATATGAAGGATTACTCAGCATCACTAATCATCAAAGAAATGCAAATTAAAACCACACTGAGGTATTATCTCACACCTGTCAGAATGGCTATTATCAATAAATCAACAAATAAGTGCTGGTGAGGGTGTGGAGAAGGAGGAACCCTCTCCTGGCTGGTGTGGCTCAGTGGATTGAGTGTCGGCCTGTGAACCAAAGGATTCCCATTGAGGGCACATGCCTGGGTTGTAGACCAGGTCCCCAATAGGGGCACTCAAGAGGCAACCACGCATTGATGTTTCTCCCCCTCTCTTTCTCCCTCTTTTCCCCTCTCTCTAAAAATAAATAAATTAAACCTTTAAAAATAAGAAAGGGGAACACTTTTACACTGTTGTTGGAAGTTCAGGTTGGTGCAGTCACTGTGGAAAGCAGTATGGAGATACCTCAAAAAAATTAAAAATGGAACTGCCTTATGACCCAGAGATTTCACTTCTGGGAATTTATCCAAAGAAACCTGAAACACTAACTTGGAAGAATATAAGTACTCCTCTATTCATTGCACTGTTATTTACCTCAACAAAATTTGGAAGCAGTCCAAGGGTCTATCAGTAGATGAGTGGATAAAACAAGTATGGGACATTTACACAGTGGAATACAACATTCTGGTTTCTCTTCAGATCATATAAATCTTTTGCCTTTTACACAGTGGAATACTACTGGGCCATAAAAAAGAGAAAATTTTACCCTTTGTGACAGCATAGATGGACCTGGTGAACATTATACGAAGTTAAATAAGCCAGTCAGAGAAAGACAAATACCATCTGATTTCACACATATGTGGAATCTAAGGGACAAACTGAACTAATGAACAAAATACAGACAGACTCATAGATGGAGAGCAGGCTGACAGCTGTTGTGGGGTGGGGGAGACTGGGTGAGGGGTGGAAGGCTAGAGAAAAACTATTAAGGATTATTTGTGGTTAGGAACTTTATTAATTTTAATAAGTGTTTCATGTGAACTTGAATACTTTTTTCCCAATGGTTGGAGATATGCCAACTTTTATTTATCTTGCTCATAATTTTAAGTTTTGAGGAAAGAAATTAGGGTGTGGAGAGTGTACCCTAAAACAAATAGTCTGTTTTGCTGCTACATGTTAACAGGTCAATATAATGCTTGCCCCTTTTTAAGAAAGGCCTACAGCTTCATCAATAGTGAGGTATATGCAAAAGGAGAGAATATGGTAATGATAATGAAAGATGTTCTTTTAAGTAGTTTAGTAATTTAGATTAGTGAAATATGAAATTAAATTATTATTCTATAAATCTTGGATAAGTATAGTGGCCAAGCTCCAATACTTTTGCCTTAATGCAGTCTCCTTTCACATTTAAGCAGGGATGATCTCTGTAACCAATAGTAAATTGTGGAAATGAGGATGTGTGACTTCCAAGCCTAAGTAATAAAATATATTTCAGCTTTTGCCTTGCTTTGTTAGATTAGTCACTCTAGGGGAAGTCAGCTGTCATTTCCTAAAAACACTTTCACAGTCCT
This sequence comes from Trachops cirrhosus, assembly GCA_028533065.1. Classification (NCBI taxonomy): domain Eukaryota; kingdom Metazoa; phylum Chordata; class Mammalia; order Chiroptera; family Phyllostomidae; genus Trachops; species Trachops cirrhosus. Next base: position 147,403,152 of record CM052539.1, read on the forward strand.
ATGGAGAGGTTTCCGTGGCAGTGAACCAAGGCCTCCTGCCAAAAGCCAGTGAGGAACCAAGGCCTCCTGCCAAAAGCCAGTGAGGAAGTGAGACTTCCTGCTGTGAGCCGTGAGTGGGCCATTCTGGAAATGGTATAGCTCAGCTCAGGTATAGCCTACAGATGACCACAGCCTTAGTGAACATTTTCACTGTCACGGTGGAGAGACCCTGAGCCAGAAGCACCCAGCAAGTTTTTGAGTGGATTTCTGATGCACAGAAACTGTGTGAGGACATTAGGTGCTTATTATTGTCTTAGGCCCCTAATTTCTTGTCAACTTGTTTGCGCAGCAGTATATATTTAACACAGTGACATTCGAAGTCCTCTGGGATCCCGCAGGAGAAGAGATCACAGCCAGTTTGGGGGTTCCAGGAAAATCTTATGGAGCATGTGGAAACAATAAAACAAGTGGTGACCCCTGAATCCTGCAATTTTGATTGTCCTCATTTAAAATTAAATTATAGAATTAAGAAATGACTATCAGGAGACAGAATATATGCGCTAGGAAGGACGAATGTGTGAGGACATACTGAAGAGGACTCAGCATGGCCCTGTAAAGAATGAAAAAGGAGCCCTGGCTGGTGTGGCTCAGTGGATTGAGCGTGGACTGTGAATCAAGGATCGCCGGATTGATTCCTGGTCAGGGCACATGCCTGGGTTGTGGGCCAGGTCCCTGTGACCTGGGGTGTTCCACGTGATAGGCAACCACATATTAATGTTTCTCTCCCTCTCTTTCTCCCTCCCTTCCCCTCTCTCTAAAAATAAATAAATATAATTTTAAAAAAATTAAAAAAACAACAATCTTGTTCTTTTAAAAAAAAAAGAAAGAAAGAAAAGAATGAAAAAAGAAATCATCAAAGTCCACAGAGGCATGTTTAAATTCAAGTTCCAGAATGTTGGGATGGACAGATTTCATTAAGTCTCAGTGATGATGTAGTTTTTCGGGGCCAGTACATATTATTCTTTGATCTGAAGTCCACATTAAGAAACATCAGAGAAATAAGATATGAATGATTGATGCATAGAAATCAAAATGTCATTTTGATCAAGTTGAGTGTAGTATATGACTTTAATCTGCATTTAAAAGGACTTCCTTATGTTTCCTCCCCTGCATTAGACAGATTTACAAAAGTATTCATAGTTAACCAATAAAACAGAAAGAAATCGGATGAGCTGGACATGTTCAACTACTCCTCCCAAACTGGCCTATCAGATACATGAGTACCTCTCCTTTGGGAAGCAGGGAATAAGAAGGTGGGACAGGGTTCAGTCTTTCCCTAACTGAAGCTCCTTTACATGGAAATATGAGGCTGGGAAATATAAGACTTAATAAATGGGACACATTTAGAATGAGGAAAGGAAGTGCTCCTCGATAAGGAGAAAGTTGACTTATGACACTGGGACTTCTATCTCAAAAGCTGTAATTCAATTTTAAAGAGATTATATTAAGTGAATGATGATTGTGCTGAGTAGGCATGCCATCAGCTTCTAGAGTTTTATTCCAAGGAATGGGCCATATGCACAGGCATTCTGAAGCAAACCCTGAGCATGGGAATGAAACAATAAGACTGAAAGGGCTTAGTGTAAAATAACCCAGGTCTGGTTAACCTGAAAACTGCTGTAGGAGAGGGCAGAAGGAATCTTCATTTGCTTGGCTCATAAACCTCTTCGAGGGTCTAATGAAATTTTTGAAACTTCTGTCCAGTAAGTGGATTTACACGAAAATGTCTTCTGAAATTTTTTTGGGGTGGTGGGTGAGTAACTCACATTTCAGAGCCTGTATATGGAATCAAGTATTATCCTTTTTAGGGGAAAGTTTAAAACCTTTATATGTGAGTCAGGGTAGGGAGAAAAAGCAGGGACTTTCTCATTCTGGGGTGGTGTGTGGAGAGGCTTACAAAGGCTGTACTGCAAAAAATGGCCCGAGATGGTTTTCCCGTATTTCCTATGGTGCAGCCAGGGTTTTCAGCGAGGAGGAGGAAGGAAGCATGGAAATAGGGCACCGCACTCTGAATCCTTTTTCTGTATTTCTTACTCTGAAATGGGGCCCATTTTGAACTACTCCCTTTGGGTTTTACCAAATAAGAACTGGAAAGAAATAGCAAACATCATGAGGTACCTAGGCTGGCCTTGGTCTGTGGCATTGCTTCACAATGACTTAGAAAGGAAAATGATATGTTAGGACTTTTGCCTTTACTCTTAGGGGCTGTCATCAAGAAGGGCAATCATAATTGACAAAGTAAAGCTAGACCTGCTATTCTCAACTTCTGTCTGAACTTCATGTCTGGCTTAGGATCGAAACTCATACATCATCAGTACAGTTTTTCCAAAACTATTTATTCGATGCATACGCTGTCATGAACCTCACTGCTCCTGGACCTGGACAAGTGCCTTATTCACACAGAACTTTAATTTCTTTATCAGAGCAGCTCACTTAAGTGTAAGCCATTGGAATTAGAGTTAAACAACTTGACCTTCTAGCTAGGGAAATAATTGTATCTCTCAAAACATACCAATAAGATGAGGTAATATTTTCCTAGGTTATTGTAGAGATTAAATAAAAACTGTACCAAAATGTTAGAGTTGGATTCTTTCTACCTCTGTTTGGTTATCTCAGTTTTGAGTGTGGCTCAAAAAAGCTGAGGGAAAAAAAGTATTATTTCCTCTTGCAATTCCAAAGTAAAGTGCTAGACTTACACAGTATTTGCAAAGGAGGTTGCTACAAACTGTTTTTTTCCAACTTTAATCCCATAAAAGGATTGGTGTTGAATAGGTAAAGAAAGAAAATTTCTCTGGAGTAAGTTGTTAGAAAACACCAGCATTTTCCTTCCTCTTTTATGTAGAGGAAGGTCTTTAAGAAAACTATTTAGAGAGCTTCATACACATACCTGTTGAAGCAAAGCAGACCTGATAGAATGAAGTCTAGGAAATCTAAAAGGCAAGTAGCTGTGAGAATTGGCTGTCTGCCAGAGTGAGGAGATGGATACATGAAAAAGAACAGCTCACTTTCAGTGACCAGAGTCATGGATGTGAGTTTTCTGTGGAGCTGATGTCAAGCAAGCCTGTGGGAAGAGGTGAGCTAGGTTAATGATAAAAAGAACCTTCCCCAAGGGCTTTCTGCCAGGGGTTATGCATAAGGCAACTTCAGCAGGATGCTGGTGGTGGTGCCAAATGATTTTAGAGGGTAGGATGATGATGAGAAGCAAAATTGCCCTGCTGAAAGAGAAGCATGCCTGGGGGCAAGGATATTTACTGATTTATATCAGTGTTCCCAATAGGGTTATGCAATGATCTTATAAAAGCATTCCATGATAAGGAGTCAGCTTTGAGCATTTCCTGAAGCCAGAGAGCACTAAAGGTCATGGTAATATCAGTCAAGTAAGACTTTTCTTTACCTCTCTGCATCCCATCCCCAACACAGGAGGGTACAGAGGCAGCTAGCTCACTGTGATGGGAGGGTAAACTGACTGCAGCCCCTTCTAACTGCAGCTCTCCAGTTTGAAAAGGAGAAACTTTCATAATATTTGTTATTTGGGCTAAGACATAAGAATGATTATTTTAATTACTAAAATATTGCTTTTCTAACAAAAGGGACCAAAGAGATATGTATTATTTCAATGTGACCAATAGAGTTACATGGTACCTGCTTTTGTTTGTATGCAAGAAATAGGCAGGAAACAGTGACTACTAAATGGGTTTGAATGCCTGTGGGTGGGGTTAAAACTGTGTTCTGATTTTGTCTGAACGAGTTCTCCTCTCTCAATTTAGTGGTTATAACAACAGTGTTATGAAGCAAAGTGTTTATTGACCTGAATCTATAGATAACGTGTGTATTTGTGCTGGGCATCTTCTATCAACTCTCCAGATCCACATTCAGCTTTTTCTCACCCTGCCTTCGGTCTGGGAAGGCAACCTCTCTGCATCACAGAAAAGTTCCTGTGCTTTCTGGCTTTGGTTTGGGGCAGGTAAATGGTGGTCTTGGCTGGAAAGACTAAAAGGAGAGAGGAAGTGAGGGTGAGATGAGAATAAATTCCACCTGGCTCCCTCTTTGCAAGATCACTTCCCTCTGACTGAAGGTCACTGATCTGCTCAAGGCATCTGAATCTTCAGACCAGGGCCCCACAACATTGTGCAATTCATTAGCATTTGTCTGTACCCATTTTTTTCTCTTTTTTTGCAAATAGTCTTGCTGTGAATAAACCCTCTCAAATCATTCTATTTCACATGGGCTCCTGTTTCCTCTAGAAACACTAACTAAGTGACATTATCTACTTTGCTGATCTCAAAATATTGAGAGAATTAAAGCAATAACAGTTGTAAAATGTTTATAGTAATGAAATTTAAATATAGAGTATTATTGTTATTGTTTTTGTAAGTCATTTTTAGTATTGTGTGAAGGACTGAGGAGAACCATCCTATAGAAAAATTTCAGGCAAATCATTAATATCTTTTAATATTAAATGGTCATCCAGATAATATTGCCAGAAATATCATAGCTGCTTTTTTTATTTGCTTAAATGAGCTAACCATTCATTTACTTTCAGGTTTTAATCAAGTGAAGTGAATGAAGACAATGTTTTGGACTTCAAAGCATGGCTGAGTTGATTCGCTCTGAGAATCAACTTGCACATCCATCTGCAATCAAAGCTCGTGTCAATAGATATAATATAAAACAAAAAAACACAATTAATCGACTGCAGCCCCTTCTAATAAATTGCTTTTTGCTTCATTTTAATATGATGTGACATAGGCTATGCATGCCCTGATTAACATTTTATGTTTGTTTTCATTTTTATTTTTCCTCAGCTTTCCATTCCTTTTTCCATATCATCTCTTGTGGAGCTTATCAAAAGCAGAGTTCAATTTTTTTCTTTTCTGATTATTTTATAGTAATTGAAAATAAAATAATGTGTTTCATATTCTTGAAACTCAGAGTTTTGAAATCTGGAGTCATGTACCATTATAATTCAGGGATCCATAAGTGTGAATGAGAAAATATTATATCTTTAGTTTAATTACCCTCTAATTGAAATGTAACATATATGTCAATTATGAATGTACAGAACAAATCACAATAGTATTAGTAATACCTAGATTTTTGCCACTAATAACAATCACATGTACATTTAGATCACATTGTAGTCGTAGATAGTTTGGAATTGTTTTCTAGTTCAATACTACTTGAAATTAAAGTTGTTTTTTAGACCCATCTTTTAGATCTTGTTATTTCATATCTTAATAAAGAAGCATACATTGTTATATTATAATCAATTTTAAAATATGTTAATAATTCTGTTTTTATATATTGGTAATCTTTGAACTCTTATCAGTTTTATCCAGTTAAAAACAATATTCTATAAGGGATTCATAGGTTTCACCAAGTGCCAAAGTGGTCCATGACACACATCAGAAAAGCTTATGAATCTCTGGATTTAGTGATGAATGAGATCTTTAGAGTTACAATATGGCAACTGGATCTGAGACCATAACCTTGTGGTGAGTATGGGAAGACAGGAAATGCGTGCCTGAGAAGGAGAAAGACTGATGGCAGGTACATGAAAGTCACAGATGTTTATAAGAAACAGAGAAAGTGTTTTGCACATTCATTCACATTAAGGTAACAAGAAAATTCCTGGCTTTGTTAGAAATTCAAAAATAAATAAAGAAGAAGTAAAGCTTTCTAGACTAAATGGTCAAAACTTCTATCTCATGTGATGTGCTAATAGAGCAGCAAATAACCTTGGGTCCAGCTTTCCCAAGCAAAATTACTATAATTTTTATGAATCTACTTTTCACAAAATAATCACAAAGCTCTAAATTGTACATACTTCCTACTAAATATGTGAAATATTTTATTTTAGTCCTGTGATTTTATTATATATATTTAAATAATGCTGAAATATCTTTTAAGAGATAATAGAAAATTTAATCTTAAACTTTGTTTGCATTTCCATTATACTTTGAAAGAAATCTAAGATTATTTTTCTATTAAAATTCAATGATGTGTATAGTAATATTTTATGCAATAGTTATTTCTTATCTCCCACTGTTTTAAAATATACAAAAATTAATATTTATTTTAGGACCAAGAACAGGAATACCTGCATAAAATATGAATCCTTAAGAAAACTTTTGCAGGAAATGCCCTTAGAATTTAATCTGAAAGAGTAAAATATCTACTGTCATTTTTATTCCATGTTGTGTATCCCAGTTCTTATTAGCTCCAGAAATGACAAAACTAGAATTTCAAAAGTCCTGGCTGGTGTAGCTCACTGGATTGAGCATGGGCCTGTGAAACAAAGGGTCACTGGTTCAATTCCCAGTCAGGGCACATGCCTGGGTTGCAGGCCAGGTCCCCAATAGGGGACACATGAGAGGCAACCACACATTGATGCTTCTCTCCTTCTCTTTCTCCCTCCCTTCCCTTCTCTCCAAAAATAAATAAATAAAATCTTTTAAAAAATGCTCATTTGATTTTCTTACAAAACAATCAGGCATCTTAGATAGGAAGACCCATAGTACCACCACCAATATAATTTCTCAAAAATAATTTCAATGTTTGTTGCATCTACTTTTTTCCCCTCATATATTTCATTAGGGATATACAAATTATTTTATTTCACCACTTGCAATAAATCTTCATTGTGCAGCAATACTGTTAACTAGAAAACATTATGTTGTTTCAGTTATTTTTATTTCTTAGGTATAAAATGTTAATATTTGTTGCTATGTCATATGTAGAATATTTAAATGGTTCCAAAGACAATACAAAATGTATTCAAATAAGTCTAGCTTTTACTTTTGATCCCTTTAAACTGTTTCTATTTTCATTATAGATAACCATTAAAATATTTTATATTTATCCTTTTACTTTTCTAATCTAAGTATTTTTGTACTTGTATTGTCATTTTTGATAGTGACATACCACAATCACATGTATGCATTTTGCCATTACTAATTACCAATGTCATAAATCTCACTCTGTAGTTGTATATAGATATAGCCCTCATTCTTTTTTATAACTGATAGTGATACTTCATTTTTATGTCACAGATGATTTAACCAATCCCCTATAGATTCATGTATTTTGTTGTTACAGATAATTCTAAAATGAATAGCTTATACACAATATTTTTTTACTGTTTTTGCCTGTGAGATTTTTAGAAGTGGGAATGATGGGCTAAATGATAAGCACATATCTAATATTGCTGGATATTGCCATACCTCCATCTGGGTTCCATTCTGTATTCTAATCAGCAGTGTATGGGAATGTCTTTTCCTCATAGCCTCACTAATTATTTTTCCTTTTTTTATGGAGTTTTGCTATTTTAACCTACAAAAATCAGCATATCAGTAAAGTTTAATATGCCTTTTTTCTCATTCTGAGAATGGTTGGCATCTTACTGAGTGCATAAAAGTCATTTACATTTCTTTTTTCCATAAACTATTTTTACTTCATTTTTAATAGCTTTGTTCTTTTTCTCCTCTATTTTAAAAGTTCTTCATATATTAAATATATAATTAACATTTAATCTTTTATATGAGTTTCAAAGACTTTTCCAATTTATTCCTTTTTCTCTCTACTTTCTATGTTATCATTTGCCATGGAAACTTCTAAAAATGAAATTAATTTTTTCTTATTTTTTCTGAATTCTTTTTTGAAATTTGTATCACAATTTGGAAGAATTTACCTATTTTTCTGTATAGAACTTCACCAATGTTTTCCTCTAGAGCCTACTTTTGATGATACATATATAATTGAGTTTATTTATTGTATTGTTTTGGTTTATTCATGGGCTGATAATATGTATTATAAACAAGGGAAAATAAAATATTTAAAAATATTTGGTAAGGCTATTCTGTCTTTTTTTAAAGGGTTTTCTTGGCTACACTCATTTCCATTTATTGCAGATAACCTTTATAATAACTTCTTTAGCTCAGAAAAATGGTGTATTTTATTGGAATCATGTTGTTTGTAATTTAGTGTAGGAAGAACTGATGTCTTTCTATTTTTTTTAATTGCTATTCAACTATAGTTATCCCCATTTTCCCCTCACCCCCCCACCCCCGCTAACCTCCCCTGCCACTAGCACCCTCACCTCCCACCTCCCACCCTCAATCCTACTTCCCTTT
>CM052539.1:147411822-147465405 GCA_028533065.1 Trachops cirrhosus
TATTCTGTATTCCTCTTTGACCGAACAGCTTATTTATTAAATACATAATAAACATGTATTATGACATGGTTTGTACTTCTAGGTAAAAGTGCCTTCTTGCTTTCTGGTTTTATTATGAAGTTCTATTTTTATTGCATTTCTGTTAGTGAATACTTTTGTGACACATCTGTTTTTTAGAATTTTTGAGGGTATTTATCACCTCAGATAAATGTAAACATTCATATGCACTTGAGAAAAAATTTTATTTTCTGTTATTGAATTCAGAGTTCAAAACAGATTATTAAATTCTATTTTATGAATTATGTTTTATGTCTTCTATAAATTTTCAGTAGATAATGTGTCTTGGATTTTTAAAAATGAAGCAAAGTAGCCTATCATTAATATCTTTCTATTTCCTAACACTCCCTGTGGCTTCTCTTTGAAATATATTTTGTACACTTTTTTATTTTTATTCTTTTTCCCTGCAAAATTTGTCCATTCTTTTATTGTCAACCTTTTAAGATCTTCTTATTTTTAGTTGTGTCTCACACACAGAAAAGTGCTAAGTTTTCCTTTGTGAGTCAATTTGAAATAGCCTGTAGAATAGCAGGTAAGTTACATCCATCTACACTTATTTCCATGATCAATACTTTTGAACTTATTATGTTTTAAAAGTAAAATTTATATATATCAGTCTTTATATAAAGTTTTTTACCATGTTCTATTTTATTGTGCTTTCTTTTTTAACAGAGGAATTTTTATTTTTATTCTTATGGCTATTTTTATAGTAATTTTAATATAAAAACCTTGGTTACCTCTCTTTTCACTTTTTGTCATTTATTCTTTTGTAAAATATTCATTAAATTTAGTTAGTAATCTACTTGGCAATCTTTTCTTTTTCTTCTGTATGTCCCCAAGAAACTGTTGCAAAATTCTTTGATTCCTAGTTAATAGCCATGAAGCAATAAAAAACTCATTTTAAATTTTATATGCTCTCATTATTGTCTCTGAATCATTTGCAACTTTGTTGTATCAAATTGAATATCACATGACACTGTTTTTCTTGCAACCGTCTTTTACTTTAATTCTAAAGTCACACCCACACCAATTCTTACAATGATATTTCTCCAGTCGTTTTAGTTGCCTGAAAGAACTCATTTAGCAGTTTCCTCAGGAAGTACTCATGACAACAATATTTTTTATTTTTTATAATAGTTTGTTTTTAGCCTTTATATATAAAAATCTGCTCAAATAGTAATTAAATTCTTGCTAATTTCCCTTATCTCTTGCAAGCTGAGCAATGTTAGGTAGATAGAGTCTATCTCCTAATAAAGTCTCTGTGATACTTCTGAAATAAATTATTATGATGAAAACTCAATGTAATATATTTATAATATGTCATAAGTATACATGATATACTTATATATCATAAATATACTATTTATGCAATACAATGGTATGTATGCTATTATAAATTCATATATAAATGTTTACATATAATATTTATGTATTAATTTTCCAATTATTTAGTAGTTGCAAGACCCAGGATTCAAAGAAATAATATTTATTAGAAGGCACAATATTCTCTCCACTTATCCCTTGAACTTCCACAGCCTTCTTTATAAATTGCTCTTTACACATATATTTTCTTGCTTTGTGTTACAATTTATTACAAATATTGTTATGTTTCTTAATAGTATATGGCTTCTTTGAGGGAAGGAGACTAGATTTTCCTCCTCTTTTCCACCATATACCAACACAGAGCCTAGAACATAAGTGGAGGTCATTTGTATTTGTTTCTTTAAAATAGGGTCTGAATTTCAAAATGCAGATGTGAGATTATTTCTCAAGCATAGATGGGGTGAATGAGAGTCCCAAAGAGATGATTTTATTTCCTAGTATGGCTTTGAGAATCTTTCAGAACAGGAGTCTAGCAAATTTCATCCTGTATGCTGGGCATCACTGAGCACACAAAGTCACGGAACCATGAAAAGGCATGACGTGTCCTAGAGCTCCAGGTAACCAGACAAGACTGGAGCAAAGGATATGGAGATGAGTGCACAAAGAAATGAGGTGCCAGCCTGTGAACGCTTTATAGGCTTTTATTAAGAAATTTGTGTTTATCTTGTAAGCAATAGGGACATTTTGCAAAAAGAATTTTTTGTGAGATGATCCCCCCACAGAAGAATAAAAAGTACATGGGAAGTAAATGGTTGGTGACAGTGGTAGAAGTGAAGATGAGAAATGACTAAAGAAATAAAAAATCTGAAAAGAATAATTTAGGCCAGAATTAATAAAGTCTTAGTGGATAAGAAAGTTCTGGAGATATTTAACACATAAAACAAATATTATTTAGAGAATTTAGTGAAACATAGAGTGTTTAGAGTGAGCAAAATGAACCTTGCTGAGAAAAAAGAATTATTGTAAAGTCCCCAAATAGCAGACTTTGAAAAAAACAGGAAAAAAAAGAAAAAGAAAAAAAAATACCAGACTTTGATAATTGAGTGGTCTCTTGTGCCATCATTAAATGAAATTTGCAGCATGAGGAACAGATATTCAGGGGGCAGAAATGAAGTGTTTGTAGTGACTGTTTTAAAGTACTGACAGCTATCAATGGTTAAAGGGAGATTTAATTACTCTAATTCTGTTATAATAATTAACAGCTTGAAAAATATGCACTTGGCAGTCAAGATGGAGGCATAGGTAAATGTGACTCAGCCTCCTGCACAACCACAGCAAAACTTACAACTAAACTACAAAATAGTATCACCCAGAATTGTCAGAAAATTGAGCTGTATGGAAGTCTGACAACCAAGGGATTAAAGAATTATAATAATCCAGACAGGTAGGAGGTGTGAAGATGTGGAGATGTAGAATACGTAGCCCTACTCCCACATGTGGTGGATAAAAATTAGGAGAGATACCTCAGGAGTGAGGGATCCCAACCCCACACCAGACCACCCAGCCCAGGGTTCAGTGCTAGGAAGATAAGTTCCCATAACTTCTAGCTGTGAAAATCAGTGGCAATTGGGGCAGTAGAAGAAATTGCAGAATTCTCAGACATTGCCTCTTCAAGAGCCTGCAATAGACTTAGGTCTTACTCAGACTCAGTCCCTCTGGGCTCCAGCACTGGGGCAGGAACTACAAGGGCACCAGTGGCATACAGGGAAACAGAAGTTTCTGGCATCAGGGTAAGAGCTGGGGGACAGCTTCTTCCTGGACAAAACTCCAGAGACCAGGCAGAGGCCATAGGCATCTTTCTGAACCCTCCCCTACCCAGAGCCATGAAGTGGAGGCACCATATCTAAGATTCCATCAACCTGGTTCACATGGGTTGCCCCACCCTGGTGATTACCTAAGGCTCTGCCCTATCCAATTTACAGGTGTGCTTTTCTACAATAGACCACGCTACTAAGACAGGGAGTCAAAGCAGTTCTATCCAATACATAGAAACAAACACAAGAAGAAGACTGCCAAAATGAGGAGACAAAGAAATATGACTCAAATGAAAGAACAGAACAAAACTCCAGAAAAAGAACTAAACAAAATGGAAATAAACAGTCTATGAGCTACAGAGTTCAAAACACTGGTTATTAGGATGCTCAAGGAACTCATTGGGCACTTTGACAGCATAAAAAAAAAAAGACCCAAGCAGACATGAAAGGTACACTAAGTGAAATAAAGAAAAATTTACAAGGAATCAACAGTAGAGTAGATGAAGCTGAGAATCAAATCAATTATTTGGAACATATGAAAAATATATCAGAACAGCAAGAAGAAAAAAGAATACAAAAAATGAGGATAGATACAATTCTCAATCAGAACAGATTCATGAAAAGCAAGGACCTACATCCAAGATTATTCTATCCAGCAAGGCTATCATTTAAAATGGAAAGGCAGATAAAATTCTTCTCAGATAAGAGAAAGTTAAAAGAAGGTCATCATCATCACTAACTCCTTATTATGTGAAATGTTAAAGGGACTTATCTAAGAAAAAGAAGAAGATCAAAACTATGAACAGTAAAATCACAACAAATTCACAACTATGAACAACTAAACCTAAAAAACAAAAATACACTAAGCAAACAACTAAAACAGGAACAGGATCAGAGAAATGGAGATCACATGGAGGGCTATCAGTAGGGAGGGGGAAGGAGAAGAATGGGGGAAGAAGTACAGGGAATAAGAAGTATAATTGGTAGGTACAAAATAGACAGGAGGAGGTTAAGAATAGTATAGGAAATGGAGAAGCTGAAGAATTTATATGTATGACCCATGGACATAAACTAAGGGGGGATGCTGGAGGGAATGGAGTTCCTGGGCAGAAAGGGATAATGGGGAGAAAAAAAAAAATGGGACAACTGTAATAGCACAATCAATAACATATACTTAAAAAAGAACAGCAAGAAGAAAAAGAATACAAAAAAATGGGGATAAGTTAAGGAGCCTCTGGGACAGCATCAAACGTACCAACATTTGAATCATATGGGTGCTGGAAGGAGGAAAGAAAGAACAAAAAATTAAAAGCTTATTTGAAAAAATAATGAAGAAAAACTTACCTAATTTGGTGAAAGAAATAGATATAAAAGTCCAGAAAGCACAGAGAGTCTTAAACAAAAGAGAAAATCTTAAAAGTAGCAAGGGAAAAGCAGATAGTTACCTACAAAGGAGTTCCCATAACAATGTCAGTTTATTTCTCATGAGAAAGTTTGCAGGCTAGAAAGGACTGGCAAGAAGTATTCAAAGTGATGAAAATCAAGGACCTACAACCTAGATTACTCTATCAGGAAAGCTATCATTTAAAATCAAAGGACAGATAAAGTGCTTCCCAGACAAGTTAAAGCTAAAGCAGTTCATCATCACCAAGCTATTATTATATGAAATGTTAAAGGGGCTCATTTAAGAAAAAGATCAAAATTATGAACATTAAAAAAGCAATAAATTCACAACTATCAACAATTGAATCTAAAAAACAAACTAAGCACCAAGCAGAACAGACATCATTGTTGTCTGTGGAGATCATCTGTAGGGTTATCAGTTGGGAGGGAGAATGGGGAGAATGGGGGAAAAGGTTCAGGAATTAAGAAAGACAAATTGGTTGGTACAGAATAGCCAAGGGGATATTAAGAATAGTACAGGAAATGGAGTAGCAAACAAATGTGTGACCCGTGGACATGAGCTAAGGGGGGAATTGCCAGAGGCAATGGGGGTACTGGGCAGAGGGGGGCAAAGAGGAAAAATTGAGACAACTGCAATAGCATAATAAATAAAATATATAAAAATATTTAAAAAGGCACGCAAAAATATGCTCATTTGATTTTTTACAAAGGTAAGTAATTCTCCCCATTTTATAGATAAATGAACTGAGGATCACAAAGAATAAGACTCTTATACAAGTTACATTGCTGGAAATGATCAGAAATTTGACTTAAATACACATGTTCTGACTCCAAGTCCTAAGAAATAACTACCTTTGTGTATAGAAGAGTTGAATTATTCACATAACTTTGGAAGCTTTGTATCGCTGGTTTAAAAAAATGGTATTCTGGTTACCTCTAATAAATAGAAAACTCAATTAACAATAATATTCATCTCATAGCTCACTGTCAAAATGCTGTGATGTCTTACTGTAGCTATTTTATATCTGCAAGCCACAGAATCTTCATTAGGAAACTTAATGACAAAAGCGTGGAAGCATACATACCATAGCAATCATTTTGCTCCTTCAACAGCTATATGTAAAATAATACTATTAAACTCACGAGTTAGCTAACATGCTGTCAAATCTGTTTAGGTACAAGGCTTTCATTGTATTTTTTTCCCTGTGGAATTCTGTTTTTCTGAACCCAGAGCAGAAGAGTTAGAGAATGAAAATGTTCCTTCTCCAAGTGTTCACTCACCTCTGTTTACCTTTGTGATCCATAGAGCCAGCTGAGAGTCGGTCCAGGGGAGACCCAAATCCAGAGAAGCTCCTTTTCTTCTTTGTTTCAATCACATCATTCTCCAGAGATACCAGTTCATCAAGAAGCATGAGTTTTGCTGCCAGGTCAGCTGCTGATTTCTCTTCCCTAACTGTGGGTGGTGACTGCACATCTCTGATTCCACCATTCAAAGCCTGTTGGGCAAGAAAGGTGATCCCATTCACCTCAAACATGTGCAATCCTATGCATTTGGCTTTTGCTAAGTTTAGCTGACATGCTTGTCATGTAACTTGGTTTCTTGAGGAGTTATGATGCAGAGAGACTTTTGGGGACAAAACACGTAGTGGTGATGTACACTGAGCAGAAATTAAACACAACACACACACACACATACACACACACACAACCAAATCAGAACTCCATGCCTGCCTCCCAAATTTAGTATATTAACTGATCATTCTTTCATATTCATTCCCAGTAACAACTGTATCCTTCATTGTCATTCCCATAGCATTGTAGTTATACCTCTTTGATCCTTGCACTCATTGTATTTTCCTTTTTATTAGATTGATTACAATATATTTGTATTGCACATTAGATTGCACCTTGAGGGCAATGACGATGCCTACGTAGTCTTTTATTTGTCCTATTAAATGCCTATCCCAGTATTTGGTCATAGTTAGTACTCAATTCATTTCTGATAAATATTTACTGAATTAATTCTGAAAAACACTAAACTTCATACTATCATTTTCACCATTTATTCATTCTTTATTGATTCAAGCCACTAGGCATTCATTATGTACCAGGTTCTGCATTAGACATAAGGAATAAAACGTTGAACAAAATCTAGCAGTCTCTGCCCTCAGGGGGCTTACCATTTTTATCCATGTGATTTATTAACAAATATTAATGTGTGTCTACAATGACTCAGAGCTTTCTCAATGACTTTATTGCCCCATGTAAAATTTCTTATTTGTCTGTTACACATATTGCCCTTTTGTAGTTCATCCAAGTCATAAAAGTATGGGTGCCTAGTTTGTGAATTCTGTCTTTTCCTATCCAAGGCCCAATCAGAGCATTTTTAAAATGCTCCTGTTAACACTCTCAAGTCATTGTGTAGTCTAGCACATACTACTTCTTTTTCAAGAGCCTGAGAATATCTTCCTACAGGAAGAAACTTAGCTCCAAGGATCTCTGCCTTTTAATCACATTCTTTCATGTGTCAGATTCTGGATCTAGGCAAGACTTTTTTTCTCTACTTCTTGTTGTCCTTGTTGAGTTATTTCTTCCAATCTGTTTATTTACTTCAATAAAACAACAGAGTAGCATTTTCCAAGCCTTTTTATCCTTGACTTCAGCAACTGTCTTTGAAATTCTTATAGTCTGACACCCACACTCAAAGCTGTTGGGTCTATCTTAATTGTTATTTTAGGGTTAGTAAGTCTGGTTCTTCCTGGAAAACCTCTCTTCCCTCTGCTCTTTATGATTCCCATATCAGGTCCTCTTCACTGCTTATCACCTTATAACATTTTTCTTTTATCTCCCTCTCTTTTATGTTCTATCCTGAATTCTGCCATGAAGTTAATCATCTCCAACACCCTTCCATTGTATAAAGAATTAAAAATTGCTCAGAGCTTTTTGTTACTTACAGTGCAGTCTGCAATATGGTTCCAATCTCCTCTTAAAATCTCAACTTCTATCATTTCCCTATATAAGTATGACAACATAGAAACTGGAGAGGAGAAAAATTCTGTAATCATGAGAAAGAAATTCTAAAGAATAGGAGACAAATATTCAAAGGGGAAAAAACTAGGATATATTTAATTATCTCCAAGCATCTTCCAAAAAATATGTTTTTATTCTTCCAATTGACATATGCAAAAAATAGAGTTTTGTTTATTTTTAAAGATATTTTTTAAAAAAGATTTCATTTATTTAATTTTAGGGAGGGGAATGGAGGGAGAAAGAGAGGGAGAGAAGCATCAATGTGTGGATGCCTCTCAAGTGCCCCCTACTGGAGACCTGGCCTGCAACCCAGGCATGTGCCCTGACTGGGAATCAAACCCATGACCCTTTGGTTTGCAGGCCTGTACTCAAACCAGTGAGCCACATCAGCCAGGGCAAAGATATTCCTAATCTTCAAAAAAATCATAGAACTCATTCAAAACTTGGTCTTTGGTCAATGCATTTCAGACTCTTCATTTTATTTAAGTACGAAGAATATTTTTAATACATTCAAATAAGCCAAATTAACTTGTCTTTCTGTGAAGATGTGTTCACATTTTTTTCCTTTGCACTTTAGCAAGAAGAAAACATTTGTATAGTAATAACAAGTTTGGCCAAAACTAGTCAAATTTCACCATATAAAAAGCTTCAAATTTCACATAAAAGCACTTCAACATAAGGCTGAAATGATCAATTTTCTATCATGACTTCTATTCAAGGAATACAAATATTGTTTATTCCAGTTTTTTTCTTTTTAACATTTAGATAACTGACTTTCCCTGAATGGACAGTGAGGAGAAGACATAGAAAAAATGAGAAGGGAAGGGTTTACAGGAACAAATATAGAGGACACATGAACAAAACTAGGGGGGGTTGGAAAGGGGAGGGAGGAGGGGAGGAATGGGTGGGTGGGCTGGAATGGGTATAAAGGATAGAAACTGTACTGAATAAACTAAAATAAAAAAATTATAAAAAAAAGAAAGAAAAAATGCTAATAACCTTTGATTTTGTGTTTTCAAGGCATTCCCCTATTTGTCAGCATCCCCTGCTTCTGATATTAGTAGAACTGGCTTACATTCATAAAAAATATGTATATATATATATATGGTCCCTTAAGCCAGTTCCCATTACCTCTGTTGCTACATCCACTGAGAGCACCTCTCCTGAGCCCCACAGCATCAATGTCACGGCCAGGATAACATGTGCACCTGCCAATCTCCAGTCCAGCATCTAAGGGCCACACACACCAGGGTTAATTAACATTGTTAGTTTGGCATATAAAGACAGAAAACAAAACTCCTGTAACGCTTATTATATACAGGCGATAAATCAAATTATTCAGCTTCCGTATGTTGGAGTACACCTTTGCAAAACTTAAATAATAGTTAATAGGACCCATCAATCTCCTAGAATGAATTCTATCAAGGTTTCATTTCCAAGGGAATGTAGATTGGAGTTGCACAGATATAATAATGTAATTTGAAGTAAGCCAGGTCTGAGAAATCTCGTTTGTGTAACTTTATTCTTTGTCTGGTCTAGGACTGCAGCCTCGTGGACATAAGGGCAAATGTGTGAAACGGGTCAAGTATGAGGGAGTAAGACCTGATGAGGTCTACGGCAAACCAGAGGGAACGTGCTATGTCTATAAGCATTTAAATCCAAAATATCAAAAACACCACAGATCCAACAGGAGAATATCTTTATGTCATTGTGATATATAATGGTTTCTTCAGCAAGATTCAAAAGGTGTATCCCTTATAGAAAATTCTGTAAGATTTCATTGTACTAAAATTTAAAAATTCTGTATGATCTGGTAAAATAAACAAAATAAAAACAAATTAAAAGGTGGAATATATATCCAATACATGTAAAACAAAAAGATAAGCACTTGGAAAATTTAAATAACTGACAAAAATTTTAAAACTAGATGCATAAGTATAAATAGGCCTGAGTTTATATGGAGACATGTATCTGAAAGTTCATAGCCCCATTGTTTATAATTGTAAAAAATCAGAATCAACATAACTAACATACTCAAGAAGAAATGGATATAGCATCTGAGGTATATTCATACCATAGACTTAAAGCAAATGACTTAAATATACATATATACTGTTAAAACAAATGACCTAAATGTTATATGTATTCATAAACATGGATTTAAAAAAACAGTTTGGGGGTAAATTAGATTCTCTAGAGCACTACAGATAGCATACTACCATTTACCTAAATTGGAAATACACAAAGCAATTCCATATATTTAGAAATCTAAGAAATCTATACATATAATTAAAGTATATGGTACTTGATCATATAAGCCAATGGAACTTGATCATGACTCTCATTGCCTCTCTGGAGAATGGGAAGCAAGTAAAATCATGGAAGAAACATAAGGGTCTCTCTGTCTTTCTCTCTCTTTCTCTCTCTCTCCATGTGTATATACACTCACACGCATAACAAATATGTCCAAATCACATTTGTTAATTCAGTGTGGTAAGCAGAAAGACAGGTCATTTATACATTTACTTTTTTACGTTGAAAACCATTACATATCCAATTCAAGTTCATCCATGATCTACACCAGGCCGGCTGGCTGCCAGCCTGGCCCCTGTACAGGGGGAGGGAGATCCCAAGCTGTGAGTTACAACAGAATGGGCTTGCGTTCACCACCTAGTATGGCACTGGGAAGTCCCCCAGTCCACCTTTTATGAATGCGAGGTCTCAGTAAACTTCTATTTCCCTTAGAAAATCATTGGGAATTCTGCTGGGACCAAAAAGGAAGGAGTTCTAGGGTGATCTGAGGAACTGGATTTGTGTCTCATTTTTGCTTCAGTGTTACTGTGACCTTGGTGTGTATGATTCAACCTGAATTTAGCTTTATTCTCCATATTTGTGAAGTGAGGCATAATTCTCACCTCGAAGGAGCTTTGAGAGGGTTGAGTTCATCTATGTATGTCTTCTTTATCTCATATAGTATTTCTAATTTCTTAGTGAAAGAACATATATGAGACATTACTAAATATTTCTACAGTAATTATATTATCTTTGGTGTGACCCAAGATTTTCTTCATAATACTTCCTTAAAATACTGTTATTGTGAAATCTCAATGTAGATTTCAGTAATAAATGCTATCTTCTAGAAAATAGACAAGGAAATGTTTTATGTAGACAAAGTATTTATAAGTAAAATGAAGATAAAATGTTTTAACATTGCCTTTAACATTTATTTGTCATGTATAATCTTAATTCTCATGCAATGTAGTCTAAACTACATTATATCTCTAAGTGATCTTTTTGGGGATCTTGCTACATAATGTTAGTTACAACTGCTCCTCTGTATTCTGCCCTTTCTGGAAGGGGTCAGTAAATTTTGTGTCCTCTTCCTGACAAATGGATTTTTGAACTTAGTTTTTTGGTAAGTATCAAAAAAACAATAAATTATAATTAAGTTTCTGTATTGACACAGTAGAAAAATAAGAAAGAATGCAATATTACATGTTAAAAAAATACCAACCCCAAACTCCATTACCTATTCCTTGAGAAAATCAGCCACTGAATCATATTTTTCTATCTTATTTTGTTGATGTGTCTTTCATTTTCCTCAATAAAAAGGAAGATATATTAAAAACATTACTATTTAAGAATTGTTTTATATTTCTGGCATCTCTCTTTTTAAAAGAGTTCTTTCATTCAATTGAAGATAAACCACAATTGTGATGTTTTCCTTCCTCGTTTTTTATCATGTTAAAAACAGGTTACAAAGTATAAAATTGCCCTATTTTATAAGTCTTTCCATGTGGATTTCCTTTAACTATTTTTATGCACATTTTCTTAAACCAGGTTTCTCCATCTCTGCGACCTTATAAATGGCACAGGATGATGGGTGTTTACAATATTGATGATTATGTCTGAGGCATATATTTTTGTACTTGGGTGTATATAGGAAAAAAGTCATAATGTATCATCTTACAGATAACCACATCCTGATTATTTGGAGAGGGAGATGTAAAAATAAATGCAGAGTTTAAATACACACATTTAATGGTTTAAAGCCATGCTTGTAGCCAGTTAACCAAAAGGCCAAGTTCCTAAATATGGCATTTGGTACACTAATGAAAACAAACACCCTGGCACCTGCCACACAAAAGACATTTGATTAACTAGTTGAAACTTGATTGCTACCAAATTAGAAACAGAGGAAATTATAGGGAGGGAAGGAAAAGACCAGGTTCGGCTCCATTTCCCTATTTTGTTGATAGTGGATAAATATAGCCCACGATTTAAAAATCTGCTCAGTCCCATGTACACTCCAGATCACAGAATAAACACTCAAAGGATGTTCATTGTGTGAATATACCAAAGTGGAGGTGTTTGCAATTTTTTCAGTATGCCAATACTTTTTAGTAATGTTTGAGTAATGTTTGAATATTATTTCTTTGGATAGTGAGGAGCTTCAAAAGAGACAGTGGAGTGGGCATGAGATCTTCCTTATAAAATATGGTGTACACTTCATTAACTTTTTAAGCAATTGGTCTATGATGTGCATGCATTTTCACTTTTTAAATAATACTGCTGAATAAACAAACATCTTAAACTGTATAACAACTTAACCTTGTGTCAAAGATTTTTCACATTTAAGAACTCATTATACCCTGAAAAGATCCTCCAAACTGTGACTGGAATGGTGGTGGTAGGGGGAGCAATGGGGGAGGGGTGAAGTTTGCTCATTTAAGTTCGGGAAACAACATACATTGAATATTCCTCCGGAACGCTGATAGTGCATTGACACTTACAGACTGACTCTGAAAGTTCGGCAGTAAGGAATTGATTCGATTTTATTTAAAGCAGTGTTCACTGAGAGGTCTGTGAAAATGGAGAAAGACGTTTGCATTATTGAGAGTCAGTGCTGCAAAGCATCATTGTTGTAAAAACAAATCTGTTAAGTGGGTTGGGGTGAAAAATAAGAGGTTGAGAATCACTGATCTAAAAACAAAGGAACAAACTGAGATGAGGGGAGAGTAAGAGTAAGAGAGGATTAAGCTAAACAAGAGAAGCATTATTAGCCAGTATATGATCTAATGCATTTTTTAACCAAAAATTATTAAACTATCTGCCTTTGAAGGCTGGTGTTGAAGAAAAACAAACTACTCAGGTGATTGAGGAAATTTCTCTTCAACAGTATCTGACTTAAAGATAGATCTAACCATTAGACACGCTCAAAAGAAGACTGAGTTTGGGGGTGAATCTTGATAACTTCTGGAATTATTTTCCCTAATTTCTTGATCAGAAATATTCAAAATAGAATCTACTTGCCCCTATGTTCACCAAAAATTAAAAATAAAGGGCTTAACAATAAAGGACTTAAAAGTGTTTTAAAATGTTTTTTATCTCCTCTTCCCATTTTGGCAGAGCAGAGACCTTTAAGTGAGACGTGCTATGAATGGGTCCAAGTTCAGACCTGAGGGGACGACTATGTATGCCTGCCCACAACACTGCCCACAGCCTTCTTTCTCCAAAAATGAGGGTGGTTTTCTACACAAGAGCTAAGTCAGCTTGGCCCTTAAGTAAATCTGTAAAACAAAGTATATTCTTCAGAATACCCTTTACCCTGCCCCATAAGTTATAGCCACCTGGGCCTTTTTGATAATAGAGAAATGCAATAGGAATAGTAGATAACAAAATGATTCTATATATATTTTTTAAATTTTAAGAGTGTTTTCAAGAGACCACGCTAAACACAGAATCGGTATGGGATGCTGTGATAGAAATAGACCCAATCTAGGATTTGTGAGACTCAGGATCTGCCTGGGCTTGGGGGCTATGTCACTGTGTGCCTTTAGGCGAATTTTCTTCTGTAGACAGAGTAAAATGCAGCCGGTCTAACTGACCTATAAAGTTGCTTCTAGCTTTTTTATAGTCTGTTGGTGTATCTGGTTCTTTTCTGTTTGAAGAGCAGACAGCGTAGGTAATGATAATCGTAGGTGAATGTCCAGCTAGGAAAACCTTTCTGCCGTCCCTCAAGTCAGCTGCATCTGTGTACAACATTGCATCTAGGTTTTGACATAAATAGGTTCCTCTTGAATATTCCACCTGACGAGAAAGGACTTCCAAATCTTTAGTGTAAGATATCATTTTTGGTAAGAAAACCCATTCTATAAATACATTTAAGAAATGAAGAAAGTGCTAACCATTAAATAATGACATACTATCAAGTGTAAGACTCTATTGGATTCATTCTGACTTCAGAAATATTAAATATACATAAGAATAAATGAAATATGATATATCTATTTCCAAATGTTTATTTGCTTCTTTTTACATGTTTTTGTAATCATGCTTAAGTCATCGTGCTCAATCTCCCCACATTTTCAAAGCAAAATTTGTCAGAGCTGAGAAGCCAGATGTCATAGCATGCAGTTGTACCCCTCAGAGAGAAACAGAATGGTACAATAACTAACATATTATCACATAAAAATTTTTAAAAGAACATAACTAACATTACAATTTTTAAAGATTTCCCCTGCATTTAGAGTTGACAGTCTGTCTATCGAGGTAAAATAATCATTTAAATATTTGTACAGTAATCACAAATAATAGTGTTAATAGATATAGTTGATACAAAATAGAAATTTTTGATAAGAGGCATTTTCAGCTATCTGAAACCTCCATCAATATTGCATATGTACCCGCATATGTAAATATATTTTACACATAATGTTACTCCAAAAACTTCTCTAGATGAACTAATAAGTACTTCAAAAATAAAGCCCTTTCAGTCAATGAGTAGGTATTCAACATAAGAAAATTATTTCTGTGATGGTGAAAAAAACTCAGACTTGAGTGGAAGGACAGGGATAAATATCTTTGCTGTGCTATTTATTGGTCTGGTGACGTTGAACAAGAGGCAAAAACTGTTAAAAATATCTAATAAAACTCACTTTATGAATTCACAAAATTTTCATTGTTTAATTATAGTTAATTTAAAATTATGTGATTAATTTACAATTAGCACAAATTATGGATTTGGCTTAGGTTTTACAAATAAGAATAACAAAAATATTTAATTTATATTTAATATTATGTACTAAAATATATAAAGATATACATCATCTATATAAAACAACGCATTATATTTTTTATTTTATCACAGGTAAAATTTTTCAGTATGAACTCTAAATTGTGCATGAAAACATTTTGTAAACTATAAGGCAATGTGGAGAGATTAATGACATGTTATAAAAGTAGTTATTACTGAGCTGAAGGCTGGTCTTTGAAACCAAGTCCTTCCAGGGAAGGTAAAGTTTATACTCAACAACCATCTAGGGAATTTGGGGCCATTTATTGAGACAATCTGCAAAACGTATATTAAACAACCAAGAGGATACATTACAATTTGACATTACACAGACAGTCTTGGTATTTCAATGAATGGCATTTAAACATGGTGCAAAAGATAGTTGTTTCTAGTTTTCTTTGATGAGTGAAGCACCAGGTGCTTGAGACACTTGCCTGCTGGAAAGCAGAGGCGAGGGTTTCGCGGTCTTTTCTTTACTGTCACTGCAATTCCACAGCGTTAGTGAGCGGTTCCACCAAACAGAGAGCTAAGGGTGGCTGTGGCACTTAGGACTTTAGAATTGGGGAATTAGTTTCAGATCCTTATGAACTCAAATAAGAAATTTAAAATCACTGAAGATTTCATCAAAGAGCAATTGAATTACAACTTGTATCTTCTGTCACTAACATGTACATCAGCTAGCTCTATCATCCTCATGAAAATATATCTGAGGAATAATCATGGGGCTTAGTAATTTATTTAAAAATCTCTGTAAAATGTGTTATTTTCTGTAAATTGTGTGATAGTCATCTTGCTTTATGTTTTGAGTATGATCCTGAATGGAAAGTCCAAATTGACACTGATAAATTTAACATTTCCCATTTAAAAAAAATAAAAGATCAGGGATTTCTTTCCCATTTCTCATTACTCTTCAATTGGCAGTAGTCAATTTTCCAAAGTCACAAAGCCAGCGAGAAGAAGAGCCAGAACAACAACTTACGCTTTCAAGCACTCAGTTTCATGCTCCTTCAAGTATAACCTATTTGTGGAAGTATAAAACATTTTTCCATCTCAAAAACAAATTGCTTATAAAGTAAAATATTTATGGATGAGATGTTCCTAATGTGGAAGACACCTGCATTTTAAAATGACTTTCCTTAAATGCTACAAATCAGGAAAATGATAATTTACTGTTATATATGAGTTAACTGATTTTATTCTATTTGGCACCATTTTCATTCTATTTTGGACAATATAACCTTCTAGAATTGTAAAATTTTGTGTGTTTTTTTTTCTATTTGGAATTTTCAGTCATACTACTAGTATCTTTCTTGCAAAAATTTAAGAAGGCAGAAAGTTACATGATGCTGTAAAGGAAGATCTTATTATTAAAAAGCATAGGTATGTGTGTTTAACAAAGTATTTAGCTGTCAATGTAAGCCCCTTGAGGGTAGGGATTATGTCATATTTACCAGTGTATCTCAGCACCCAACAGAATGCATACAGGGTCAACATTATGTGTTAGAATGAATGCAGGGCAGATATTAACATTCCAGTTTTATTGAGATAGAAACTGAAGCTTAGAGAAGGGGAGAGATTTGCCCAAGTTTTACATCTACAACAATATGTGCCAAAGATCATGCAAAATTCCAGTATGCCCATTAATGTTTCACATTGCAGATTCTCACTGTAACACAAGGGACTTGCATCAGTATTCTCCAGTAGTTATTGCAGTATGGTTTAAGATTAATCCTCATCAAACATTAGTTTATGTTGAGATCCCTAAATTATTACCATCACCTAGATGTAGAAAAGAACTTTGTGTTATGATTGTATAAACTCTGGTAAGGGCATTTGTTATTTAATTCCAATGTTTAATAATAGGTTTAAATCTTTAAAACTATGGACAGGAAAAAGCTGACAGAGCTGCACTTGACAGGCTGTTTGTCCACTTAATACACAGGCAATTTTTAGGTAGTATTAAAGGCTTTCAAAGGTTAAGTTGGAAAAATGCAGTTAAATACAGCCTTATATGCTTCAGAATAATGTGGAATATCATCACTTCCTTCACCCTTTATCCCACTTTGTACTTATATATAATATTTAGTTAAATATTGACTTAAATTTTAATTATGCTAAACTAGTCAATATCATCAATGAAAAATACTCTCTAAAATATAAGCAAAGGGCCAAAAATATAATAACAACAGGATGTTATTTAATAATAACAACATGATGCATTCGTTAGGCAGACACTGTACATCAGATACCAGTGATGTAAAGGTAAGACTCTCTTCCTGTCCTCAGTGCTCACGGCCTGGTGGGGATAGAGGCCCCTCAGCCATTGCTGGGCCTGGAGCTTCCTCCACCAACAGCACGCTCTTTGTGGAATGCTTTCATCTCCTTCAAGTACAATTTTTATATATAACCTTTTATTTCAACATTTGCAAGTACTTTATTATTATGAAATCCATCTATCTCCTTTCGCCCTAATGACAGTTATGTTAGATCTACATGGAAAATACTATAATTCTATTGTTTGAATAGATTAACTGACACAACCTGGGTACTTTAAAACTCTGGTCTTTTAACTTCTGGTAGTTTGTGAACACTTTCTAAGAAAACAAATTGAATTAGTAGAAAGAATTTGGTTGGCCCTTAAGTTACTGAGACCTGGGTATGATTCCTGACTGAGCATGTCACTTAGCCTCTCTGGTTTAATATCTCTATCCAGAAAATGGGGCAAGGACTTAGTTTTTAGGTTTATTATAAGGATTATAAATCATATAGGTAAAGTATAAAATAGTTACTCAGTAGTTAGCAATTACTATTATCCTGCATTGCCTTCTAAATATGGCAATTTTTATTGCCAAAATATTATTTTTATTTTTTTATATTTATGAAAAAACCCTTTGTTATCCTTGTTCATTGTAAGGAAAAAATTAGTCCTTAGAATCTAGAATTATAGCAGAGTGATAGAAATTTAAATTTAATAAAGTAATATTGAGTGAGAGAAGGAAATTTCACTAAAAAGACTTATAAGTGACAATCACTCTAATAATTAATATTACCATATGTTACACATTATCATTAATTTCAACCATAATATTTTCCTGAAAATATAGCATACAACTCTAAAGAATATCATAGTGGGAAGGGAACAAAGGCAAGAAATCTCAGTTATACTCAAAACATAATTATTCTTTAAGCTCTAATTAACAAAATGAATATTTAGTTGAAT
This sequence comes from Trachops cirrhosus, assembly GCA_028533065.1. Classification (NCBI taxonomy): domain Eukaryota; kingdom Metazoa; phylum Chordata; class Mammalia; order Chiroptera; family Phyllostomidae; genus Trachops; species Trachops cirrhosus. The sequence continues at coordinate 147,429,746 of CM052539.1, forward strand.
TTTAATATAAGTAATATGAAAAATACTTTTTGTTTTATAGCTCATTATAAGATATCTTTATTGACCCATTTTTAAGTCACTATTTTTGTTGTTAAGATCATATTTTTTTCACATAATTTTTGTAATACTGATAGTATGGCATAGTCAGGTGTGTGTCATGGAAGCAGAGTCGCCATGGGTGTCATGGAAATTAAGGACCTTGTGACAGGAGCTACACTTGACAGAAGCAAGGAGGCAGCTGGGAAGGGATGAGCTATGAACAAGGTCAGGGAAGAGATGACATCACTTTCCAATTTTCTTAGAAAATTGTACGGAGAGCCAGAGATTGCAGGGAAATGCAGCCACCACCATGGGGACCATGGGCGCCCATGGATAGGCCCTCGGGAAGCCACAGCTACGACTTGGCGGGTCAGCAACCAAGGTGCCAGTAGTGTGCTGGATAACATTTTAAAAGTGCATTTTTTCCACATGTATAGAGACTTATGTGTTATAGAAATATAGAATTGTAGAAAGGAAGGGGGCGCTCATTTAGAAATTGTCAAATTACACCCCTCAATAGATAAAGAGAGTGAGGCTGAGGGACAATTGACTTGCCCAAGGGAGAGGAGGAGATGAAGGGGAGATACAAAATGGATGAAGAGGAGGAGGGAGAAGGGGAGCTGGTGTTCGGTGCAGAAACTTTAGCTGGTGAGGCTGCCATAGGAGAGAAGGCATAAGGCTGGGCCACAGCCAGTTTCAGCCAACCAAGGAACTGGCAATTACTGGCAGGTGATGCTAACCCCTGCTGCAGAGAGGTACTCTAAGGGTTATTTGGAGAAAGGAGAGGAGGGCTCAGCTTAAAAATGCCTCTCATCAAAGAGCTCTTCAGGCACATGGGAGCTGACCTGGGTAGGGATGTGCCCAAGGGAGAACTTGTGGCTCTCCTCTTGTACCCTCCTGTCACACTGAGGGAGGAAGGAATCCCTCCTAGGCTGAGTGAAAGCTGCCCAAGTCAGAGCTGAGGTTAGAAGTCTGGTTTCCTGACCCCAAGCTTGTGCTCTCTGATGACACCATTGAATCTAAGCAAAAGTTGTCTGGTGGGTAAGGGTCACTGAAGATGAAATATTGGCAAGGAGGTTAAATCAGAGGATGTTTGAAGATTAGCCACAAGATACTCTTACACTGGGTGCTCATTTTGTAATACAGGGAAAATTGCTGAAATGGAGCTTCCCCAGATCAGTCACACACTCAGTCTTCCTGGCACTTCTGGTTCTTTTTTTCTCTTTCAATGATAACAGAATATTATTGAACCCCACTCTATGCTTAACACTTGCCTCAAGTTGCACAGTAACATAGCGACAGAGTTGGGGTGATATTTTGGGACTGCTTACTTTAAGTCTATTCCTTTAAGACAAGCTCAATTAATCTAACTTTATTATACAAATGTTCAGGTCATTGAAAGTATTTGACCAAGAAGTTAAAATTATAGCTCTGATGTCCCAGACAAACTCTACTAAACATATCTGCTTCTCTACTGTTTCTCTTCTCTCTAATGACTCATTGTAGAAGAATCAATTCAAAATCCTGAGAAATAAAGGTAAGAAAGCAAATGTCATCCATAAATACCTTAAACAACTTGTTGAATAAAACCATAGTGCCATTCACTTACAAAGAGGAGACTTCAATTCGTAGCTACAGGATAAAATTAACTTGCCCAAGGGAGAGGAGATGAAAGGGAGATATAAAATGGTTGAAGAGGAGGAGGGAGCAGGGGAGTCGGTGCTTGGTGCTGAGGTCTGAGCTGATGAGGCTGCCACAAGGGAGCAGGCGTAAGGCAATCATAGAAAAGTTCTGTGACTGCTGATGGATAAGCACCAAACTAAAGAAGAGGCACAAAATGTGCCTGGCTTTGGGGGAGAAAATTAATATAACCTTATCAATTCTATAGCCTAAATGGGCACTAAAATAATTATACATTATTGTTCAAATTATTTAATTTCTAGGAAAATAACACAGAAAAAATAATCCCAGTTCAAAATCTATAGAATTTATTATTATAATTCAAAAGAACAGTATTTGCCTTGCTCAACTGGATTTGTTGAGTGTACACTATTTCCACAGAACAAAACCTGAAACAAAATATTAAATTTGTTCTTAAACAGAACTCAAATGTATGTTTCAAGTTAACTTTCAATTCAATCATTTAACACAAAAAGCATTTCATTAAATACCAAAAAATAAATATGATCCATCTACTCTAAACTCTTATTAATATCATACTTGCATATTTGAGTTTATAAGAAGAAAAACAGGATAATTTAGATTCAAAGAATGTAGCATTTGATTGATTTAGGATGTTCTTTGGCTCCAATTTTGATAGAAATAAAGATAAGAGAAAAACTTTCCTTCCTGCCTAGATTGTTATAAGTGGATTTCTTTTGTACATTAAACATTTTTTCACATTGATCATCTTTGATGGAAGCAAACTGATGCTATTAATATACACATAGAATCATCATCTTTGTTTTGGAATGGAAAATAAAAGCTAAAAAATAATGTAACAAAGATAAATGTCTGAGTAAACAATTAGCTGCACCCATAGTTTGTATTATAAAATTATCTTCTTAGACTTTCTACTCATTTTAGAGATGGAAATATTACCCCTCAAAAGCATTTCTAATTTTAACAAAAATCAAAATACAACCAAAACATTAAAAGTATGTAAAAACTTATAAAAATAGTTAAAAGGAAAAATACTAAATTGTTATCAGCTTTTATATTTAACTTACCTTGTGAAAAATCAGGAGATTCTAACTTTAGAATCCTGCCTGTGCAGCTTCTCCCAAACTCAGCCCCGATGGTGAGTTTTCTCTCTGAGTTTTTATAGTCTCAGTTATACACCCCTTACTCCAATCCCTGCCTTTGCTCTCTCTTACATCATTTCTACAGATTTTCCACTGAACATTTCCCCAAGCCTCTCTTCAATATTCCTCTCTCTCTCTTTCCCTCTCCTATTCTTTCTCTTCATATTTATTATATCTATTGCTTTGATCATGGCATTTTAGTAAAAACAGGAGTTTTGGGTTCTGGAAATTTTAAGTAAACATTTAATATTGTGTTCAGCCTTAGACCCATCACCTCTTTCTGAGGTTTTTGTCCGGCTCAGATCATTACAAATCATATTAGGGAAATAAAAGTTACTAAGATTTGTTTTAAAAAATCACCAGGGTATTTCAAAGTAAGATTTTGTGATATTATAATCAGAATCCCAAACTGATTTACTGCTGTGTATTTTGGACCCTTAAATTAAATGATCATCTATGGAAATGGTGAGTAGTTCCAGCATCAGTCAGGTGAACAGCTCTGTGTCAGTGGCACCGACAGCTCCTTCGTAATTAACATTGCTATACTGGGAAGGCTGTCACTAACAAACCTATAAATACTGAAGAGTGACATGTGGGCTATAAATGCAGACGCTGTAATCGTTCCTATCTTGCTCCTGTTCTCTAGTATTTTAATTTCTTTTTAACCAAAATATTCCTGCCTCTATCTGAAAGTTTTTTCATTCTCATTTTCTACTAATCATAATGACAACTTTGCATACACAAACTGTAAAATGGTGTCCTGAAGGCAGTATGCTAATTTGTTAGATCATTATTAGCTCATTTGCTTCATGAATAGCTCCCCATTTGCCAGATAAAGAAACTGAGGCTAGATAAAATAAGTGACTTTCTGAGCTCAAACAGCTAGAAGTAGCAGAGCCAGATTTCAAATAAAGATCTGAATCCCACATCCAGTTCTTTTCCCACGACTTCATTCTGTCTCAGTATTTAAAAAGCTAGAAAAGAGAATCCAAACCATATTGTGTTTTTGCACAAATAGAAATAAATTTGTTCTCTTTGGTTTTGCTTTAAAAGCCATTTAAAATACTACTCAGTAGTATAGGAACGATTACATGGTTAATTTGGATCTAGATGGGGAACTGACCAGAGCACACTTGAATTGGTGGGACAGTAAATGCTTCATTTTTATGAAGGGTTTCCAGGGATAACATATGTCTCAACAAGCTTGAAATTTGAGTAGTTGGCAGCGATAGTTCACAAGTCAAGATAAAAATACAGCCTAATTGTGGACTCTTGTTTAGACATTACTGCCATAAAACGATTATGTTAGCTTGAATCCACATGATGGAAAACTCTCAATATAGATTTAACGGATGCATCATAATGCTACCAGAAGCCAATATTCTTGACGTACCTTCTACCCTTATTTGAAATGCCTCCCTCAGCATGCTGACAAGTGATATCTGTGGCTGATTTATTCCAGATCTGTCCCTGCCTAGACAGTCCAAAGATTCCACCCTATTTGTGGATTTTGTTGACCTAATTCAAAAGTTTGACTTAACTGTTCTGTAGCAGTAGAAATAGCAACAGTTTATTCTAGGAACATAACCATGGTACATTTAAGCCATTTATACAGGCTTCTGCACATTATATACTTCTATGTAAATTACTTAGGCATTTGTATATAATACAGAAACTCTGCTATCTAAAAAAAAGAGTAGAAATGGAACCATGTGAAGAAATAGAAAGAGAAACAACAGTAACGGATGGGAGAGAATGAGATGAGAAAGGGAGAAAATATGAAGGAAAAGTTTTTCACTTAGTATAGCATTATTTCACTCTCATAACAGTCTTGCCAAAAGGGTATTATTATTCACATACAACAGATAAGAAAACTAAAACTCAAATATGTGAAATGAATAGTCTAGGTGCTCACAGCTTAAAAATGATGGGACCAGGTGTTGGATGTTATTCTATCAGTCAGGATTCTGGGAGGAAAGACATGGCACATTCAATCTGAGTAATTTGGGGAGAATTTAGTGTGGGGAGCATGTAGAGGAACCAAAAAGGATAGTGCAGTCCTCTGAATCAATAATAGCCCATTGTACCTAATCCTGAAGGGTTAAAGCTGATTACAGGACACAGAGACAGAGGTGTGTGTAGAGAAAGTTGGCTGGCAGAAGTGTAACCTTTCATGGAGGAACATAGCCAATCAAGAGCGATGTAAAGGGCAGGGACCCTAAACACTGAGGTTTTACCCTGCCTCCTTGATGCAATTTCCTTTCAGGTTTACCTTTGGTTAAATCCAACTGACAAAGGGATTCAAAGGAGGAAATAAAAGACCCAGCACATTGTTTACTCAAAATTGTGTTAAGACCAACATGTCTGCACACGCCATTACCTGTATTATTATCTCATTCTTCCTAACATTTTTTTTCCAGTCGGGTTTATTGAGGTATAATGTACGTACACAAAATTCACCCTTTTTAGGTGTACAGTTTGATAAGTTTTGACAAATGTAGAAAGCATGTAGCCTCCACTACAATCAAGATATAGAACATGTCTAGAACAGCCCTGCCCCCCAAATTTCCTTCATGCCCCTTTGCAATCAAACCCCTACCCTACCCTCTAGGTCCTGGTGACCACCAATCTGATTTCTGTCCCTGTAATTTTGTCTTATCCAGAAGGCTGTAGGAAATTCTACAGCATGTAGTTAGTCTTTGGTGTCTGGATGCTTTTACTTAGATTGCTGCTTCTGAGATTTTCTCTGTTGCTAGAAGTATCAGCACCTTGTTTCTTTTTTAATGACAGTGTTCTATTGGAAGGATGTACAACAATGTGCTTACTCATTCACCAGTTGGTGGAAATGTATGTTTTTTCCAGTTTTTGGTCATTATGAATAAAGCTGCCATAAGTATTAATGTAGAGGTGTTTGAGTGGATATACTTTTTCATTTCACTGGGGCAAAATACATAGATTTGGGATTCTTAGATCATGTGGTGATTGTATGTTAACAATAGGAGATAGCAAAACTGATTTCTAGAATCAGTGGCTCCACCACTTTGCATTCCCACCTGAAATGAATGGCAGTTCAGCATCCTTGCTAGCATTTGACATTCATTACCATTTTCAAAAATTCTGCCATTCTAAGAAATGTATATTGGTACTTTGCTGTGTTTTGATTTGCTTTTTCCTAATGATTAACAATGTTGAGGATCTATTCATGTACTTGTTTCCCATTCCTATGTCTTCTTTGGTGAAGTGTCTGTTCAGATCTTTCTCTAATATCCAGTTGTGAGAGTTCTTTATTTATATATTCTGGATAAAAGATTTTTATAGGACTTGTGTTTTGCAATTTTTTCCACTCTGTGGTGTGTCTTTTCATTCTTATAACAGTTTCTTTCACAGAATAGGCATTTTTAATTTTGATGAAGTCTCATTAGCCATTAAAAAAAAAAGACCATGATTTCTGTGTCTTCAGAAAAAGGAAATCACTCCCTCACTGAAGTTTGCAAAAATGTTCTCCTATGTTCCCTTCGATAAGCTTTTCAAAATCCTTTTGCCTTATATAAAATTTAGGATCAGCTTGGTACTATACACAAAAGAAGTTATTGAGATTTTATTGAAATTTCAGTAAATCTAAAGATCGATTTAGAGAAAGTTGACATCAGGAGTACTGAGTCTTCTGATGTGTGAACATGGTATATTTATTTCTTTTGATTTAGATCTTTGATTTCTATTTACAATATTTCTACTTTCAAAAGCATATAAATGTTGCACATATTTTGTTATATTTATACTTAATTATTTTTTGATGCTGTGATAAACTGTAGTTTTTAAAACTTAATTTCCTGAGTGAACATCTGAGTATATAAAAATAAATTGACTATTGTATGTTGATCTTGTATTCTGTGATCTTGGTAAACTCATTTATTATTTCTAGTCAGTTTTTGTAGATTATACAGGATTTTCTAAGTGTATAAAATCCTCTTATTTGGTAATAAAGCTGTTTTCTATCTTCTGTTTCAATTTGTGTGTCTTATTTCTTTGTAATTGTCTATTTCCTCTACTTGCTCCTCCTGTGCAATACTGAATATAAGTAGAAAGTGAACCTCCTTGGCTTGTTCTTGACCTTGGGGTGGGGAGGCCATTCATTTCTTTCACCATTAAATATGATAATGCAGGGTTTTTATATGTCTTTTATCAGGTAGAGGAAGTTCCTACTGTTAGTTTTGTCAAAGCTTTTTTTAAAAAATCATAAAGAATTTGTAAGTCAAAAAATTTTTTTCTTCATTTGTTGAGATAATTTTGTTTTTATTCTATTGATATGGTAAATTATAATCTTACCTTCTAAGATAAACTCCTCTTGATCATGATTATTATCCTTTCCTATATTGTATGAAAGTGCTGGTACTTTTTAAGAATCCTTATTTAAGAGGGCTATAGGTCTTTCATTTTTTTAAAATATATTTTTGAGGTTTGGGTATCAGAGTTATGCTGGTCTCATATTATGACTGAGGAGAATTACATCCTTGTCTTAATCCATTCAGGCTGCTATAACAAAAATGACCATATACTAAGTGACTTAAACAACAAACATTTATTTCTCATGTTCTGGAGGCTGGAAAATCCTCCAGATCAATGTGCCTGCAGATTGGTGACTGATGGGGCCCTACTCCCTGTTTCAGAGATGGGAAAAGTGAGACAGCTTTCTGGGATTATTTTTTAAAGTATATTTTATTGATTATGCTGTTACATTTGTCCCAATTTCCTCCCTTTGCCCCCTTCTGCCCAGTACCGCCCTTCCCTCCTTTAATCCCTCCCCCCTTCCCCTCTTAGTCCCTGTCCATGGGTTGTGCCTGTAAGTTCTTTGGCTTCTCCCTTTTGTATGCTATCCTTAACATCCCCTTGTCTATTTTGTTTCTACCAATTATGCTTCTTAATCCCTGCACCGTTTCCCCCATTCTCCACTCTCCCTGTCCCAGCTGATAACCCTCCAAATTATCTCCATACCTGTGATTCTGTTTCTGTTCTGATGGTTTGCTTAGTTGGTTTTTGTTTTTGTTTTCATTTGTTAGATTCAGTTGATAGTTGTGAGTTTGTTGTCACAAATCCCAATTCATAAGAGCTCTGTCTTCATGATCTGGTCAACTCTCAAAGACCCTGCCTCCTAACACCATCAAATTCAGGAGTAGAATTTCAACACATTAATTTGGCGGGCACAAGCATTCAATCTATAATAACCTCATCTATTTTCTCAAGAATTTGTGTGGAATTTGTATTATTTCCTCCTGAAATATTTGGTAGAATTTACCAGTGAAGTCACCTGTGCAATTAATTGCCTTCGTGGGAAGGTAACTTTGAAGTTTTAACTAAAACTTTAAATTCTTTTATATAGATAGGGTTAATCATTTTAGCTATTTTTTCCAAGTGAATTCTAATAGCTTGCATCTTTCAAATAATATGTCCATTTCACTACATTCTTAAAATTATACTACTCTCTCTTTTCCTTTTTAATATTTGTATGATGTATGGTGGCAATTCCTTATTTGTTACCAATTCTGGTATTCTTTTTCTTAAATCTTTTTTCTTGATCAGTCATGCTAGATTTTTATCAGCTTTATTTATCTGTTCAAATTATTAAGTTGGTTTCATTGATTTTTCTCTACTATTTTTGTCATTTATTTTACTGATTTCTGATTTGTATTTTTTCCTTCCTTTTGAAGATTTGGATTTAATTTGCTCACCTTTTTAAATTTTTTAACATAGATGTTTAGATTATTGATTGGAGATATTTCTTTTCTTCTCATATAAGCATTTAGTGCTATATATTTTCCTTCAGGCACTGCTCTAGCTATTTCCTATGCATTTTAAAATGCTCTGTTTTCATGTTTTATATAATTTGGAACATTCTCTGATTTTCTTTAAAATATTTGACTATGGGTTATTTGGAAATATGTCATTTAATTTTCAAATTTTTGGTAATTTTCTATATATTTTTCTATTGTTGATTTCTAATTTAATTAGAAACATACTTTGGATCATTTAAGTTATTTTAAATCTGTCAAGATTTGTTTTAGAGCAGATAATATAGTTGTTTACTTTGGTGAAATTTCATGTAGACTTTAAAAAATAATGTGCATTCTATTGTTATTAAGTGGAGTGTCCTATAAGTCTCAAAGAAGTTAAATTGGTTGATAATGTTCAAATCTATATTTTAATGATTTTTGTCTACTTGTTCTCTCAATTACCGAGGAAGAATTGCTGATGTCTTCAAGAACAACTGTTAATTTCTTTATTTCTGCTTTCAGTTCTGTTAGTGTTTGCTTTACTTAAAGTTTTTTATATAGCCCTCTGTCACTATGCAATTTATCTTTTTATTCCTAATAAAATTCTTTGTTTTGAAGTTTACTTTTTCTCACATTAACACATTTATTGTAGCTTTCTTTGATTATTGTTGGCATGGTATGTCTTTTCCCCACATCATTTTACTTATAATCAGCTTGTGCCATTATACTAGAAATGGGCTCCTATAGAGAGCATAGAATTGGTTCTGCTTTTATTCCCCAATCTGTTAACCTTAAATTTCAATTAGTATATTTTGGCCATTTGCATTTATTGCAATTATTGATTTATTTAAGACTGCTGTCTTAATTTTCTTGTGTTCTCATCTGTTCTCTGTTTCATTTCCTCTCACTGTACTTTACTTTGGATCATTTTTTTAAAGATGATGACAGGTTTACAGTAAGCATTGTTATATTGCCAACCTTCCTTCAACCAATATTTTCTCACTTCATATGAAATGTAACAGTGTTTCAGCAATATGCTTTTGTTTAATCTTTCTCATCCTTTACGGTATTATTATCACATATTTAAATTTTACCTGTTATAAATCCCACACTTTTTTTCTATTTTTGACTTACACAGTTACTTTTAATGACATAAAATCTTTTTAAAACTTATAGTTACCTGCATTTACCATCGCTGACGGTGCTCTTTGTTTAGATTTACTTTCCATGTGATACCATTTTCCTTTTGCCTAAAAACTTCCTTTAACATTTCTTCTGGTGTTTTGTCTAAAGTGTTTAATTTACCTTTATTTTGAGTGTTTGGAATTATGAGATAACAACTTTTCTTCTTTCACTTTTTAGTGTTAATGTTCTATTTTCTTTCGGATTGCATAGTGTCTGGTGGGAAGTCAGCTATCTCTGTTTTCTGTGACGTGCTTCGCTGCCATTTTCTTTATATTTATACTGAGGGTCTCAGAGTTTGTTGGTTGTTTTAATCAATTTTAGGTGAAAAATGTCTATTATATCTTCAATTTTTGTCTCATTCTGTCCATTTTTTTCTTTCTGTTACCCCAGTTACATGTATGTTAGATTATTTGACACTGCTCCCCACTTCTTGGAAGGTGTGATTTTCTTTCCACTTTTATCCTCTCTGTATTTCAGCTAGAATAGTTTCTATTGAGCTAGCTTTAACTTAGTTTATTGTTTTCTGTTCTGAATCCAGTCACTGTTATTGTGTGTATTTTTTTTTTAATTTTTATTTTTAGCATATTATAGGCCTGGCTAATGCATGTGGATTTCACTTATGTTTTGGGCTCCCAGGAATTTTAACTTCCCATGCAGTCTACACTTTTACTTTAGAAATTTGTTAAAATTTTAACTTTTTATTTTCTTAACTAATTTTATGTTGGGGTCCTTTTTAATGTTCTACGAAAGGTGAAACAATCTGTGTGCCCTCTTTCCCCTAAGATAAGCTGTAACCACTTGGATTTTACCATCCCTGGTTCTTTATTGACTTCAACTCCCTAATGGGTTAAAAAAAAAGTCTGTTCATGCCTTTGTGAAAGTGACATTGTCTTGCAACTTACAAACTAGGTGGAAACACAAATCTCCTTTCCTACATTTTTATGCTTGTTTTATAGTGTAAAAATATTTCAATAATCCATTTCCATTTATTTTTTTCTAAAAATATTGTTTTTATATGATTCCTATTTTGTAGATGTGAAAATACATTTGAAAGCACTTACTGTTGTAGAAATAAGGTGTAAAGTATGCCTCTTATCTAAGTTCTGCCTTTCCATTGTATTTTTCCTTTAATAATGAAATTTAGAGGTATGAGAATGGTGTAAATGATTCCTTTAATAATAGAATTTAGAGGTACAAGAACTGCATTCATAAACCTTCTCATATTTTCCCCTGTATTTATACTGAAGTGAATGCTGAAAGGCTACATGTTTGTTTCATCTTGATCTCCCAGGTCAGAAAACTGATTTCTACCTCTGGACTTCTATAGAACTCTGCTTTGTATGCGTTTCTGATGTATTCAATGTCTAGGGCACATTGAGCTTAGGTAGTTGCTGGGGACAGGATTTCATAGCACACTGGAGGTTTACAGGTCACCTTTGAACCTACACACATTAGCTTTCATTTTTACTTTATAGTGCTAGCACCTCAATTAGTTTTGTTAGCCTTATTTCAAGAACGGTTTTCACAGCCACAGCTTTTGCTAACCCTGATACAATGTCTTTGCCATATGATACCTCCAACCTTTAAACCTTTCCCTCATTAAGATCACCCTTATTGGTTATATTAGGTACAGGATTCTAGCTGCTACACTCTAACAGTTTAAATCACTGACTTTATCAGTTTAAAAACATGGAAATGCTGGGACACCAGAAGCCACACTAGGTCAACAGCCATATATATATCCATATCCTCAGTTTTCTCTGTCCCTCCCTCTCTCACATACACATGCACACGCAAATACACACGACCCTCTAGGAAAATATCACTTGCCTAAAATGAGGTACTAATCTAATAATAACCTATGAACATATAGCACTTCCAAACTTACAAATGTCTTTATAACTTAGAGAACTGCTACAGCAACTGTTCTTTTAACACAACAGTGCCCATAAATAACAGTGCCCATTAATAACACCATTATACAGAAGAAAAAACCTGGTATTTAAATAATGATATTTACCTGTCCCATTTGATGAACAAGGGATTTTGCTGCGTCTCTGGAAGTTGTGACCTTGCATTCTAGGAGCCTGTATTCTAATAGGGAAGACAAAGTTGAAATGCAAGGAAGTCCAGGATTGTCTCCACATTATTCTGTGAAGAAAACAACCCCCACCCTCCTGATGTTTTGCTCTTATTTTACATCATTTTTATAGGGTTTCTTTTCCTAATGGACAACTGATATTCTGGAAAATTTTCCACCAATTATTGTATCAAGTATGTTTTTCTCTCATGTTGAGTCAGGAACTATTTGTTTTGAGTTAAAGTTAGAGGACATTATGGGGGAGGCCATGGATAATGAGAATATTTATTGATTATCTCCTATGACACAGGCACTACATTATGTTTCCTTATAGCCATAATAATCAATATAATGCATAGCAAACTTATCATGTGACAGCATTATTAAACTCTTACTTCTATACATTGACAGAGAAATTAAAATTTCTATGTTCATTTTATAGAAGAAACAATTAAAACAGCTAAAGTCAATAAACTAGTGAATGGTAAAGCTAAGATTTCAATCAGATTTTTCTGAGCTTAAAGCTTATGTTTTTAACAACAACTCTCTCTCTCTCTCCATTTAATCCTAGAAACATCAACAAGGTAGGTCTTATCCAAAATTAAATCACCAGGAAACTAGGTTTGGAATGCACGTATAAATGTGAGAGCTAGGATCAATGTGCACAAAAGTGACCCGAAACCTTTTTTTGCAAGCTTTCCTCAGCACTGCTTTCCACTGTTCCACGCCAAGGACACTGAGAAGTCACCCTCACAATGCTGGGTGTCCCTGACATTTCTAGTAGGCATTCAGACCATCAACTTCCATCATGGAGGAGAAGTAGTATCTGAATTATGCATCCCTTAAATTCACCTCTATGAATTCACACTTCGAAGGATCTTCAGGCTTAATAAAATAAAGTAAACAAATATGCTATTGTAACTAAACTACAAACCCTCCAGCAAGTAGGAAATGCCACTAACCAGGCTATTAAATACTTTAGGCATCTAGTGAAACAAGGCTTTACCTTAAGTAAACATACCTGGTGCAAATCAGCTATGCTATGGATGCCTAAAAATGTTAACAGTACATTTAAACACAGACAAGATATTGAAAGGATGGGGCTAATAATCCTACTCTATGCTGGTCAGGTTTTATCACATTTTAGGAGAGATACAGACACACTAGAGTGTCCTAAAATGGGGGCCCAACATAGGGTGGGGTCTGGAAATCTATTAAGCCAAGAGTTATTTAGATGTATGGGCATGTTTAATTTAAAGGAAAAATAATCTATTGAAAGTCCTAATAATTATCTTGGGTTATAAAATACAGGAAGAGTATTTAAATTCAATTGGAACAAAAGACAATTTATCAATAATATTTTTATTAAGGATGTTTTGATAACAGAATGCTTTTTTTCAAAGAACAGTTAGTCCCCAGGTCAAAAGGTACTTACAAAAAGGTGGATCTGTTAGGGGTGCTGAAGAAAGGGTTGTTACATCAAGAGGGAGGTTAGATTAGGGAATTAGTAAGGTCTTTCTAAACTTTGTGATTCTATAAAAAACAAAACAAAAAAGAAATGTAGTGTATACTTATATTTGAATAGAGTGGTTTATTTAGATAATCTTCCATATATTGATCAAAGTTACTATCATAGGAAAGTTTTAAAATATAAATCAAATAGCCTAGTGTAACTGCCAAACATATTGAGTACATCAAAATAGGTTTTCATTTGATAATATTAGCCTTTGCCATATAGTCAATTTACATCCGGTTACCTAACTAAACCAATATACTGGTTGAATAAAACACAAAGATAATATGTAATATTATCATCAATCCTTCCTGCTTTAGAATTAGTTCTCTCATTATAGCATATTTGCTCAAAAAGTTATAATATTTTCATTTCAATAACTGTATATAGATGTAGGCATGAATGTAAATCCTGGGCATTAATATCCCTTTTTAAATTTCATTCATCTCTCTAACTTTTACCTCTATATATTAAATAATAGTATTTAACCTGAACCATGGGCAAACAGTTCTGGGGTTATAAGCATTTTGCTTTATAATTCGTTGTTTTGTCAAGCAAAAAAAAAAGTGCTTAAGCTTAGTTTTTCTCTGTTTAATAATGAATTCAAATTGGAAAAGGAAATGGAATGACTTACCCATAATTTGGATGGTCTTTTAAAAAATTTTTTATTCTTTTACTGTTGTTCTATTACAGTTTTCCCTATTTTTCCCATTACTCTCCTCTGACCCGCCTACCCCTCCCTTCCACAGTCAATCCCTATCCTGTGGTCCATGTCCATGGGTCATTCATACATGCTCCTTAACTAGTCCCTTCCCCTTCATTCCCCCCTTCTTCCCCACCCTTCTACCTTCTGGTCACTGTCGGTCTGTTCCTTGTTTCCAAGCCGCTGGTTATATTTTGCTCATTATTTGTTTTGTCCATTAGGTTCTTGTTACAGGTGAGATCATATGGTGTTTGTCTTTCACCGCCTGGCTTATTTCATTTAGTGTAATACTCTCCAGTTCCATCCATGCTGTCATGAAAGGTAGGAGTTCCTTCTTTGTTTCTGCTGCGTAGTGTTCCATTGTGTAAATGTATCACAGTTTTTGATCCACTCATTTACTGATGGGCACTTAGCCTGTTTCAAACTCTGAATTTCCTTTCAAATTTCAGGTTAGGAGACACACTGAGGGATTCATAAGTCAATATATAGGAAGCAAAATAAATAACATTTATGGAGCATTCACTTTGAATGACATACTGCTCTAAGGTATTTTATATATACCAGTTTATATAAGCACTAAAATAGCCCTATGAGATGAATCCTTTTATTACATTCATTTTACCAATAGGAAAACTGAGATATACAGAGGTTAGTCAACAGGTTCAGTTAGAATCAGAGGTCAAATGCCTGACCTTTACTTTTTATTGATAGAGAAAGGCCTTGTTCAAAGACAGTGACAAATGTCAATCACAACTGGAATAGCAATGGATTTTAGTCATAAAAAGTAGTCAGGAATTAGTAAAAATAATGTTTTTCTTTTTATTTTTTAAAAGTCAAATTTATGTATAAATGTTATTTTTATATTTAATATAGTCAATATAAATTCTTTGGGAATTTTTTAATTCAAAGCTCATTTCTTGCAACCACTCAAACACACACACACTAGCATTTCTTTAATATTTTATGACTTTGTGTACTACAGGTCAATAGTTAATACTTAGCAGAGGCAAGCATTTTGCCCTTAAGAAGAATTGTCACATCCCACAGCCTTCTGCAAAACTGGATTTTTGGCTGCCAGCCATGATTTAATTTGTAAATATTCCACATTTTTTCCTTTTGCAAATTAGAAGTAAGATACTCATTGTAACAATGAGTCACAGGTATCACTTGATCTTCCAGGGACTGGAGTACTCAGGTTCTAGAAGTAAGACTGGATCTCCCCTGTCCTGTGCTGGTCCTGGACAAGTGTCAGATTTTCTAGGCTGAAATAAGGAGCTAAATAAGGAACTAATTTGTGTAACTGCTTATTTGAGGATATGCTACATCAACTACACTACTGTGTGTTTTATTTCCTTAGAGTCTTTGGATACCAGGTCCTGAGCAAGTTAAGGTATAAGATACAGAGTTTGTAAGGATAGGCACTGATATCCTCATGTAACTTAAGGTCTTACAGAGGAGTGGATTAATTTGAACCATAATGATATTTTAATGTGATTAATGTTTTACAAATGGCATGAAAAATAGTGTTATGGAAGCATATTTTAAACATGATTTGAGAGATTTACCTTCTGTCATAACATTTACTTCCCAGGGTGACTGGAGAAGGACTGACAGATCTCACCCCAACAGTACGTGTGTGCACACATGTTTTTTGAATAAGGAGGTATCTTACCATGCAGAGGCCAAGACTAGAAGAGATCTTTAAGGTCCACATGACTACAATCATAAATGAACAAAAGTAACCATTTTTTTTACTCATTTAAGATTCATATCCTCTTTCAGCTTTCATGGATGTAAAAATAACCTGAAGCCATAAATTAAAGTCTAGTCTTAAAATTATCTTAACTACAATTATCAACATGAACTATTTCCTTGAATAGAAATCACACATGCATAGCCTTGATCTCCTATATTTCTTAGAATATAAAAAATACTGTTTCTTACTCTTCACATTGTGTCTCTGTTTTAGCATTTGTACTGATCTTCCTCATTACCAAAAATAAACTCACTCATTATCTGTGAGGTTACTAGAATTCATTGACCTCCAAAGTGACACAAAACTATATACCCTCATTAACATGTATATGGTAGTCTTACATCTAATTATAAATGTGGAGATAGTAATATGAGGTTAAATGTAAAACTAGAATTCAACTTTGTACAGAATTGACAAGTAAAAGAGTATGTGGGTGTGTAAGCAAAGCCACCCTCTCCCCAGGCTGTCCCATTATACTTTCCCATTCCATCCAGTCCAGTCTCAGAAGCACTGGGGTGCTATTCATCTTGTTTTCATGTTTTACTTGTACTTAAAGTCTATCAAAAAGAACAACAAAACTACGTTAAATTATTAGAAGAAAAATCATTGTATTATTGACATAAAACAACCAATGAAGTAAAAATTAGTCACAGTGATAAACATTGAAGTTTATGCTTAAATTGAAGAGCATAGAATGTGAGTTTAAGTTGAAAATCAGCACAATTTTTTTTATTATTAACTCATCTTATTTAGACCATCTTAAAAGATTAGCTTTTGTTTTCTCAAGAGCCTTGTTTTTCTTTTCTATACAGAAAAACTTAAATTCTCCAAATGTTTGTATCTCCTACAAGAAGAGATTTGCTTTTTAGGAATCCTGTGGACAGACCAGGTAGACTTCAGCTAATACATGAAAATTGAAAAGAAAAAGGTTGCTTGCTTTCTGGCATTTATTGTTCATAGCTTTTGGTACAAAGGGATGAGCATTTTTTTCTTTTCTTCTCAGTCTCTGCAGATACTCCTGATGCATAAAACTCTTACCTGGTTGGGTTTGGCTGCTGGAGCCATTCTTACTCCATTTCATGAACATTTCCAGATCACTTCTTTTTTTGTCCTTTCCACAACTTTCTATCCTCAGTTTTAATGGTTTCTCAAATCATTGGTTAGTTACTTCACTATTTGCTTTGACTATTTGACTTTTCAATTGCCATTGGACTTTACTCTTTAGTGCATGGCTGTTGGCATCTGTTCTCTATTTTTAAGTTATCAAGGTGCAAGGTTCTCACTGCTTAAGCTCTATTTCAGTCCTATGAACATGTACTCACTGGAATTACTTTTCACTTATAATACTCCATCTTCAAGGGTATAAAAATCATGGTTTTCCTGTACCAAAATGGAGAAAGTAGAGGGGAGGTGATTGGAAAAAGTAGTATCCATAGATTTAATTTAATTCACTAAACTTAATTTATTCACTAAATATTGAATTAGAATTATAAATTTAGTGGTTAGAATTATGTGACTTCATTTAATTCTATTATTAATTTATATTCAAAGACACAATTCTTATTTCCTACTGCATAGATCTTATTGAAAGAGAAACAAATTATGGTTATTTTCAAATACAAATTTGGTTGCATTTCAGGAACAAATCAAAACTTGAGCTAAATTCATATCTCTACAGATTTCACTGCTGTCTAGGGATATGCTTTTTAGATAAATTATGAAACAGCATTTTATTTTGTTTAAATTCCAATGATCAATATGTGTTTCAGTAACATGATAATAACCACCTAAACTTGCTTAGAATTTAGATTCCAGTTTTGGGACACGTCCTTTTGATGTGCATTAACTACAATACAGCATCTCAATGTTTTCCAGGTAGATTTCCTAGTAGACTAGATCCTCAAGGTGATATTTCTAAGTATTAATAGTAAATGATAACCTTATGTTTAACATCCTTTATTCACCAGCTCTCGACTATTACTTAGAATTTATTTATGGGGCCTTTGAGAATAGACTCCATTCTCAATAGACACCTATTCTCAAAGACCCCATAAATATTATCTTTTCTGTAAATCCTTTCCTAGTCTTTTCACTTATATTTGTTCTTCCTTTCTCTGTATTTCATAAAACAAGCACTTTTATTCTTTGTTATTCTTAAAACTTCTACATCTCTGATTCTTCTGTTAGATTATAACACCCTTCACAAAAATTATAGTTGACATACAATATTATAGCAGTTTCAGGTATACACCCTCGTGATTACACAACATACAACTTACTGGTGATCATCCTGATAAATCTTGTACTCATCTAACAGCACACATAGTTATTAGAATATTATTGACTATATTCCCTATTCTGTACTTTACATGCCCATAACTACTATGTACCAATGAATTGCACTTCTTAATCCCTTCATCTTTTTTTCACCCATCCTCCCAACCCCTCTCCCATCTGGAGGCTGTCAAAATGTTCTCTGTATATATCAGCTCTTACTTAAAAGCTGATTTCTGGTTTATTGTCTTAACCTTATTATAACATTTGATAAAAACCTATATTAACTGAATTATCTTGTCTTCCTATTCTTGTCCACTTGTTATACAATGAACTCTGATCAGGTGACTATACTAGATATAGTCTTCTTAATACACATACACACACGTACACATATCTTTGGGCAAATTTTCTGGAGAAGGTGGATACTGATACTGATCCTGTAATGCTGCACAGATAATTAACTTTAATGATGTATGTAAAGCAAATGTAAATGCTTACTATGTATTCAATAACAGCAGCAGGTGTTCACAACATTCAATTGAATTTTATAAAATAGGTAACAATGTTTTATAAGATGGTTGCAATTATTATCATAATTTTTTAAGTTGAGGATGTGAGACAAAGTAAAGTTACGTGCTAGGCTCCAAATTACAAATCCATTACATTTCTGAGATTGTGTTGGACCTTGGGCCAATTGTTCTCCTAGTCTCAGATAATTTGCACATTGAAAAATGCAGAGAAATTAATGGTTGATTTTTCTCAGAAGCAACATTTGAAAGTTAAAATAGGACTGGTCTGCAATGTTTCTGAAGACATTTTGATGGAAGAGGTTCTGGCATATGAGCTAGTTCTCAGGAGTTCCTTGAAATACAGCAGAAAACAGGTCTACTATACTGTATGCCTGTGAATGTTTCCTGTCTCAGCCAAGAGATGGGCCATGCACCCTGATACAACTCTTTGAAAAAAATATTCTAACAAAAAATATGACAGGTTTAATATGGCAAATATTTCTCTGTGTCTGAAGCATAATGAAATATATATTTACACACACATATATATATGAAGCATAATGAAACATATATATGTATGTGTGTGTATTTTTATATAGGACTGGGGTGAAGTATTATGGAAGATAAAATCCAGATGGTAAATTGGCTTATTTAAATAGTATTTTTCTTAATTATGTTCCAGAACTAGGTTGAACAACAGAGGCATAAAATGGCAAGACATGCCATTCCTGTGCTTGAGAAACTTGTTCTGGGAGAAGGAAGGAAAAAACAGGCATATTATTATAAAAAGTGCAATGGCCCCTGTTAGTTCAGTGGAAGCATGAAGGAAGCTGTCTAACTGCCTCTGGCTGGAGGAGTGGAGGATGGTTTCATAAAGTAGATGTTGAGTTAAGATTTGAAAAGAGTGTAAAAATACTAAGTGATGGGGAAACATTATGTGCAAAAGCATTCATGGATTGAAGTTAATGGTCTAGAAGTATTATATTTGCTCCAAAATATAAAATAGTTGTGGATGTAAACTCAATCTTGTAATAGAAAATTTTAAAGAAATCAATAAATAAAATGATTTCCTTGTATTAAGATAAATTTAATGTAGCTCTCCTACCAAGTTCAAATTTAATTCACCTCAGGCCTATTATTAGAGCATTTTACCATGGACTTGAGTTTTTGAACCAACACATGAACTAGTTAATAATCACAACTTGCTTATTTTCAATGAGCTATTAAATATACTCCATTCTGAAGCAAGGAGATTAGAGAAGTATGAACTATATATAGTTGGAAAGACTAAAAACCTCAGTAAGTAGAACAGACATTTGCTTATTGGCATAGGTACACCGAAGGATGTCCTTTCCTCACATTGCCAACATGTCAGTATTTTTAACAGATGTTATTAGGACACCACAGTAATGCAGAGATGCATGTAAGCTGAGAGCATAATCACTATGAGGACTGAAGGCTGATGATTTGACTGTGTTGAAATTACTCCGGTGTCCCTCTAATTTGTCACATGACTTAATGTTTAACTCTGTTATATGGTTTTAAAATCTGGGTTCTTGATGATTTCTTTTTCTTTTTCTTTTCATGAAGTGGATGATGATTTGTAAACTGATTCTTCATGTTCCTAAACCACTGAGCATTTTAAAAATTAGTTTCCATGAAATAGACGTGGTTTCAAAGGAAGTCTTGGCTCAAATAGCTTCTGTTTGGGGACTTTGACTGCCAGGATATCCATTCAAAGAAAGATGGTGATTTCTAAATTATTCTATTTTTACTTTGATATACTCCCTGTAACTCTACAGCTTTCTCCATGCTGCTTCCCAGGATCTCCTTCCTGTTTGTGTTGAAGATATGTTACCGTTAGCAACTGCTATTACTGGTCCTCCCTGCTCATTAACTACCAAATCTTAGTGGAAAAGTGAAAAAATGTTGCAGATATAATTGGTTAATAAAATATTTTCTTAAATATTTAGCATTCTTTTTTAACATGTTGAGCCATGAAAAGCAAGTAATTAAGAAAATGATTTAGCATAAAATAAGTCAAAATGATTGACTTTATTTATTTATTTATTTATTTTTTAAAGATTGTATTTATTTTTTAGAGAGAGGGAAAAGGAGAGAGATAGAGAGGGAGAGAAACACTGATATGTGAGAGAAACACCAATCAGTTGCCCCTCCGCACCTCCAAATGCGGACCTGACCCTCAACCCAGGCATGTACCCTGTCCAGAAGTGAAACCAGTGCCTTTCAGTTCGCAGTCCGACACTCAACCCACTGAGCCACACCAGCCAGGGCCAAAATGATTGACTTGAATAATATGGACCAAACCTTGGATTTTCATGCTGCTCTTTTGACTTAATTAACTTCATTTTCATGTACTCCTGAACAACAAACATTAACTGAATGCTTATTTGTTCTAGGCACTATGTGATTAGGAAATGATTAGAAAAATCAGCAAAAAATTCTGCTCTTGAGAAATTCACCAACTAGAGGGAATCAGGAATATATATTAAAAGATAACTTTATCTAAGGCTACTCGAAGAATTTACATGATGCAATGTTAAATCTCTATTTTGGGGGTGGAAAAACAAACTTCACTTTTATGCATTAGGGATACACAGATTTTAGCAGAAACCATCACTAGAGGATTTAAATATATTTGGACATGTTTGGTGGTTCAGCAAGAGGGACTCCTCTGGAATTTTTTTGCACAAGAAATCAGTTTTATGATTTTCTTTCACAGGAAAGAACTCTGAGTAGCAGAGCAGGTTGAAATGCATTAAAAATCAGCTTATATCTCATTGGAAGAAAGTGTTTTTCTACATCCCTTCTCTTGTGGATATGAGAGAGGTGAAGAAAAAAGGAAGATGTAAATCTAACTTTCTGGTAATGCTATACATGCTTTATAATGCATAGTCCAAGGACACAGTCAACAATGTGATGAAGGCTTGGGGGGCAGGGCTGGGCAGGGGCTAGGTGGAGGGGGTAAAGAGGGGGAAAATGAGGGACATCTATAATAGTGTCAACAATTATATATATATGCTGTACGGCATACATGTAAGTCATGGTGGTGGTAAACACAGTGGACCAAGTGGGTAACGCTGTCCAGAAAATGGGCCAGAATAAATGTAGGGGAAGATGTCATGCTTTGGCATTCATTGGCAAATCTGACAACAGCAGAGACATCATGTCATCTTCTACATAGGCAATTTTGGCCTTGGCACTGGAAGCGCTGGCTGCTTTGGTAATGCCTTTGTGGCTTATGATGATTTTCGCATTCTCAGCAGCTAACTTCTTTCCATTTATCTAGAGCAGTGGAGAAGAAAAATGGAAGGTAATGCATGATCACTGAAATGAATTATTTGTGAACAACTGTGTAATATCTTTTAGGAACACAAAGAACTAGGTTGATAGGGTTTGAAGGGATCTAGAAATATAACACTGATTAAAAGCAGGACAGAGAGCACTATTTGGTATTGTTGTTTTAATACCATCTAGGCCCCATTTTTAATTTCTCCTTTTAGGTTTTATTTTTCTCTACAGAGAAATAACCTATAACTAAAAGTGTATTTATGTTTAACAATATGCTTACAACTCACTGTTCTATATCTTCTAAACACTATTATGTTATCCACTTAGATTAGTAAGAAGCAGCTAGCTGGTACCTCAAAGTTTTAGCCCTCTGCCAGAAAATAATTTAATCTAATCTTATGACTTACTGAGTCCATTTTTAAAAGAGCCATATGAGACATTTATGTAGGTTTTGTAAACTTGTTCTCCCCATGAGTGCCAGTTATTAACTTCCTGTTTCTCAACTCCATATCCATCCTTTATGGTACTGGGGCTATCTTGTAGACCTCACCAGTTGGTAATGTAAGCCTTCATCAATAAAGGGCACAGGAGGGAAACTACGAGGTGATGGATGCAGGAAAAAATATTCCCTGCTCAAGCCCACCAATCCTCCACTACTTTATTCAGCAAGAAAGTTTCATGTGTATCAGTAGACTATAATTCCACAGAATCAACTGCTTCCGAGTAACTCTGTTAAATAGGCCACGTCTGGCCTCTTCAGACCCTTCTCAATGGCAGGCCTTTTCCACAGACCGGCTCTATGCAGAACTCTGTCAAGTTTCTCGGCCACGTGCAGGCTTGTGTGTTTCTGTGGTTGCCATGCTCATTCCAATGAGGTTTCAATTTCAGTCTTGGGGGCAAGGCCTTTCTCCTAATTCTTAGTTCTTTCATTGTGTGCTTCATCTCAAGCTAGTTGTAGTAGTTGCTATTTTTTTACTTGTTACTCATGGATCTCATGAGTTCTATTTGCTTCTTATAGTAATTAACTAATTTATAATATTTTAAAATTCTTTACATTCATTTTTAGTTGTTCAAATGACTGACAAATTTTTTATCTCTTGATTGAACCCTGATTAATATATCCCATTTTCTATTATGCTATTCACACTGACATATAAACATCCAAAAGACAAATTTAGCATTAATTTTTTAAACATTATTACTTGTTTATTTTATTATATAATAAAAACCTATTATTCTACTTTTTATTTTGGTGTCCAGGAAACTCAATGCACAAATATATTATTGGAAAAATAGTAAACTTCTTAATCTAGGGTTAGCAAATATTTTCTATAAAGAGCCAGATAGTAAAGAGTTCAGGTTTTGTGGGTCACATGTTTTCTATTGCAAGTATTCAGCTCTCCTGTTGTAGTATTAAAGCAGCCAAAATAATACAAAGATGAAGGAGAGAGACTTTAGGTGAGTAAAACTTATTGACAAAATCAGACATGCAGCCAGATTTGCCAACTCCTGTATTAGATAATAATCTCATTACACAGATACATAGTAAAAATATCACATACAGAACATATAATTTGTGTAATATTATTATTTTAAAGCTATTAAGTTACAGAAAATCTGTAAAGAGTTGAATGGACTTTCAAGTCAGACATTTTAATCTATGGGACTTAGTAGGCAGAGCCTTAGCTTTGGAATCAGATTTTGAATATGGACTCTGACATTTCCCACTGATATGTTTATGGACAGTCCCGTTTACGTGTCTAAACTTTATTTTCTTCTTATTCAACATAGAGCTATTAAGACTTTACTTCAAATGTGTATCACAATGGCTAGTATTCACAAAAAATTAAGGAATGCCTAGTTTGTAGAATATATTATTTTAGGCAGAGGAAAACACAAAAAAAGGAAATTAGATATAAAGTTTGCACTCAAGGGAAATGATATTGGGAATAGAGTTGGTACAAAAAGATAGTTTATATACAGGCTAAACTGAGTCACAATAGGTATACAATGAAGTCTGTTATTTTAGCACTGCTTAAATATTATATACTTTAAATATTTGTTCAATATTAATTTAGAGGAGATGCTGACTACTGCATCAAGGGAGGAATCTAGGCCAAAAAACGAAGAGAATTGGTGCTATATCTAGTCTAAGTAGCCAACACAGACTATTTTTATAAAGATGAGACTGAGATAACTTTATATGTCAAGATCAAGAACTATTATCAGTTGTCATAGGGACTTGATAGTAAATTGACTCAATTAGAGAAAGTAATGTTTTCTCATTATTTCTGAATATATACACACATGTATTTGTGTGCATATATACAATTATATATTCTCACACAATTATCATGTATAATACATATATTAAAAAAGAATTCAAAAGCATATTTACAGAGTTCTATTAAGCATCACAACAAATCTACCTATGTAATCATCACCCAGTTCAAGAGGAATATTGACAGCACCCATTCCCCCTCCTACACACTCTTTCTTCCTTCTGAACAAATGTGACTATAGTACCCAACTGTATAATGGTATGACTTTCATTTTTCCTTCCTTATCCTTTAGTTTTTGAGTTTCATGTAAATGGAAACATACAGTATATATCATCCTTGACTGAGTTCTTTTATTCAATATTAGGTGAGTGACATTCAATCCTTAACAAAATATTGGCAAGTTGCATCCAGCAATACATTAAAAGATAAAAGATCATACTCCATGATCAAGTGGGATTCATCCCAGGGATGCAAGGATAGTGCAATATTCACAAATCAATAAATGTAATACATCACATAAACAAAAGGAAAGACAAAAATTACATGATCCTATCAATAGATGCTGAAAAAGCATTTGATAAGGTACAGCACCCATTTATGATTAAAACACTCAGCAAAGTGGGAATAGAGGGAGCATACCTCAACATAATAAAGGCCATATACTAGAAATCTGCAGTCAACATCATACTCAATGGGCAAAAACTAAAAGCTTTGCCACTAAGATCACAAACAAGACAAGGATGTCTGCTTTCACCACTTCTATTCAACATAGTACTGGAAGTCCTAGCCACAGCAATCAGACAAAAAGAAATAAAAGGCATCCAAATTAGAAAGGAGGAAGCAAAACTGTCATTGTTTGCAGATGACATGATAGTGTACACAGAAAAATCCTATAGATTCCACCAAAAAACTACTGAACCTAATAAGTGAATTTGGCAAAACAGGATACAAAGTAAATATCCCAAAATCAAAGGTATTTTTGTACACCAACAATGAAATACAGGAACAGAAATCAGGAAAAAAATCCCATTTGATATAGCAACAAGAAAAATAAAGTACCTAGGAATTAACATTTATTTCAATGTGCCTGGTTATAATTTGTTTGCTTCTTTGTTTTGTTGATTAGGTTCCACTTATAGGTGAGATCATATGGTATTTGTCTTTCACCAACTGGCTTATTTCACTTAACATAATGCTCTTCAGTTCCATCTACTCTGTCACAAAGGGTAGGAGCTCCTTCTTTCTTTCTGCTGCCCAGTTTTATTTTCTTCTTGGAATTTTTGTACATTAACATTGCCTTATTAATTTTTTTTAGTATATGTATTTTCTCTTTTCTCACTAGAAAGAAATCACAAAACCTGAGATCATGTATCTGCTTCTTGCTTCTGTATTCTCTGTGTGCCTGGCACACAGAGGGCACTTAAATATATATTTTTGAATGAATGAATGAATGAATGATCTCATCCATACTCCTAAACATTTCAATATACTTTCTATAGTAGTTGAGAAAAAGGTGATGCTCTGGGAAATATACAAACTCACAGACTTTTCCATCTGCACTAATGTCAAATAATAGTTTTGGAAATTTTATATTATTATAAAGCTTTGCAAGTATATCTACAGCATTTAAAATGTCTACTGTCCCTACTTAAGGTAGGTAAAAATATATCAGCTACATCTTCTCGCTTAAGGAAGGTGATAAAGAGAGCTAAATTATCTTACATAAAAAGGAGGAGAAGCTGTCTGGAAGGCAGAAGAGAAGGAGGAAGAGGGGGATGATTAAACAGAAAAAGAGAGAATAAAAAAGAAGAGAGGGAGAATGATGATTTAACAGCATCCACCATGCTACAAAGAGAAAAATCTCTTAAGAAAGTTTTGTTATGTTGCAATTTCATGAGTTTTTACTTCCCCTCAAAATATCTAATGAGAACCTACCTATCTCAAAATGTTTAAAGGGTTATGCTTTGTTTATGGTGTGCCTTATGTTCATCTTTTTTACCTATTTGTTACACCTGTTATGATATTTTAGAATGGACTTATAAAAATAAAGCTGTTCATAAAGGCTCATTAAACTTATATTTATTTCTGAACAATTTATCTGTATGTTATTAAAAAACAAAGCAAAACCAGAATTCTAAGAAAGTCTATTTTAGTAACCAAAAAATGTTAAAAGAACATAAATGTAAATATCCCAAATACAGTTAATTCTAATTATGCTTTAGTTAATCATATATTATTATGTCAATCATATATATAATATAGATAAAGCTCACTTAATTTCTAAGAAAAATTTGAAGGATCAGTATATATTAGGTATTTCAATTTGATGAAATTTGAATTTGATGTAGAGTCCTGAAGTAGTGGATGCAAGAATTGGTACAGCTTCTTAAATAACAATTTATATTATATATACATAGCACAAACTTATACATAAAATTTGTTATATATGCATATATACAAATTTATATCTGTATACATGTATACACAAATATATATGCATATGTATATAAATTTAAATCATTATTTTAACTTTTAATTATCATTATCTGACCTATTATCTGTATGCCTTGGCCTAATCATTTTCTTTATTTTAATTAGGTGGGAACTGAATCATAGGCAGGCTAGTAATCCATGTCCTATATGATTTACAGACTGGTTGTAAAATTTAAATATATTAATAGATATAAAATGTTTGATAAAGTCTAAAGGGCTGTGTGATTGTAAGATTAATATTTGTGACATATCAGTTAATAAAGAGGCAGCTCTATGTAATAGAACACTAGGCAAAAAAGTTCATTCAATTTATTAAGCATAAA
Organism: Trachops cirrhosus; assembly: GCA_028533065.1. NCBI lineage: Eukaryota > Metazoa > Chordata > Mammalia > Chiroptera > Phyllostomidae > Trachops > Trachops cirrhosus. The sequence continues at coordinate 147,456,790 of CM052539.1, forward strand.
ATAATGGCTAACATTTATTGAATGTCTATATTAATTGCCTAGTGTTATGCTAAATGTTTTATAGATGAGTTTATTTAATCCTCCAAAAACCTTAAGTTGTAGGTAATTTACTAATGTGCAAACAGATGAAGTCTACCTGAGGATGCCCTGTTCTTATAAATTGTTTTTTTTATGAAGAAAAAAGGAAAAGACTTTTAAAATATGATCCTATCGAATTAGGATGTCATCATTATTAAATTATAATTCAAAGTTTCAGAAATTTTGAAGTATTCTTCTAGATCAACTTAGACAATCACTTCAGATGAGCCTTATACATTCAATCAACAAATATTTATTGACACTATGTACCAGGTATTGGCCCATGTTGGTTATTAGGTCAAAGACAAGCTGTGTCCTCATGACACTATTTACCAAGTGACAGATACAAATTGAAATAATAATGATAAAATTGTAAAACATTTGGATGATAGAAAAGTTTCATAATAGAGGAAATAAAAGCTACTAAGGGAGCAGGAGTTCATATAATGTATTCTGAGGATTCAAGAAATACCTCTCTAAGGAAAAGAGTAAGCTAATAAACTGTAATAACAAAGATGGGTGATGTGTATTCCCAGGAGGAAAAGCAATGTATGAAAAATCTGAGAGGTGAGAGCATGGTGCTCTTGAGAGGCTTGGTATAGTCAGGCATTGCCAGGGGTAGTGTGAGGAGGTATGAGTGGCTCCAGGAGGTTAAAGAAGAGGTACACAGAGCAATAAACATTAGAGCCTTACTGATCATGGTAAGAACTGATGTTTTATCACAAAGACAATAAGACTATGGAAAGTTTTTAAGCAGAGAAGAGAGGTGGTCAAATAAGTGTTTATAAAGATTACACAGTTTGATGAAAAATAAATTAGAAGGGAGATACACTGTATATAATAAAAAGTTGCTATATAGGGGGAAATGTTAGTGATGGAGTAGGGTAGTGGAAGTTGGGACATAAAGAAGTGGATTTACTTGAGAGTATTTAAGAAATGTAATAATAAGATAAGGTGAATTTTGGTACAATAGATATTATGTCACTCAAATCCATCTTTTAGAGAATGATATTAAAAAGCCCCATGCTTTAGCTGAAAAGAGCTCTCTTGTCCAAAGTTGCACACATTTCTAGGGTCACCCACATACAATGACTATTCGGTGTGGGGATATAAATGTAAGTTCAGGAAATGGGCTATTCAGACATCTCTTAACTCTTCAGATCTGCATCCTAGGAGATAAACCACAGCAGCTGAGAGTAAAGGAGGTAGGTAGGGAATTACAGTACTGAATAGAGGATTTGAAATCATGATTGAGTACACAGGAAAAGATATTGACTAGCATATGAAAACATATTATAGTCTCCAAACCCTTCTGCAAAGGACCATACTTTGGCACATGTTTCATGTGAATTCTTGTAAAAATGAGAAGAGTTAAGAACACATATTATGGCATGTTTCCTCTTTTTAACATGAGACCTGAAGTTCAATTCTTTGGCGACAATAACTTCTACCCTACACTCTCTGCCTGTCTTGAGACCAGCTGAAAATATTTCTGCAGAGCTCAAATTTAACTAGTTAAGAGAGACCAAGAAGGTATTTCAATTCATTTGACAGATGTCTTTTAATAAAGAGGATGCATCCCGAAGTAAATGTCTCTGGATGAAAAAAGCATTATAGTTGACTGGAAGTTTGATTCTGTCTCTTAAGGTCAAGAGCATACTTTGGCTACAAAATATGTGATCCTCAGATTTAAAACATCTGCCCTTATCAATGGTGTGTTAAAAAGCGTAATATAAGATTTAAGCACCAAAAGATTGGCTACCTTAAAAGCTGACAGAGAAGGCACTCTTTAGGTGCTTCTTTGGATCTGCTTTGCAGAGAAATTAATCCATCTTTGTTGCAGTGAGAATTGCCTGGCTAGAAAGTCATGGCTGAAGAGAAAACTTATCTCAGTCACTTACGACTTAGTTTTTATTGACCAGAAACTAGATCATAGACCTGATTTTCTAAAATCAAGGAAAACAAGATAAGAACTTGTGGCTGCAAACTTATCTGATTGCATACATTGGTTTCTCTGTTTTATTTTAAAAGATATTAGATACACAGAAGGTAGAGATTGTAATCATGAGTCAAATAAAAGCTGAGAATCAACACACAGTATTTCTTAATACAAAAAATATGTATCTGCTTATCATGAACAAAATTTCCGTGGATAATGTTCTTACAGTTTTAGGAAGTAGAGTCCCTGCTGGATATCTTCTGTTTGCTGCTCATGAACCTCTACTCCCCTCCTCTATCCGCACTTTGCCCCAGGGAGGCTAGTCTGGTAAGTTGCATCAGCTGGCTCCTTCGTCCTGTGGCATTCAGCTGGTTTTGACTGATGGGAGGCACTTGCAGGAGATACCGTGGGTGTCTTTACTTCCTTTTGGAAGTAGAGTTAGGGTTTTATTCCCATGGTCAGTCTTCCTCAGGGGTTGTCATGGGTTGGCTCTCTGGATAGAAGGTCACAGTTTTCTTCTCTCTCTACTTAAAACTGGATCTGCCTTTTGATCCAGCAATTCCACTGCTGGGACTATATCCTAAGAACCCTGAAACACCAATCCAAAAGAACCTATGCACCCCAATGTTCATAGCAGCACAATTTACAAGTGCTGGAAGCAACCTAGGTGCCCATCAGTAAATGAATGGATCAAAAAACTATGGTACATTTACACAATGGAATACTACACAGCAGAAAGAAGAAGGAGCTCATACCCTTTGCAACAGCATAGATGGAGCTGGAAAGCATTATGCTAAGAGAAATAAGCCAGGGAGTAGAAAACAAATACCATATGATCTCGCCTTTAACAGGAACCTAAACAACAAAACAAAGAAACAAGTAAAATATAACAAAAGACACTGAAATAGAGGACAGGTTGTCAGTGACCAGAGGGGAGAGGGGAGGGAATTTCAGGGGAATTTCAGGGGAGAATGGGAAGGGTTTACAGGAACAAATATAGAGGACACATGGACAAAACTAGGGGGGTTGGAAATGGGAGGGAGAAGGGGAGGAGTGAGTGGGTGGGCTGGAATGGGAATAAAGGATAGAAACTGTACTGAATAAACTAAAATAAAAAATTAAAAAAAAACTGATCCTTCACTTCACTCCCACAGGTCTCATGCTGGTGACAGTACTTCACTGTTACCTGCCCTGTAGTACTGAGCTATATCTTATAGTTTCCCTACACCAGACCCATCACTTTACCCTAAACTTCTGTTTGAAACCTTCCTCCAATTACCCAATTGGAGTGTGCCTTTTTTTTTTTTCTGCTGAGACCCTTACAAGGTGTCCAACCTTTTGGTGTCTCTGTGCCACATGGGAAGAAGAGTCATCTTGGGCCACACATTAAATACTTTGCAACACATAAGAACAAAAAAATCTCATAATGTTTTAAGTAAATTTACGATTTTGAGTTGGGCCACATTCACAGTCATCCTGGGCTGTAGGTGGCCTGCGGGTCCCAGGTTGGACACCCCTGCAACTGAACTCCTCAGGATAAAGGTTAACATGTTTTTCTCAATTGTTCGTCAAACTTCCTCAAAATATTATCAGAAGTAGGATTTAATCCACCTTAAATTATAATTTTTAATGTATTTTGCATGGGTGTTTCTAAATGTGTACATTAATTATAAATCAAGGATTTGCTTTTTAGTGACTAATCTGTGCAAAGAACTGAGCAACAAAGATGAATCAAAAATCCCACCAGCTCTCAAGATGCTGACTCTAGAGTAGGAAACATGGAGCGTGTTACACAGGTGTATAATGTGAGCCACAAAAGGTATGTGATAATATAGATGTGGTGGGCTCCAGAAATTCAGCTCCATGTTCCATATTTCTGATTTCAAATTTTATACTTAATTGTTTTTAGTGCTTATTTTTTTAATTTTTATATTGTATTTATAGAGATGAGAAGGGTGGGAGAAAGAGAGGGAAAGAAACATTGACATGAGAGAGAAACATCAATTGGTTGCCCCTCACGTGAATCCTGAAGGGACCAAACCCCTCAACCCAGGTGTGTGCTCTGACCAGGAATCAAACCGGTGACCTTAGGCTGTGTGTGATGAGACCCAACCAACCGAGTCACACTGGTCAGTGCTTACTTTTATCTCTATTACTTTATTGTCTACATTTTCTTTGTTTTATGCACTTTTGTTTTCATATCTTTTCTGACAATTTGGGTAGTTATATTCAGATTACAATTAATCTTCAGTGAAAACACCCACTTCACAAGCTTTGAACATCATCTATTTTTCTCCTTATTTTACAGGATGAGAGATTTAATTACATATGCCTTTCTACCTTCTCTGTTTGCTTCCATCATCTCAATTTTTAGTTAGTGGTATTTTTACAGTTGCCAAGATTCACAACTTTACACCATCTTTGATAACTATAATTCTCAAAGGTGTTTAATCATATTTATGTTATAGAATTCAGCACTCACAGACCTTTAGAGCATAACTTCTTCCATTTAGAGTTACTGTGGAACATTATTTATTTTGCTGGATTTTTATATTAATAGATTTACATGTCCTTTCTACAGTCTAAAGGTATCATTATTAGATGTCGTGAATACCTTCTCCTGGTATTTACTCTTTTATAAACTTTATGATATCTGCCATGAGCATAAATCCTGAATTTTAATGTAATCAAGTTTATAAAATGCTTAACTTAGGACAGATATTTTAAAAAATTAAAAAGAAATCATTTTATTGGCTTTATTGTTTTATTTTTCATATTTAATATTTAAAAAATTTACCTGGACTTCTTAATGTCTTTTTCACCAGACAGTGAATGAGTGTCCACCACACCATCTGCTAAGGTATGTAGAGCTTCCTTTCTGGAATGTGTTAATAATAACTGGTCTTTATTGAGCACTTGCCCTGTGCCCACCACTGTTCTAAGTACTTTACCCAACTAATCCTTACAACAACCCTGTAAAGAAGGTGTTATATTTTTTCTTTGTAATATATAGTTAAAATTTTAGCTTTATTAAGGTGATATATAAAAGTGTGAGGTGTTTATTCAGTGGTGATTTTATATATGGATACATTGAGAAAGGATCCTGCCATCTAGTTTATTCCCAAAGATTATATTTATATATTATTATTTTTAGTTAATCTTTAGTGTATTTTTTCCATTACCATTTAGTCCCCTTATACCCCCCTTCCCCCAGCAATCACCACACTATTATCCATGTGCCTGCATCCTTTTTCCTTTTTGCTCAATCCCTCCACCCCCTCACCTTCCCCACCCCCAGCTGTCATTCTGCTTTATATCTATGAGTCTGTCCCCACTTTTCTTGTTCAGTTTGTCCATTAGATTCCACATATGAGTGAAATTATATGGTTTTTGTCTTTCTCTGGCTTATTTCACTTAGCATAATGTTCTCTAGGTCCATCCATACTGTCACAAAGGGAAAAACTTTCTTTTTTTTTACAGCTGAGTAGAATTATATTGTGTAAATGTCCCATAGTTGTTTTAATCCACTCATCTACTGATGGACACTTGGGCTGCTGCTATATCTTGGCAATTGTAAATAATGCTACAGTGAACATAGGGGTGCTTATGTTCTTTTGAATTAATGATTTGGATTCCTTTGGATATATTCCCAGAAGTGGGATTGCTGGGTTGAAAGGTGGCTACATGTTTCATTTTTTGAGGTATCTCCATACTGCTTTCCACAGTGGCTGCGCCAATCTGCATTCCCATCCACAATTCAGAAGGGTTCCCCTTTCTCCACATCCTCACCAGCACTTGTTGTTTGTTGATTTATTGATGATAGTCATACTGACAGGTGTGAGATGTTATCTCCTTGTGGTTTAAATTTGCATTTCTCTGATGATCAGTGACCTTGAGAATCTTTTCATATCTCCATTGGCCATCTGTATGTCTTCTTTGGAGAAGTACCTATTTAGGTCCTTTGCTCATTTTTTTAATTTAATTGCTTGGTTTTTTTCAGTGTTGAGTTTTGTAAGTTCTTCATAAATTTTGGATATTAAGCCCTTATCAGATGTATCATTGGCAAATATGTTCTCCCATTCTGTGGGTTGTCTTTTTATTTTATTAATGATTTCCTTTGCTGTGCAAAAATTTTTAGTTTGATGTAGTCCCATTTATTTATTTTTTCTTTTGTTTCCCTTGCCTGGGGAGATATATCTGATAAAATATTGCTAAAAGCAATGTCTAGGATTTTGGGGCCTATGTTTTCTTCTATGATTTTTATGGGATCAGATCTAACATTTAAGTCTTTGATTCATTTTGAATTTATTCTTGTGTGTGGTGTTAAGAATGTGGTTTAGTTTCATTTTTCTGCATGTATCTGTCTAATTTTCCCAACACTATTTATTGGACAAATTACTTTTAGTCCATTATATGAGCTTGCTTCCTCTGTCGAATATTAATTGAATATAAAAATGTGGGTTATTTTTCTGAGCTCTCTACTCTGTTCTATTGATTAAAGTGTCTGATTTTATTCCAGAATCATGCTGTTTTGTTTACTAGGCCCTTATAGTATAGTTTGTTATTAGGTAATGTGATTCCTCCAACTATGTTCTTCTTTCTCAGGATTGCTGTTGCTATGTGGGACCTTTTGGGATTCCATATACATTTTTGAAATATTTGGTCTAGTTCTGTGAAATAGGTCATTGGAATCTTGATAATAATTGCATTAAATCTATAGATTACTTTGGGTAATATGGACATTTTAATGATGTTAATTCCTCCTATCCATGAACATGGTACATGCTTCCAATTATTTGTATCTTCTTCAGTTTCCTCCTTCAATGTCTTATAATTTTCTGAGTAGAAGTCTTTTACATCCTTGGTTAGGTTTATTCCTAGATATTTTATTATTTTTGTAGCAATTATAATGGTATTATTTTATTAATTTTCCTTTCTAATAGATTATTATTGGCATGTAAAAGTGCAACTGCTTTCTGGATGTTAATTTTGTTATCCTGCTACTTTGCTGAATTCATTCATCAGTTCTGGTAGGTTTTTGGTGGTATCTTTGGGGTTCTTTATGTACAGTATTATGTCATCTGCTAATAATGACAGTTTTACCTCTTCCTTTCTGATTTGGATGTCTTTTATTTCTTCTTGTCTGATTGTTATGGCTATAACTGCTAGTAGTACATTGAATAAGAGAAGGGAAAAGGGGCATCCCTGTCTTGTTCTCGATCTTAAGGGGAATGCTTGTAGTTTTTGCCCATTGAGTATGATATTGGCAGTGGATTTACAATATATTGCCTTTATTATATTTAGGTATGTTCCCTCTAATCCCACTTTGTTGAGAGTTTTTACCATAAATGGGTCCTGGATTTTATCAAATGCTCTTTCTACATATTGATATAATCATGTTGTTTTATCCTTCATTTTGTTTATGTGATTAATCACATTTATTGATTTGGAATGTCGTACGAACCTTGTATTCTTAGAATAAATCCCAGTTGATCATGGTGTACGATCATTTTGATGCATTGTTATATTTGGTTTGCTAATGTTTTGTTGAGGGTTTTAGCATCTATGTTCATTAAGGATATTGGCCAATAATTTTCTTTCTTTTTAATATATTTATCTGGTTTTGGAATTAGGATAATGCCGGCCTCGTTAAATGAGTTTGGGAGACTTCCCTCCCCTTGAATTTTATGAAATAGTTTGAGAAGGAGAGGTGTTAGTTCTTCTCAGAATGTTTGGTAAAATTCACCTGTGAAGCCATCCAGTACAGGGTTTTTGTTTGTTGGGAGTTTTTTGATTACTGCTTCAATTTCACTAGGTGTAGCCTGTCTATTCAGATTCTCTGATTCTTCCTGATTTAGTTTTGGAAGATTATGTTTCTAGGAATTTATCCATTTTGTCCAGGTTGTTCAGTTTGTTGGCATATAGTTGTTCATCTTTTTATATGATCTCTTTCATTTCTGTTTTTATTTATTTGGGTCCTCTCTTTTTTTCTTGATGAGTCTGGTTAAAGGTTTTTCAATCTAGTGTATCTGTTCAAAGAACCAGTTCTTGGATTCATTGATCTTTTGTATCATTTTTTTAGATGTTATTTCATTTACATCTGCTCTGATTTTTATTATTTCCTTCCTTCTATACTGGGCTTTGCTTATTGTTCCTTTTTAATTTCCTTTAAGTAAAAAGTCAGATTGTTAATTTGAGCTTCTTTTTTTTTATATAGGCCTGTAATGCTATGGATTTCCCTCTTGGGATTGCTTTCCCAGCATCTCACAGATTTTGGATTGTTGTGTCCTCATTTTTATTTGTTTCAAGATATCTTCTGATTTTTTCCTTCATCTCATTGTTAACCCATTCATTGTTTAACAACATGTTATTTTGCTTCTGTCTTTGTGTGTTTTTCAGTGTTCTTCTTGTGATTGATTGCTAGTTTCATAGCATTATGGTCAGAGAAAATGCTTGATATGATTTCAATCTTCTTTTTTTTAAAATATAGTTTATTGATTATGCTATTACAGTTGTCCTATTGTCCCCTCTTCATTCCCCTCCACCCTGAACACCCTCTCCCACCCACATTCCCCCACTTTAGTTCATGTCCATGTGTC
>CM052539.1:147465905-147503042 GCA_028533065.1 Trachops cirrhosus
TTCTCCTTTATTATTTGTTCAAATAAGTTTTCCACTTGTTGCTCTTCCTCTTCTCCTTCTGGTACCCCTATAATTTGGATGTTGGAATGTTTAAAGATGTCCTGGAAGTTCCTAAGCTTCTCCTCATTTTTTTGAATTCTTATTTCTTCATTCTTTTCTGGTTGTATATTTTTTTCTTCCTTCTGGTCCACTCCATTGATGTGAGATCCATCTTCCATTCCATCACTATTGGTTCCCTGTGCATTTTTCTTCATTAAACTTATTATTGTAGCCTGCATTTTTTCATCTAGTTTGTGACCAAAATCAAACAATTCTGTGAGTATCCTGGTCACCAGTGCTTTGAACTGTTCATCTGATAGGTTGGCTATCTCCTGGTCACTTAAAAGGATAGGTTCTGGAGCTTTCAATTCTTCTGTTTGAGCCATCTTTTTGCTGGGTTTTTTTTTTGTTGTTGTTGTTTTTCTGTTTTTTGGTCTTGTGGAGCTCCTGTAGCGAGGGGCGAGGCCTTAGGAGTTCACCAGGGCAGGGCACCCCAGTGGCTGGGTTGTGATGCTGTATGTGGGGGCGGGGTCTGAGAAGGATCAATGGCACTTGCTCTGCTCTCTGTAGGACCTCAGACCCTTCCGCCGCTTTCCGAAAGCCAACTGGGCCCCTCTGGCACCAATTCTGGTGTGGGTGGGCCTGTGCACCCTGCAGGACCTTCCTTTTCAGTCAGTGACCCAAAGCTCCACTTCCCGGTACTGGGACCCTGAGTTATGCAGAGTGCCTTGCTTCACAGTGGCCACCTCGCTCAGTCTGCCAGTCGCCACCCCCTGGCTGGGGCCCACCAGCCACCGCTGCTTGTGTGCCCAGGGTCTGCCTGCTGCGGACTTGCGCACCACCCTGGTTGCTCAGCTCTCCACTCTGCGTCCCTCGCCTGGCCCGACTCCGCCCCTCCTATCAGTCTGGATGATCATGTCTATTTTTAAATCCTTGGGTGTCCGACTTCCATACACTTCAATTTTCTTCAGTTCTGGTTGTTATTTTGTTTCTATATTGTTATTGTCCCTATCTTCGTTGTTTGAGGAGGCACAGTGCGTCTACCTATGCCTCCATCTTGGCCGGAAGTCTCTGATTTCAATCTTCTTAAATTTACTGAGACTTGTTTTGTGTCGTAACATGTGGTCTATCCTAGATAACATTTCATGTGCACTTGAAAAATATGTATATTCTGCTACTTTAGGGTGAAATGCTCTGAAGATATCAATTAAATCCATTTGGTCTAGTGTGTCAATTAAAGTCATTGTCTCCTTGTTGATTTTTCTGTCTGGAAAATCTACCCATTAAAATCAATGGGGTGTTAAAAATCCCAGACTCTGACCGTATTTTTATTGATCTTTCTCTTTATGTCCATCAAGATTTGCTTCACATATTTAGGTGATCCTATGTTGGGTGCACAAATGTTTACCAGGGTTATATGCTTTTGTTGAATTATTCCCTTTGTCATTATGTAGTGCCCTTCTTTGTCTCTTACTATAGGCTTTACCTTAATAGGCTTTCAAAGTCTATTTTGCCAGATATAAGTACTGCTACCCCAGCTTTTTTTCTTTTCCATTTGCATGAAATATCTTCTTCCATCCCTTTACTTTTTGTCAGTCTGCATCTTTAAATCTCAGATGGGTCTCTTGGAGGCAGCATATATATGGGTGTTTTTTTATTTTAAAAGATTTTATTTAGTTTTAGAGAGAGGGGAAGGGAAGGAGAAAGGGAGGAAGAGAAACATCAAAGTGTGGTTGCCTCTCATGCACCATTCTCTGGAGACCTGGACTGCAACACAGGCATATGCCCTGAGTGGGAATTGAATCAGTGACACTTTGGTTCACAGAACAACACTCAATCCATTGAGCCACAGGAGTCAGGGCTGGTCTTGTTTTCTTATCCATTCAACTATCCTATGTCTTTAGGTTTGAGCTTATAAGCCATTTATATTTAAGATGATTATTGATAGATACATATTTAGTGCCAATTTATTGTTAGACTATTTTCCTGTTTCTCCTTCTCCTTCTCCTTTTCTTCTTCTTCTTCTTCTTCTTCTTCTTCTTCTTCTTCTTCTTCTTCTTCTTCTTCTTCTTCTTCTTCTTCTTCTTCTTCCTTCTTCTTCTTCTAGCAAGCTCTTTAACATTAGCTGCAGTACTGGTGCTTTGGTGTTAACAAAGTCCTTTAGCTTTTTCTTGTCTGGAAAGCTTCTTATTTCTCCTTCAATTTTATTTATTTTTTATTTGTAAAGATTTTATTTATTTATTTTTAGAGAGAGGGGAGGGAGGAAGAAAGGGAAAGAAACATCAATGTGGGGTCGCCCCTTGCGTGCCCACCACTGGGAAACTGGTCTGCAACCTGAGCATATTCCCTGACTGGGAATTGAACTGGTGACCCTTTGGTTCTCAGGCCAATACTAAATCCACTGAACCACACTAACCAGGGTTTTCCTTCAATTTTAAATGATAGCCTTGCTGGGTAAAATATCCTTGGTTGTAGGTCCTTGCTTTTCATCACCCTCAATATTCCATGCCACTCCCATCTGGCCTAACCTGTTTCTGTTGAGAAATCAGATGATAGGCTAATTGATGCTCCCTTGCATGAAGCCATACCTACTTTTCTCTTGCAGCTTTTAGGATTCCCTCCTTGTCTTTAAACCATGCAATTTTTTAAATTTTATTTATTTATTTTTAGAGAGGGGAAGGGAGGGAGAAGGAGAGAGAGAGAAACATCAATGTGTGGTTGCCTCTCATGTGGTCCGCATTGGGGACCTGGCCCACAACCCAGGCATGTGCCCTGACTGGGAATCGAACCTGTGATGCTTTGGTTCACAGCCCACACTCAATCCACTGAACTATGCCAGCCAGGGCTAAGTCATGCAATTTTAATTATAATATGTCTTGATGTAAGCCTTTTTGGGTCCAACTTGTTTGGGGCTCTTCAGGCTTCCTAGAATTGTATGTCTTTCTCCTTCACCAGATAAAGGAAGTTTTTGCTCATTATTTCCTGGTATTCCCATGATGTGGATATGGTTATGCTTCATGTTTTCCAAAATGTTTCTTAAGCTTTCCTCATTTCTTAAAATTCTTTTTTTCTTTTTGCTGCTCTGCCTGAGTGGGTTTTTTCCCCTACTTTGTCTTCCAAATTACTGATTCAATCATCTGCTCCACCTAACCTACTGTTTTTTTTTCCTTCCAGTGTATTATTTATTTCAGATATTGCATTTTTATTTCTGACTGGTCCTTTTTTATGGCTTCTATGTCTTTTTTCATGCTGTTGAGTAGGCTTATAATCATTACTCTAAACTCTCTAATAAATTTCATCTAGCTCTTCTGGAGAGTTTTCTTATTCTTTCATTTAGGGTTTGTTTCTTTGCCTTCACATTTTGGCTCCTTTTTTGTATTTGTTTCTGTGTATTAGGTAGATCTGCAAAGACTCTGGTGTAGCCCTTTGTCAGTTTCTTGTAACTGGCCCTGGTCAACCTGTTTGGAGCTATCAGTGATTCACAGCCTGTGGCTCCCTCTGCAGGGCCTGTTTGTGTGCACAAAGTACCAGGCTGTGCAGCAAGGCCATCTTTTATCAGCACCGGGCCCTGGTGAGGGTCGGCTAAAGTCTCTTAGCTCTCCCAGAGATCCACCTTAGTTTTTAAACTAATCAGTGATATAGCCTCAAGCTGTAATCTGCAGCCCAGTTTAAGCTCCACAGAGTGGGGTAGAGTAATTCCTGTTGGTGGGCCTATTGCTTCCCCTGAGGCTGATGCTATTCAAAGGAGAGTGGTCTGTCTGAAAAAGATGACTTCTGCAGTATGGGGATGACTCGGCACAGGAATCCTGGTGGCTGCTCCTTTCATTCTCTTCTCAGAGCCACTAGCTGCAGATTCTCCTCAAGTGCCTCTAGTCCACTCTGCCCTCTCTCTGCCAGAGCCCAGGGTGAATGGCTGCAAATGAAATTTTGTGTGTTGACCTTTCAGGAATCTCTCTGACTCTTCTGCTGTCTTTTCCTGGCAGACAGAAACCTTGCTGCTTTTCACAGCTGGGTGTTATTCAGGTTCCTTTCAGGCTCTGGTGCTGTAGGCTGCAGAGTCCAGCTTGGGGTTTAGACAACATACTTTTCAGGGGGAAATCCCAGATGCTGAAATATTGCTCCAGAACTTCAGATGTAGCCCATGAGAACCAAACCAGCCCTCTTGGACCTTCCCTGCACTCCTACCAGTCTTGTTCTGGTGATGTGACTTCTTCTATCTGTGGCTATAAAGCTTATCTCCATCTAATGTTCAGTTGGTTATTCAGGAGATTTCTCTACAATTTAGTTGTAATTCCAAATTAGTCATGAGGGCAGTAGTGTAGCTTCCGCTACTCCTCTGCCATCTTGGATCCTCCTATTTATTTATTCTTAGAGATAGGGGAAGGGAGGGAGAAAGAGGAGAAAAACATGTATAGTTTGCCTCTTGTACACCCTCAATTGGGGACCTGGCTTGCAACCTGGGCATGTGCCTTGAATGGGAATCAAACCAGTAACATTTCAGTTTGTGGGATGATGCTCAGCCCACTGAGCCACAGCAGTCAGGGCAACTCCATCTCATTTTTTTAAATATTATTTTATTGTTGTTCAATTACAGTTGTCTGCATTTCCCCCCCACCATCCATCTAGTTTTTTTTTAACACATCCATAACCTCACATATTTACCTTGAGGACGTTATGCTGAGTGGAATAAGCCAGATAGACAAAGACAAATACTGCACAGTATCACTTAAATGTAGAATTAAAAAAATAACCCAAAAGGTCAAACTCATAGAAACAGAAAGTAGAAAAGTGGTTGCAAGGGGCTGGGGGCTGGGGAAAATAGGGAGAGTTTGGTAAAAGGGTACAAAGTTTCAGCTCTGAATAAGGCCTGAGAATTTAATGTAAAACATGATAACTATTGCTGATAGCATTATATGACTTAAATTTGAAATTTGCTAAGAGACTAGAACTTAAATATTCTCACCACAAAAAAGGCACTATTTTTACAGAAGAGGAAATTGAGGCACAGAGAGGTGAATAATTAGGCCAAGGTCACATAACTAGTAAGTAAGTACCAAACTGTGTTTTAGATAAAAGCAGTATAGTTCCGGTATCCACACTTTTAATGCCTATGTTCTTCTCATCTTTAGTCTTTATGTGTGTGTATGAGTATGTGAGTATGTTTTGTTTCCTTTATTTCTTTTTTTTGGTGTAGCTATTTGTTCTTGAATTTATTCCACAATATTTTTATTACTGTATTTTATAATATATCTTTTTTTTTAAATATCTTTTTTTTTGAAGATTTTATTTATTTATCTTTAGAGGGGAAAGGAAGGAGAGAGGGAGAGAAATATCAATGTATGGTTGCCTCTTGTGCATTCCCTGCTGGGAACTGGCCTGCAATCCAGGCATGTGCCCTGACTGGGAATTGAACCACGATCCCTTGGTTCACAGGCCCGTGCTCAATCCACTGAGCTACACCAGCCAGGGCTATAATATATCTTAATATCTGGTAGGATGAATCTTTGTTCCTCCCTTTCCAAATTGAAATAACCATCTGTGGATGTTTATTCCTTAATGACACATTTTAGAATATGTTTTTGCATAATTTGTGGTATCCTCTGCTCTGTATATTTAATGTGAGTCCTCTCTAGGTACACAGATTACATTTGTAAGGGTCATCATTTCTCACAGTGAAGTCTGATGGATCAGAGTTCTCTTGCTTTTTTATTTAATGGTTACTCGTATCTTCCAACAAAAGTATCCTGGTTATGTTATTTAGGGATTAAAGGTTCTCGGAAACTTTTAGTGAAATTGTACATTGCATAATTTCAAAAGTGAATATTTGTTCTGGTGTTCTATGATTTGGTTCAAGCATTGAAACATTTGGCAAGTACTTCCTAATATATGGTTTGGCATAATAGTGTTTTCTTAATTTTAACAAAGGGTACATACATTTCTTTTTCTTTTAATAAATCTGAATCCTTTTTTTTACATTTCTTATAACATATTCCAAATATGAGAAGAGCAATGCTAATATATCTGCATAAATGATTGAAAGTAAAATAGATTATCATAATAATACTTTTTGTCTGAACCAAATGGATTCTTAAATTGTGGTAATTAAATCAGGTTTTATGTTTAAGTTTATTTTTTGAAATATCTCCCACATCCCTACTCCCATTCAAAAAAGGAGTGTAGAAGTTGATCAATAATGTTAATATTTTTTTAATCCTCACCTGAGGATATATTTATTGATTTTAGAGAACAAAGGGAGAAAGAGACAGAGAGACATTAATGTGAGATGGGAACATCCATCAGTTGGCTCCTCTACATGCCCCAACTGGTGATAGAAGCCACAACCTTTTGGTGTACAGGACAGCGCTCCAATCAAGTGAGCCACCTGGTCAGAGCTGATTAATGTCTTAAAAAAATCATTCTGTTATTGTTTAGAGAAGAGACTATGAGAACAAGAAGAGAAATCAAAATATCAGACACAAATTGTAAACTGATAATCAAGTTAAGTTGAACAAAATAATTGTTTTATCTAGACATTGCATATTGCTTTCTAATTCTCTTTAAATAATCATTGGATACAGTTTGGTATATTCTGTAGATGTTTTTAATCCTATGTAAAAGGAGAAAACTAAAAATTTTACATAAAGGAAATTTACCTAGATTTGCCATGTCCTTCTTCACCACTCCCAGATAGTTTCCTCTGATCTGAAAAAGAGTATCACAGAGTCTGGCTTAGAGCGCTGGAATCATGCTGTTTTAGTTTCAATCCCAGATTTACTATTTATCAGTTATACCTCTTGCCAACTCTATAACATTTGTCAAGTTACTTAAGCTTTCTCAGTATCATTTAACTATATTTAACAGTACTTACCTACTAAGGTCATTTTTAAAGTCAAATAAAATCATCTACGGAAGGCTTGATACAGAATAAGTATGCAATAAATACTTGTTGTGTTCTTATGGGCTCAACCTTGGTAAGGATTTTTCAATGTCCCTACTTTATTAGCTCTACCTGTTTTCATGACTCATATTTGTTTTTACAAATCTGACTCAAGAAGAGTGAATTATATGGGTTGAATTGAAAGAATAACTTAAGAGGAGACACTAATAAAAATATTACTGATGGTAATTTGAGCAAACATCTTCTCCAAGAGTAAACTTGAGTACATGGGAGTTCATTTACTCATTCATTCAAAGAGCACAATGGTGTATAATTGAAACTAATTTAATGTTGTATGTCAACTATAATTAAAAATATATTAATGGAAAAAGCCCAATTATTTCAGCAATAATAATGTTTTGGTTTCTATATGAGTTTAATGGGATAGAAGAAAGGTTCAGAGAACAAAGAAAAAGAGGAGTATTTTTAAAAATTATTTTCTGATCTTCATGCATTAATATATTAATCATATGTAAACATCTTTAAATTTAGGTATATTTCTTTCTATAAAGGAGATAATTTGTATGTCAGATGAAGCTATATAATTCTGAATATGAATGGCCTTCAATTAGTAGAAAAATTCAAAATGAATAAAATTAAAGGAATTTGGAAAACTCTGAATATATTTCCTTTCTTTATTTTGCTTTTTAATATCATCTATTCTGGAAAATGGAGCTACAGAATTTACACCTTAATCTAATTCAGCACAGCAATGGGTCAGAAACCTAAATATTTCAAAGGATTACTTTAAAAAATCCCTTCCCTCTGGTGTCAATACCATGAAACAACATTTTCTTAAGCAGTTTTCTCTGAAAATTTCCATGGAGCCTTGTTTCAGGTTAAAATATTCTTGTTCAGGCTCATTATCTTTAAAAATATAATAACAGAGATAAGCTAAACTTACATCCAAAAAAGAAAAGAAAAAAGGGAAAGAAAATTAAATCTGTTATGTATTTACCATTTCAAATTGGTAAATTTTTTATTTCAATGAATCATAAAAGAAAGCAAATAAAATACAGGTTTATAAGCAGTCAAAAATAATATCCTCTGTGGTATTTATTGCTGTGGCTTCCTCCCCTCTCTAAGCCTTTGCTAAAGAAGAAATTAACTTGACTTTGAGTCTGTTTGAATCCAAATCAAGCTGGGTGATTTGTGGTTGAATAATTGAATGCATCTAATTTTAAGTTATTTAACTATAACATGTCAAACATTCTCTATCTGCCTTATATATTGCTCAGCATGGCATTTTAAAAATAACATTTGATAATGTAATGCAATAAACTGGAAGATTCAATGAGGAAGCCATTTTCTTCCAAGTTTTGTTTTTTGGTCTATCAGTTCCAGTTCTAGTTCCACAGGTATGGCATGTTAAAAAGATGCTTGTTCACATTTGGGTAAGTATACCTAGAAGGCTAGTGTCTCTTCTTTCATGTCTTTTTCTTTCATACTTAAAATCCATTATTTCAAAACTTTGATTTTATAGAATTTAAATGATAAATTTGTTATTTTTTGTTTTAGTAATCTTTAAAAAATTTTTATTTTATTTTGATTTTATAGAGAGGGGAAAGGGGAGCTCCCCTCTATCTAAAAGAGAGGGAGAGAAACAATAATGTGAGAGAGACACATCAGTTGGTTACCTTCCATTCACGCTTTGGCTGGGGACCAAACCTGCAACCCAGGCATGTGTCCTGACCAGGAGTTGAACCCGTGATCTTTCGGTTTGTGGGACAACGCCCAAGAAACTGAGCCACACTGCGGGATAGTTCTTTTTTTCTTCTTCTTAACCAATGAGATTATTACTGATTAAGTATATGTTGAAAGTTGTCAACGGTTTTTTTCCAAACTTTTATTTTATGTTTAAGTAAAAAAAGAATTCATCTTCTTTTTTATAACTGATATACCAGAACTAGAGATTTACATTCTATGAATGAAATTTTACATTTTGGACATAAACACACTTTGTTCATTTAGACTTAGTATGACCTGGGGTGCAGTTGAAAGAACTCTGGGTATGGGAAACTTGTGCTCTATTCTTAGCTCTGTGGTAAATGTCTGCATATCAGCCACTTCCCCCCTCTAGGCCATAGTTTGCTCAAATGAAAACAGAGAATGGGTCAGATGGTATTAAAATCCATTCTCGCTCTTATCTCTATGGATCTATAGGTTTATAGTATAAACACAGAGTAGAATACAAGCAGAAAATTAAAAAAATATTTTTTTTCCTTGCAGATTTAGTGACCATAATTTTTATATTGAGTGTACAAGATTTCAAGTTAGCAGGCAATCGTGTGGAACATTTAACATGCTGTTTTAGCTATCAAACTTACATGATGAGATTTTCCTGGAATAAAGTCTACCTAAATACATTTCCAAGGCACTCTATGGGATTCTAATCTGATGTCTATAAATTATTATACAGACCTAAGTGTTTAAGAGTCCAAGTTATTTTTACAAGTTGAGTTGACATTCAAAAGCATGTCATGCTTGCAAGCCAGTCAGCTTGATGAACATTGTTATTAACCCTTTTTATTCACTGTTCAGACCACCAAAACACTTGCACTCTGAATGTGATGTTTGACATTGTAAGCCAATTTAGAAATCTTTTACTAATAGAAATAATGACTACCCTACTGAGGACATAAAAGTTAAATGGGTTGCCTCATAAAATCGCATTCCAGGGTTGACACATTCTTCTGGCACCCAGAGACTTCTCGTTTAAACTGACAAGCAAGACTAACTAGGTATGAGGGATTGTTCCAAAAAGATTTCCAGCCCCAAACACTCTAGCTAATTGAAGAACAAGAACAGGGCAACTTCTCTGCTGATTCTAAAATTACAGCTTTATTGTTTGAAAGCTAATACGGGATCTGTAATATGTGTCTGGTACAGTCATTTTAAAGTCACCTGAGGGGAACAGGAAATAATGAGTATAATACCAGGCAGTCTTCTGGCTTCTCAAATACAGTATAAAACGATAATAAGGTGAAACAAACTTAGAATAGCCTAACTACTGGCCCCTTTTCCAAGGGAATTTCCAGTTCATGTTGCTCTAAGTTATAAACAAAGACAGCATAACTGAAAAAAGTTTTGTCAAGCACTTGGGCTTCATAGAAGTTCTGACACTTATAGTCTTTGAAATTATCACTTTATCTAATGATCTGTGTAAGGATTAAGATCAACCACAAATTTGAACACTCAGAGTTGTAATATAATTTGATTTTGCCTTGAGGCATTCCTGGCCCTTGTCATGGAATAACAGTGCCCAAGACCTGCATAGACTTAGGCAACTGAATAATGTTTTGTTATTCTTTCCAGGCAATTGTCCTGGTGCTTGCAGGCTACTGGCTGGTATCTGCATTGCTTGTTGGATGGAACTCAAGCATTCAAATTTGAGATCCAGTACCACTTACTCATGTCTTTCCCCAAATTTCCTCCAGGTTGACTCTTCCCATTTAGATCCCTAAAGACAAAAGGAATCTTTCAGCTTATTTTCTGCCATCAGGAAGAGGCTAAGCTTGACACCTCATAAAAACTATTGGCCTTCACTCTAAAGTCAGGAGGTCTCATGTTAAAGACACAACAGTGTGTCTTTTCTCTGTGGACAAAAGGAAAATAATTTCTTTCCTGAGCCCTCTGAGAATGTACAACTGGGCTGAGAATGTACAACTGGGCTGAGAAATTAGCAAAAACTAAAGAACAGTTCTGCAAGCTTACAGCATGGTATATGTAAAGACATAAGATAAGAGGTTAGAGTATGTGGGGAACAAAAAGAAATCTACAACAGCTAGATGAAAGAAAGTGAGATGAAAGCTGGAAGGAAATAAGACTGGAGGAATGGTATACATGGTCTACATCATTTGGGGCCTGTTAGAAGAGGGCAAGGATTCATATTTTAGCTGAATCGAAATGGAAAAATTTTGAGGATTGAGGGCAGTGATATGAGATCACTTACAATTTTTAAAGATAACTGTAATGCTGTGGGAACTTGATAAGGAAGATGAAACAGTAGAAAAGAGAATAATCTTCAAGAGGTTGTCATACAACCTAGTGAAAGGGGTGGTTATGTTAAGAAGACAGAAATGATGGGACTGAAAAAATATATGCAAAATACTTACATATTCAAAAACTTTTACATATATTTATTGATTGTAGAGAATAAGAAGAGAAGGAGGTGGGGGAGAGAAAATATTGATTGGTTACCTCCCATACATGCCCCAACTGGGGATTGAACCTGCAACCTAAGTATGTGCCTTGACCAGAAAACAAACCCCCAGCCTTTGTTATATGGAATGATGCTCCAACCAACTAAGCCACACTGGCAAGGGCCATACATATGTTTCTATATATAAAAGTAACCCATCACAACACTGGAAAATAGAAAATAAATAATTAAATAGATATAAAAGTTGATGAATTATGGAAAGAGAAAACAGATGCATTCAGAATTAAGACGGAAGAAAACCATAATCCAAAACACACATAAAAGACTACTTTCAAAGAGATAGGTAGTGCGGTGTACTCTGGTGAATAAGACATTCAAAAATTTTATAGAATGCTCACTTTAACATATATTTACTAAAACTGTAGCAATACAAAACAATGTCTCTACTTTATGCAAGCACAGTTTGTTTACTTTGTCTGGCAGCAAAACCTGTTGGAAAAAAACTCCTAAGAAAATCTGTTTATAAAATAGTGGAATACCATATAGTATTTAAAACAACTGAACTACATAAAATAGCTAGATGTTAAAAATTCAATATTAAGTTAAAAAGCAAGATGCAAGGGAATATATATTGTAAAATGATGCATGTTAAAATACAAACTCTGTATTGCTTAAGGATACATACCTAGATAAAAGTGCCTAAAAATGACTTCAGGGGATATGCACCTGCCACAGTAGTATTTACCTCAGCAAGTAAGGAAAGGACAGAGAACTAAGAAGATGGTGATTAGAAGGGACTTCAGGTCTGTCATTAATTTATGACTGTTAAGTAAATATGACAAAATATTTAATGCTTGATGGGAATATTGTGTTAGTTATACTTTTCTTTGAACATTTACATATTTATATTTTGAGCTGAAAAAATAGGCTGATTTTTAGGATAGACATAGATGAAGAACAAATCAATGACCACAATATAGCCCTCAATGCTAAAAGCTAAAGATATGGAAAGCACGAAGGAAAAATTAGGAGGCATGTAGCATAGATCCTGAAACTGCAACATTAGCCAAATTGAACTTAAAAGGAGATAATAGAGAGTGTAGGAGAGGCAATCATTAATACTGAGAAAAAGAAAAAAAACAGCTGATGACACAAAATGTCAAGTGCCTGGCATAATAAATGAAATAAGAATGATGATGGTGAAATCATCACGAAAGTTCAGGGAGCTAAAATGTATGTGCAAAACCACCACAGTAATAAATGAAGATACTAACAGACATTAACAATGAAGACATTGCTAAGAGAACATGAAAGAATGAGAAGAATGATTTTGAATTTGGAGCATTCAGTCAAACTAACATCCAGGAGGAAAAGTAAAGCAAAGACATTTCCAGATAATGAAGTGTTCAGAACATTTAAAAAGCCTTGATTGAAATTATATTTAAGAACATAAAAAGTGAATGCGAGAAAGGGAAGATGTAGGTATAGAAAATGTGATGAAAAACTCAGTAAAATCAAAGTTTACATATTGCTGATGAAAAAATGTAAATATAAATAGACTCCTGCAATTCAATTTCCAGATTCTCTACAGTGAGAGATAATTGAGACAGGGATAAAGGAAAGAAGGAAAACAAAATTGGGCTATGTTTTCTTTTGTTCATCAAATGGATACTAAGTAAATCTAAATAACAATAGAAAAAGTTGAAATGTAACTGTAATGACTGAAAAATTAAAACAGGGTATATAAATTTTAAATCAGGATATATAAATTTTAAATTTACAAATGTTGAAAAAATTCTATAAATGTTACCAACATACTTAAAAGGAAAAAACACCCCAAAACCCACAATCCCCATCTCTAAACATTTAGCATATAATTAGGGCAAAAGATGATAGAAATAAGATCAAAAGATAAGGATCACAATACATATGGAAGGGTTTATTCTCCACTTTAAAAGATAGATTATTACTGGGTAAAATCAAAGTAACTAATAAGCATATGAACACTGTTTTCATGAGACACTAACAACAAATCTTTTTAAAAAGTTGAAATATAGTCAAAATATAATATATTCCAGGTAAGTTCTATGACATTTTTAACAAATTCTAATAAAACATAAAAACATCAAATGAGGCAAAGATGATATTCTTACTGTATTCTTGGGACAATTCTATCTTTTCAGGATATATTACTCTTTAAGTTCATTGCTTGCCAGATTTTAAAATATATTATTTAAGAGGTTTTGCCTCTGCTTTGTAAAGGGGACTTTGTTTAGAGTTTGTCTGTGTGTGCACTTCCATATGGATGGTTTTAGTATATAGTTTCTTATAACGACTTGAGTTTTTAATCTACATTTTATGCTTTAGGAAAGTTTACATAACATAGGGAATATTTGTTTCTCTGGGTCAGAATATACGTTTGAATATATTTCCCTATTTATTCTATAGTATTGTATTAGATTTTCAGTTTTACAGCCTTTTCTCATATAAACATAGCTCCTTTAAATATAGGTACATATACCTACATTGATATATATTTTAATAAACATATGTAAAGGATAAATGTTTATATATTTCTCAAGCATCTATTTTTTTAGATTTTAAATATACTAGAATAAAGTTTATTTGCCCATTTGAAATTTCTATAGAACCAACATTTTAAAGACCAATTGTGAAACTTTTTTCTTTAGATATATTATAGGATAATAATTTACATATCTTAACTGGCATCTTTAGTTGTATTTCATTTGCATTTCTGTAGGCTTGGAATTTGGAATTCTATAAAAATAAACTGATTCGTGAAGTCTTTTTTTCAGGAGGCATTTGATCTCTGCAACTCAAATTTTGTCTTATGGAAGTAAGGTTCTACTTCTTTTGCTGATCTCTCATTTAGAGATTAATTAATAAATATAAGTTGCAATTCTATTCTTGTCTTTTAAGTATTCTGGAAGTGTTGTTATGTAAACCCCTCAAAGTAAATTTTTATTTTTATATTCTCAGAATCTAGTATGCTAGCATGGAAACTGGCACATGTTAGGTGATTGACACATGTTTATTATTAAGACTATAACATGTTGAAGTGTAGAAGCCAGTTCTGATTGATATTTGCTGCAGAATAGTGAATATAAGTGATGATAATGGTACTCACTAAAATCATAAATTTAGAGAATGGAAAGGTCACTGTAGAAGAGATGAGAATCCAATTTACTAAATATTAATCCTTGTTCCTGAAGACCTCATGCAACCTCTCCTAATGCTGATGTACCTCAGATACTTATAGTAATGAGTATTGCCAAACTTGATGGTTGCTTAAATCTGCTAATTCACTGAGTGATTAGGTATTAAGGCCAGTAACCCTTAGGGGAAGTCAGGAAATCCAACACTTGTGAGCTATTTAGGAGTTTGGGTTATAGAGTGTTTGAGAACTCAACAACATCCTGAATACCTCACAATATGGCTTCCAGGATGTGAGCAAGAAGGCTGACTCATCGAGGGATATTTGGGCGATGCTCCGATGTCCTAATTCCATGCCATGCCCTGTAAGGCCCTTAAATTTTTCATGAGAGGAAACAATCATTTTGTTCCTCTTTTCAGTACTTGTTACCAATTAGGACTCTAAGAAAGAATTTATCAACACTGTAGAGAGGAGATTGATGAGATGGTAGCAGATCTTTGGCCTGGGAAACCGAATCTATTGGCATTGCTAATAATATTTGTGGTTGGAAAGGGAACGACATTGGTCTTTGAACTGGAACACATTCATTTCTGAGTTTAACTTTATCCTAAATGATCTTGTAGAAATTTTTTACTTTTCTGAGTTTTAGGTATTGGTTTATATGATATGTGAATATATATGTATATACACATTATTATTATTATAAAATTTTAGGCCACTAGACTATTTTCTCTCCTAGGTCACTACTGGATTCCAAGTGACTTGACCTATTTTGAAATTTTCATTTATGTCCAGTGAACAGTAAAACTGATCCCCCAATTCTTTGGTTGAATATTGGTAAGAAGGAATTGGATTGCTTCTTGGTCTCTCGGCTAACATCAAGTATGGAAATTAGAAAACTTAGGGTATTTGAATACCATAAGAAAAAAAGTATTAGATGATGTAATAAAAAAGAAACCATCAGGATTCTTAGGGTATAGTCCCAGCAGCGGAATTGGCAGGCCAAAAGGCAGTTCCATTTTTAGTTTTTTGAAGAAATTCCATACTGTTTTCCATGGTGGTCACACCAGTCTGCAGTCTCACTAATGATGTACTAGGGTTCCATTTTCTCTGCATCCTTGCCAGCACTTGGTGTTTGCTGATTTGGTTATGATGGCCATTCTGACCAGTGTGAAGTGGTATCTCACTGTGGTGTTAATTTGTATTTCTGATGGCTAGTGATGCTGAGCATCCTTTCTAAGAATCCTGAAACACCATTTCAAAAGAACCTATGCACACCAATGTTCATAGCAGCACTATTTATAATAGACAAGTGCTGGAAACAGCCTAAGTGCCCATCAATAAATGAGTGATCAAAAAACTATGGTACATTTACACAATGGAATACTATGAAGCAGAAAGAAAGAAGGAACTTGTACTCTTTGCAACAGCATGGATGCACCTGGAGAGCATTGTGCTAAGTGAAATAAGTCATGCAGTGAAATACAAATACCATATGATCTCACCTATAAGTGGAACCTAATCAACAAAAAAAAAAACAAGAGAGCAAAATACAACCAGAGACATGGAAATAAAGAACAAATTGACAGTAACCAGAGGGGACAAGGGAGGTGGATAATGGAGGAAAGAAAGGGAAGGCTCAAGGAACATGTATAAAAAAACAGTGGACAAAGATAATGGGGCAGGGGACTGAATGTGGGAGGTGGAGTGGGAGGTGGGGGTAGGTAAGTAAGGTAGAGAAGAGTAATGGGCAGAAATGGGGACAACTGTAATTGAACAACAATAAAAAAGAAAAGAACTTGTCAAACTAAAGTGCTAGTTTCAGATATTGGAACACTTTAAAGATATTAAAAGAATAGTGCTGCTCTCTCCCGTATTTCTGGATCTATGAAGAAAGCTCCAATGTGGAGAATAGACTGTGGCATTCAGGGATCATTTCTCACATCCTAGGATTTTTAACAGGGAGATCTCCCAATATTCAACATAGGATTACATTGTTCACAATAGGATGTTCACAGACTGGGAGGTGTGCTTTTCCAGTTATGATAAATTATAATTGTGTTATAAATAATTCAAATTAGAAACTTAGAGGAATTATACACTTCTAGTAAACAGAATGCCTTTAATAAATCTTTTAATCCCTGAAATATATTTTCCTACTTATAAAATTAGGAGATTAGGTGATCTTTAAAGAAAGAGTGGAGTGAGTATTCATGGAAAGTATTATTTTGTAAATGAATGTAAGCTGGACCATTTGTGATAGGCCATGATGAAGCTGATAAGGGGAACAGAGGACAGTAGTTTGGGGATATAAGAGAAGCAGCATATTAAATGGGTATGAGTATGGTGTTGTAGAACAGTGAGAATACCTCAACATGATGAGTCATCCGGCTCTGTGACTTTGAGCAACAGTTAACCATGCCCTCTGAAATCTGCGGTGCCAATATTTTATTCAAATCCCTTGATGATTTAATTCTCGGCTGATCTTGGGTTAAATCCTAATTCTCAATGAAGACAAGTTTCATTCAGACCTTTGCTGATCCTCGAAACACATCATTTTGGTCTTTTGCAGAGATGAAGACACTGAGCAGTGGTTTTGTTTGGGTTTTGTAATACGACATTTGGTCACTTCACCAGTTTCCACATCTGCTTCCAGTTTGAGATGAAACCACTTAAACCTCATGCACCCACTGAAAGCTATGGTTTTGTCACAACATTTTGTCACAAAAATTACATAAACATATAAACAGAGGAAAACTTGCTGCCTTTGTTTTAAACTTTTGGTTTGTTCTTCTGAAATCAACTCAGAACTGAACTTTAACAAAATTAAAGCTAACCAGACCAGACGGTGATGTTTCTTGCTACCCTTGAAAATCAGTATAGATGTACTAGCACTCACTACAATTGTTTACCTTCTAGATGTTGACCTACTAGCATTTTGACCAACTTGTGTTTTGGGCAACTAGATGTTATCATTTTATTCCTGAGTTGGAAAAAGAATATAGTCACTTTTATTTTTTGATATGTGGATGTCCCCAGTAAAATTTTAGTTATAGTTTGTCTTGTTTCTTCTGAACACAGAATCATCACATTTTCTGAGTTACCAAATATATTCATCCTCTACCCTTGCCATAATACAGATGTGTCACTGGGTTTAAAGAAAATCTAACCCCCCTGATGATATTGGACAGGCTGTGGTTTCGCTCCTGTCACATAATTGTCAGTCATGTTCAGTTGGTAAAGTATAATAGTGATGAGGCCAATGTTTTCCAATTCGATTGATAGAAAGGAAGGCGAGCTTTATTGTGTTCATTGGGCAAATATTACAGCTTCTATACAGCTATATGTTGTGACTCATTTCATAGATGATCAAAATGTGACCAAATCAGTTCAGACTTCCTGGTGAGAAGAAACGTCAGGCACTGTTTTAAACAAACACATGTGCACATGCTCGCTGCACATAAACACACACGCACTCACAGATGAAACCTCTTGAAGTACACACTTAGAACTTTTAGTGAATTCTCATTATGTACAGAAAAAAAGTCCAAATCCTTTAGCTTGACATTTAAAGTTCTTCGTAACTGGCCTTAACTTCTAAGTCTAACCCATTTCCTATGCTAGCCCCTCTGGCACCCATGCTCAAGTTAATCCAAAACCACACTATAGACTCGATCTGCCATAATCTTTATGCTCCTTAGACTTGATTTTACCCTTCTCTTTACGTAGCATACTGTTTCACCTCCTCTACTGGGGAAGTTACCACTCATCTTCAGCTAACAATTTTTGGCTTCAATTAAGTTTTTTCTTTTTCCCTAGTCTTTGTTTGTTGCAGAATCACTGGAATTAATTCAATCCATTCTGTCTATCTTGTTCAGACCTGTGGCATAGCACTTATTAAATTTGATCATAATTATTTATCTAAATAAGTACCTATCTGCCTAGTTGGAATGTCAATTCCCTAGGACAGTGCCTCAAGTTTGTTTGTTTGTTTGTTTGTTTTTACACTGAGAACAGAGCACAATCCAGTCTTTCCTGTCCTTGTTTCTGTCTTTTTGCTCTGGATTATGCCAGCAGCATAATTTCTTCTCCTGCCTTCAATCTCTACCTACTTTTATTCACCTTCCATGCTCTATTATGATTACTTGTTTCAAGGTATTTATCATGAAACTTCCCTTCTTAAAAATTCCAGAGCATCTCACATATTTAAAGTTAATTCTGTGGTCCTTATATTTTAATACTGGCAATTAATTATTTTACCCTAATTGCTTTCCCTCCTCATCAAATGATCTTGTTTTCCCTCTTACTCTGAGTACTCACTTTGATGAAAAATAAAAACTAGATTTTATCAGATACCAATAACTGCAACATCATCACGCTCACAGACTCCAAATCTCAGTTTCCTTGCATCCAAACCCTGACAGTACTCCATAAACTGCTGCTTTGAGATATTAAGGGCATGTTCTTATATCCCCCATGGCCTTACCTTGATTAGAACCCAGCTATGCATCATTCTGCCCCCAAATCTTACTAATTTTACAAAATTAATTAAATTCAGTGTTCCTTATACACTGACCTTGCAACCATATTGGAGAAAGGTATACACACTTTATTTAGAGATATCACTTTTAAATGCCTATGTGCTAACTTCAAACAGACATTTTGTCCTGACCCACAAACCACTTAAGGGAAGTGAACTTTTTTTCCTCCTACTCATTAAGAGAACTCTTTTAAGTCTTCCCTCTTCTTTAACCACTATAGCCACCTCCTTCCCAGCCTCATTCTCAGCAGATGCAATTATTTTCTGTTTCACAGAGAAGAAAAAAAGCAATTAGAAAAGGATTTCTACAAACTTCTACTGTCACATTTACTTACATGTAAACATTAGTACCGGTACTGTCTGCTTTCTCTACTTGCCCATTGGTGCATCAGATTCCGACTCTCTTGCCCACTCAGATACACCCCTTCTACAATCCTCCTCTCTCTCCTATCTCACCCATTTCTCTCATTTCAACCAGAGCAGCAGGATGTAATTAGACTAATCTGTCTCCCATTTCAGACAAATCTTTGGTTGATTTTATCTCTTATTCCAGCTACTATCCCTTTTTTTTCCACCTTTGACAACAAAACTTTTCAGAGAAGTTAACCTTCACTAATTCATTTTCATCGTTTTCCTCTTGATCCTATTTTGCTGAGGTTTTCATTATTACCAGTTCACTCTTACTGCTCTTGTCAAGAGCAGTAATCACTTCCCAATGCCAAGACCAATGGTCCCTTTTCAGTTCTCAAGTGACTTAAAAGTATTTGTCACAGGTGATTACTCTTTCTATGCTTCATTTAGTTATTGGGACACTAATTAATTCCTTTGGCTCTTTTTTTAGTTCCTCACTGGCACTCCTCTCCTTCACTAGTTCTTTCTCCCTCTCCCTGGCCTCTTAATTTTGTAGGACCTCAGGGCTCAATCCTAGGCCTATTTTTTCTCTATATAGACTTATCTAGTCACAGGTCATTAAATATCATGCATCTCCTAATGATTCCCAAGAAATGAAGGGAGAAGCACCAAAGAAACCCTGCTTAATTAATAAACTGGGGAATGTTGCTATTAATGAAGGATAAATAAACCAATATAGTAGTTATTTGAAAAGTCAAGTAAAACTATAAACTTTAAAACAATAACATATGTTCACTTATTTCCTATATGACACAGCTTTAGGCCTGATGAACACAGTAATGAGAAAAGCAAACCAGGTTCATGCTCTTCATTCTACTCATGTTCCAGATATGTGGCAATGGGTTAAGGGGCTAGGGGAGGCAAAGGTAGAACAGGAGGCCTTCTCCCCTTTTTTCTAGCCCAGACATTTTTCCTGAACTCTATCTAGGACCATGTATTGAACTGCCTATTCAAAACTATGGTATATTTACACAACACACTACTACAGCAGAAGAAAAGAAGGAACTCCTACCCTTTGTGACAGCATAGATGGAACTGGAGAGCATTGTGCTAAGTGAAATAAGCCAGGTAGTAAAGGACAAATACCATATGATCTCATCTATAAGTGGAACCTAATCAACAAACAAACAAGTGAGCAAAATAGAACCAGAGGCATGGAAACAAGGAACAGACTGACAGTAACCAGAGGGAATAAAGTAAAAAAAAAGGGGGCAAAAGAAGGGGAAGGGTCTAGTCAAGGAACATGTATGAATGACCCATGGACATGGACAGCAGGGTGGGGATTGACTGTGGGAGCAGGGTGGGAGTGAGCGGGGCACGGGAGAGCAACCTGGAAAAATGTGGAGCAACTATAATTTAACAACAATAAATAAATAAAATGACTGGTTTTATTTAAAAAATATCTGTTTAGTTACAAATACCAAACCTATGATTTCTACAACAGACAGCTGGGTTGTCTAAGAAATACTTGTTCTTCTTGGAGTCTTCCTCATCTAAATAGCAACTCCATTCTTCCTGTGGCTTGGGCAAAAAACTATGGTGTCAGTCTGACTTCTCTCTTGTCCAGTATTTGATCAACTACAAAATCCTATCTGTTCAAAGTATTTCCCACATTTGACAATTCTCATCACTTTATCCATAACTTCCCAACTCCAGGCCACCATCACTTCTCACCTGGATAACTTCAATAATCTATTTGGTTTATCTGCTTCTGTCCATCCTCTTTGGCCTTTCTTAACATAGTATTCATAGTGCCCCTTGACAGTGGAAGTCAAATTATTCTACCATTTTGTTCATTGCCTCCCACTGGCTTCTTAACTTGCTATCACCTACATGGTGTTACATGTCTATATCCCCTCTCTCCACCTCACCTTTCTGACCTCATGTCCTATCACTTTCCAGTTCACCCTAATATTTCACTTAAAAAGTCTCTGTACTTTTTCTTGAATATTCCTAGTATGTTCCCACCTCAGGGCATTTCCACCTACTATTTTCTCTGCTTTGGTGACTCTTCCCCAGACCTTTGCATGAGTCACTCTCTCATGTCTTTCTGGTCTCCGCTGTAATGCCAATTATTAAAGAAGTCTTCCTTGGTCACTCTTTATAAAAGTTTAACCACTACAAACTGCCTTCCCTTCCTCTGCATTATTTTGTTTTCTAAGACACTTATCACCACCTTGTACTCTGTATTTACTTACAGAGTACGTGTATTTGTGTATTGTCTGTCTCCCCCTACTGGACTGCTACATAACAAGAACAAAGGCTTTATCTGGTATCACCCTCTCTTCACTGACAGCGAGGATATTGCTTACTACACAGTACTTGCTCAATAAATATTCACTATATGAATGAATGAATTTATTATTTTCTCTTCACTGTCTCACATGTATGGACAGTATCAGCAGGACTTGGCTGAATGTTGTTCCCTGAATTACATAAAAGGCTCTGTATTTTACTTCCTGTCTTAATCAATTTTTCAACACTCCTCATCCCCAATTCCATACCCTCAGTTCATACCTATATTCCAGGGCCCAGCTTACACACTGTATTATGTGCAAAGATCTTCCCAACTGGAAGTTATATTTGTCCTTAGGATATCCATAGCACTTTATAAATATAATTACTTGTGGCTTTTCATACTTTTTCCTCTATCATTCTATAAATTCTTAGAGAGTATGTACCAGATTTCTCCTCCTGTCTACCTTCTTCCTCAACTCCAGGCCGTAGCACAAGGGAGTTCCTCAATAATTGCTTTTTCAATAAATATAAAAATGAAAGTTTCATTTTACTGATGTATACAGGGTATACAGAAATCCTTCCCATAGCCTTGAACCAGAGTTTTAAGAAAGAAAATTCAAACCACTTACATACACTACACAAACTTATATTGTCTTCCTTACATGGGCTTTCATGATCTTACCAAACCCTACAATTTCACTCTGTGGCATTCCTTACCTTACCCATCATGCTTCTGTTATACTACCCTTTATTTTTCTAGCATCTTCGAAACTGTTTTCCACCTTAGAGCCTTTGCCTTTACTGCTTTTTCCACTTGCATTTTTGCTTGACTTGTTGTTCTGTTAATGGATAACTCAGGTTTCAGTTCAAATATCTACTTCTTGTACATCTCCCTTCCTCGCCCACCTAACTTAAGGTCCCTGTCAATTCTCTTTATCAGCTCACCCTACATTACTATCTTAATAGCAATAATCACTATTTGAAAATATGTTTAGAAATTTTTTTTACTTGTTAGTCATACATATTTTATCTCATCTCTGCTCCTAGCCCTTGCCTCCCCCAGCCCCATACACCATAGTCCTTATATCTGGAACATGAGATCACGAAGGACATGAACCCGATTTGCCTTTTTACTACTGGGTTCATGATGCCTAAAACTGTGCCCCATATAGGAAACAAATAAACATTTGTTATTTTTTAAAAATTGATTGTTTAGTTGAGTTTTCAAACAATTACTGTATCAGTTTATTTATTCTTCATTAATAGCAACATTCCTGAGTTTATTAATTGAGCAGGATTTCTTCGTCACAGGAATCCATATATTCAATACCGAAGGAGAGCATGCCTTTTGGGGTATGTCTTTTCAGAATAACGCTAACCCCAAGAGAAGTCCTGAGATGAATTGTAATTGATAAAGTCACCTCTTCTCATTTGTTAAGGACAACACTTAGTTCCTGAAATAAGCACTTTCCTTCTCACTCATGAAACTATTTTGTGCTGATGAAGTTATACAGCATCAGTAGTTTCAAAGGAGGAATAGTCTAAAAATAATTCCTTAAATCTCTAAAAGAGAGCTAGTCCAGATTGAAAATATACACAGTAATATTCCAAATTACTAATATTTAAGAACTTTGGTATTTTGTGGCAAATGTGGCTTTCAATGCTTTTGTGTGCAAAGATTTATTAAATTTTTTTCATGAGACCAAGAAAGGAATCAATATAAACATATAGAATTGACACCATGGAAACAGATTCATGTTGAAGGGTTTTATGCTTAGCTCTCTTAATGTTTTTCCATTGTGGTTGACATTTGCTGAAGACAAATGGAAACATCTTGTTTTAACATGAAACTTTCTGGGATCCTCCCAAACAGGCACAATCTCTCTTCTTCTTTTTAACTCCAAAACCCTCTGTCTCTCTGTTTTACAATTTGCCACTTTCTACCTTGCATTAAGTTGCCTCATTACTTCTGAATAATTAAATTCTCACTAACTATGCATTTTTAGCACTTCCCATTGTCTTCTACAATTTGAAGTACACAGAAAATATGGAATAAATATTTGTGGAATATGCAAATGACTGTATTTGCATATACAGTTTCTTTTTACTCTTTGAGGGTCAAAATTTTGAGAGGAACACACTGACAATGATTAATTTTTTCACTGAACTTCTTTCTTCCAGAAAGATAAACTCATGTAGAATCATGTAGAACATAGATTTCCAGATTCCCTTAGGAAGCCAAAATGATTGTCTAGCTCTTCATTTGTGAGCTTTTAATAAAAACCATAGAGGATTTAGTATTTATTTATAAACAAATGGTGTAAAGGCCATTAGAATATGTAGATCTCTTTCCTATATCTAGTACAATGCTAAGCAAGATTATAATGCATTTATATGTAGAAGAGTAGAGTTTAGACACAGAGCTGCATTACAGATAAGCAGAAAAAATATGTCTAGAGGTTTGCTCAGGAATGGAAGGTTGCCTGTTGTATTTACAGAGGGGGATGAATAAAGAAAAGTAGTACATGGCAGTTTGAGAAGGAAGTTGAAGACTATATAGGTCCTGGACTGTTTGAGGTTCGGGGCTGAAATTGGCAGGCAAAAGGGAGCTCTTGAAGGTTTCAGTACAAGGCAATGCTATGATAAAGCTGTGCTTTAGGAAGAATAACCAGGAAGTATATGCTTGATAAGTTGGTTAGAGACAACTGAGGAAATAAACTCTTTTCAGAAGTTTTTGCAATATTCTAGGTAATAATTTTTTTCTATGGGAAACACATAAACTAAAATTTTGTTGCTTTTTGTTGACATCTAAAGGGAAAAATATCAGATAATGAATGGGTTATATATGTGTAATTTGTCTCTGTCTATGTATTCATGTGTACATATATTCTTGTCAGAAATATTGCTATTTAGATTTATAGACTAGAGCATTTGAAAGTGTGTCAGAATACATTTCAGGTATAAACATTGGCATTTAAAAACAATTAGATTGTATAACTCAGAGCTCTTATCACAAATTCAATTTTAAATTTCATTGAATTTTTTAAGGAACTTCCATTATAAAGGTACTAGTGGCAATTGATGTAGACTAACTTTTAACTGAGCATTTTGTGACTATGTCAAATGTGATATCCACTCTCAGAATAAAGGATTTTCATATATTTTTGGAGAACTTAGTATCAAAAGAAAGCAGGCATTAGGCAAGAAGATATAGTTGATAGTTCAAGTTGACTCTACCATATATAGGATGGTAATATTTAAGTATTTTCTAGAAGGGTTAATTTATTATAGACAGTAGATTGTAGTAATTTTATAGCACACACACACAAACAGACATGGGTACAGAGAAAAGGTTTTCCTATTAAACTGCTACTAAATTACTAGTACAGTCTGATCCCTTTTTGGATATAAAATACAATAAGAAGCAACATAAATCTGACTCTTTACATGTTCCCCTTCCTGAAAAGTCAGCTCTGTCATGTTTTTCAGCACCATTGAGTAATTAAACCAGACTTCTTGGACTCGTATCTCAGCTACTTTCTGACTCTTGAACTTAGGCAAATTACAAAACCTCTTTTTATATTTACAGATGATTGGTTAAGTATTCTTAATTACAAAATGGAGTCAAAAAACAATAGGATCTTACTCAGGGAGTTGTCGTGTGAAGATTAAATTGTTAATACATTAAAATATTATAAATAGTGCATGCATATAGTAGGCACTCAGAAAATATTAGTGATTATTAAATCTCATCACTTATTCAAAGAACTTTATGATTAGAATGCCCCTCCCCAAAGTTCCCTGTGCATATTAGGCAAACCACAGTTAGAATACTTAAAAAGTTGTGTTCTATCCATTGACTGACATGTCAGTTTTCCACAATGAACTATAAACTGCTTGAGAAAATATGCTTAGTTTATATTTTTCCAGTGCCTACAACATCTGGTACACAGGAATGAGATGAAGGAAGGAAGGAAGGACTGAAGGAAGGAAGGAAAGAAAATGGAAGGAAAGGGGAGCAGGGGATTGAACATTCATTAGACATGAGTGTTGTGTCAGTTCACTATTGCTTCATGACCAAACACCCGAGGACTAAGGGCTTGACACAGCAATAGTCATTCATTCTTCAGAATAAAATTTGCAACTTGGGAAGATATCTTGGGAACAGATTGTTTTTTCTTTATGTGACTCCAGCTAGCTGGGTTGGCTGGTTTCAAGATGGCTCACTCCTATTTCTGCTAGCTTGGCATTGACTGTCAGCTGAGAGCTCATTCAGGACTAGACTGGGGGCTCCTCTACATTCCATGTGGATCTTCTGAGTCTGAGTGAACTTCCTTGGACATGATGTCCTAAGAGAACCAGGCAGAAGCTGTACTGACCCTTGTGACCTTGCCTTGGAAGTCAGATAGCAATACTTCTGCTGTGGTTACAGACACATCCCACATCTCAAAAGAAGAGTCAAAGTCACATTGTAAGGAGAGTGTGTGGACCTGGAGAGCCTACTGAAACCATTTTTGTAAAATGCAATCTGCCATAGGTGTGGTGATGATGATGGTAGTTTCTTGAGGTTTGTAAAATAATAATAGTAATGATAACAATGACACAATGATACAGTTGAATATCATTGCAAGGAAGTAACAAAGTAATTAAAATAAATAAAATTCAACATAGTAAGAAACCTAAAGATCAAATTCCTGGAGATGGTGATGAAATTGGAGTAATCTTCTCTTTCTCTCCTTTAACTGCATGAATTCTACTTAAAGTTGCAAACAATGCTCACACCAGGTGTCTGTGGAGAGTTTTGTTGTACAACTTCGAACTAAAAGGAAGAGCATCAGAGGATTATGACCATGCTGATATTAACCACATTTCTTTTAGATTGTTATGTTCATTCTTACACATTTGTCTTACCTGAATCTCACCTAAAGTAATAAACCAAAGGAACCAACCTAAAAAAGTAAATAAATGTGGAAGAGTTTCATGTGTTTTATGTAAAAAATAAAGTAATCAAAACACAGATTGCTAGTCAGAGATTTAATCTTTGATAAATATCTCGATTTCCAATCTGTCTTTAGCATACCACTCAAATGTTATGATTCTGTTTATGATTTTAAGACCCTTAATTTAAACAAATGCCTGAGATAAATCAAATGCCTCTGAACCTGTTTTCCATTACTTCTAACACTGACCTCTGTCCAATACCAGAACAGGTTTCTCTATTAGGGCATTTATTTCAGTGTTTGTACACACCTGCCTCTGATGATTGATTATGCATTCTTTGTCATGGGTATGGTTCCTTATCCATCACTATCACATTTTCACAGTACTAAACATGGTGTTCAGCATATGTATTTATTGAATTGATTTGCTGGAGTTCAAGTTAAAGAGATATTATTAACTTAGTTCAGAAGTTTCAGAGATATACTCTGTTTTCTAAAATGTTAAGTATCTATCATAATTATTTCCTCTATAGCATAAGTGGTTAAGAGAACAGACATAGCACCAAAATGCCTGAGTTTGTATCCAGACACTCCTGTTTACCAGCTGTGTGAGATCCTTGAACAGGTACTAAAATTTTGCTTCAGTTTTGTCGCTTTTAAAAAGGGGTGGTAATGATATCACTTCCTCATATGTTACGAAGAGTAAAAACTTGATATTTATAAAGTTATTAGAATATCATGTGGCACATAGCTAAGCACTATATATTGCTGTTATAATTGTTGATTTCCCTTGGCATCTTTAAAAATGTTGCAATGCTTGTGATGCAGATTTTACTGATATTTTTTTCCATGTCAAGAATGCTGCTTATGTACTTGTAGTTTACATTTCAAAAATAAGCCTAACTCCTAAGTCTCCTACTTGGGGGGGATATCTATGTATTTCCTTATTGTTTTATATTGTGATGGTTGGCAGATGCATGCATGTCTCAACAAAATGCTGCTAATTGATGGAAAAGTATTTGCATTGAGATGTTGGTTTTAAACTACTTTGTCCTCAGAGGACATGCTGCTCTCTCCACAGCAGAGAATAATAAGTTACATGGGACAAATAATTACCTACATTTTCCACCATTTACTGTTTTTGATTGCTTTCCCTTTTGCTTTTTTGCTGGAAGAGTAAGTTTGCAAACTACTCTGGCAACTTTCTTTCCCTTGTTTAATGGAGTGTTAAACACAGTCTGAGTTGAGGCTTTGGAAAAAGATAAATTCCCCATATAAACTAAAAAAAGTAGAGGCTGGCTCATATTTTGGTGAGGAATTGATTAGTTCATTCATTTAGTCAGTCTTTTAACAAGCATGTTTTGAATGTCTGCTCTGGACCTCTCTTGGGTAAAGAGATGATGAATATGAAGAATTTGTTTTGGTATAGGAATTGCTTTTTTGTTGTTTTTTTAAATAAATTCTGTAATGTATTCTACTTGCATAAAAATGCATCTAGAGTCAGACAAAACACTTGAGGATTTCAATGTGGCACAAAACAAAATAAGGAGTTGTGATAGGCTGTTATGTGCTCAATGGTCAATTATTCCACATTTACATGAGGCTACCTGCTACCCACTTGTGACCAAATAGAAATACATCAGAATGTCTCAGGAACGAAAGAAAACCTGAAGAAATTATTGAGTCCAACCTGACGTACTTTATTTAAAGTAAAATCAGTCTCTATCCTCTAAATGCCCCTTCATCCAATCACTTCCTCCTTACCACTTTCCCAGTCCCTCCCACTCCCCTCACTGGGAACCACATCTCATGGGATTTGCCTAACTCCTAATGAAGGAGTCATCAGTTGTTACCAGGGTCCCAGTCTTTAAGGAAATAAACATCATCACTAAAACTGTAACATCTGGAAAAAAATGGATTTACTAGAAAGAGTAATGTTTATTGTCTGAGGGGACACCAAACACTGGATATGGGAGTGAAGGGGAGGCTCCCAAGGGGTAAAGCCCCAAAGCAATAGTGTTCTAGATTTCCTTCTAAGGAAGTGAGTGCAGGCAAATGCAAGGAGTATAATTTGTATGTGGGATATGAGAATGTAGGCACACAGCTGGATTGTTCAGGGCAAGAGAAGAGGTTGGAAGCTTCTGTGAGCATTCCACAGAGAGTACCCAGCCACCTTCTGAAATAAATAACCATCTACAACCAGCACTTACTATGTAGCAGGAACTATTCTGTTTTCACATGTATTAACCTTTGTAATCTTTGCAAAAATATCTATGAGGTAGGGGCTAGTATTGTAATCCCCATTTTTACAGATGAGGGAACTGAATTCCATAGAGCTTAAGTAACTTTTCCAAAGTCACACAGGAAGCAGAGCAGCCTCAGAATTTGAAATTGGGAAGTCTGAGACCAGAGTCTGTACCCTTAGACACTTGGCAATTTGGCTATCAAATATTTAAAAACTATTAGCTTAACAATGGCATTCAACTTATTAATTTATTCTGGGGACCAACTTCTATTTATGCTGTAAGTATGAGCTGATGTCTTTCCTTCTTGAAGGTGACCTTCCAGGACCCTTTCAGGCTCTGTTGTGTGTGCCCCTTCATCCTGGCCACAATATCTGCAACTCAGTGATGTCAAAACTGTGGTTGACTTTTTGAATCCCTGATGCTTGACATAGTATGGGGAGCTAAAGAGGAGATTTTAAAATGGCATATTGCAGAAGTCAGGAAACTTTAACTGAAGCAATAGAAATCTAAAGAAATTAGAGTGCAGCCTTACTAGTTTATACTTTATGACCA
This sequence comes from Trachops cirrhosus, assembly GCA_028533065.1. NCBI lineage: Eukaryota > Metazoa > Chordata > Mammalia > Chiroptera > Phyllostomidae > Trachops > Trachops cirrhosus. The sequence goes on from CM052539.1 coordinate 147,495,146, forward strand.
TCCAGAAAAGCAGTTGTGTATGTAATAAATTTACATTCAATTTTATGAACATGTATTCTACTCTTCAAGGTCTTTGTTAAAATTTAGAAAACTGACAAATAATAATGCTAATTATCATTAATTCTGTTAATATTTTAGTTTTAGATACTAAAACCACAGAAAGGTTGTTGCCAGAATTATCAAATCTGTTTCATTAGTCACATAAATCTCTTCTGCTTTCCTTTTGTAGAGAAAGCAATCTATCCACTTATGTACGTGTTGTTTGACTAATCTCTGTAACCAATGATACAGATCTAAGCGTGTCCTTCCTTCTCATCGAAATTAACACTGAGCCCTCTTTTCTCACAGCTGCCACCTTGAGAAGTAATACAATGAGCAATAGAACTGTGATCATTAGTAATGGCTCAATGCACATATTTCAACACGGGGATCTCATGCATTTGAAAAGGGTAATTTTTAAAAAGTTCAGAATTATATCCAAGATTATTAACTGTTAAAGCTACAATCACTATTCAATATGCAGTGTTTTGAGTATGGGGGCCCTATCTATGTCTTAAAATGTGTACAATATGCAATAATTATGTGTTCAATATTTCTCCATTGCAGTTGGGCCAAAGCCCAAGTTAAATACCCATTTCCCAGATAGAAGCTGGAAGCCTTTCTTGATCCTCTTTAAATTCTTATAAAACTTTTTAAAGAATATCAACTACTATCAGTTTTGCATCATAGCTAGTTGTGAATGTAACTGTCTTCCTTTAGTGTATAGGAAGAGAACCAGTTGAATTAGAATTGACCTTATACTACTTGTCTGTATGACCAGTAAACACCTTTAAGAGCTCTTTCCACTTACTCTTCACTTCATTTTTTGTCTATTATGATTCTTCAGCTCACATGAAATTTTTGTGGATAGCGATGATATTGCTTTTCTTATTTTTCAATATTAGAACTTTATTCAAGAAAAAGATTTACCAGATGAAATGTTTTCTTCAATACTTCTTTCTATGATTTTAACATCACTTCTCTCTCTCTCTCTCTCTATTTTGCTCTCATACGTCCAAACACGCACATACACTTATCTTAGTCTTTTTATAATATGATGATCCTGAATTAATTTACTTCATTAAATAAATAGTCATTGTGAAGAGTACTATGTTAGAAGTAGTGCATAGGACTGTAGGGATGGAAAACAGTAAAACAAGGTTCTTCATCCTGTAGGTGAGGGTAGTATAGAATTAAAGATCTTGAAGAATATCAGCCTTGAATTTTAAAAAGGCAACTGTCCCAGCAGTGTGTTGGAAATGGTTGAATCACAGATGAACAGGGAGCAAGACAGACGGCAATGGGACCAGGTAGGAGTTTATGGGAATAGACTAGGTCAGAAAACAGGGGGACCCTGAGCTATATGACTAACAAATGGAGAAGAGGGGCGATTGCAAGAATTTCGGAGTTGGATGAATATTATTCCTACTTTTCAAAATCTTTATGCTCATATATCTAAGGTGTATTTCTTGTAAGCATTAAAGATTTGCCTGTTTTTAAGAAAACTTTAATGTAAATACTCATACATTTAGACTTGAGCTTATTGTATCTCTGTTTTCTATTGGTCTCACTATTCTTTTTTCCTCTTTTCCCCTTATATTTTGTCAACTCGTTATTATTTTCCTTGTATCTTCATCATCCATCAGTGATTAGAACAAATAGCACTCTACAGATCCTTTAAAACATTTAAGCAACCTCTTTTTGAAGCATAATGCATATGTAGAAACATGTACAAATAATAAAGGAACTACTTGATTTATCAGTGGTTTTAATCTGTCTCATTGTCTTCAATGTTTCTCTCCTTAGTTACACTGTATTTAGTCATGATTTTCCTCAAATGTAAATTTATCACATTGTTCTTCTTTTTCTTGTATTTCATTGTCTTCTTATTTTTAAACAGCCTTACTGAGATGCCATCAACATATATGTCTATAAAATTGTATATATACATTATGTACAACTTGATTTTTTCAAGTCTTTATTACTTTGAGTTGTTTTAGGGCACTGAGGGGAAGCTACAGAAATTTCCTGTCCATCCATTGCCCCAAGGACAGCCTTCCCCATCACCATTTCCCACCAGAGTGGCACATTTGTTACAATTGATGAACCTATGTTGACATGATAATCATTCAAAGTTCAACATTTACATCATTTTACCTTCAGTGTTACCCCCTTCTACAGGTCTGACTAAATATATAATGAAATGAGGTCATCATTATGATATCATACAGAATATTTTAAAAATCTCAAAAATCCTCTGTGCTCTATTTATCATCTACTTTCACCCACCCCAACCATTGGCAACCACTGAAGTTTTTGCCCTCTCCATAGTTTCCCTTTTCTGGAATGCCTTACGGTTGGAATTTAAGGTATGTGGCCCTTTCAATTGGATTGAAAGGGAATTTTTCCCCATAATGATATGCATTTAAGTTTCCTCCATATATTTTCATGGCTTGATAGCTGATGCTTTAGTACTGAAACTATTTTATTGTGTGGATAAACCAGTTTATTTGCCCACTCAGCTGCTGAAAGAAATCTCAGTTGACTCAAGTTTGGCAGTTATGAACAAAGTTGCTGTGGACATCTGTATGCAGGTTTGTGTGGACATACCTTTAACTACTTTGGGGACATGTTAAGGAGTGAATTGCTGGATCATGCAGTAGAGTATGGGCAGGTTTGTAAGAAATAATAAGACTTTTGTAAAAAGTCTTCCGAAGTGACTGACTCATTTTTACTCTCACATGATTACATAGCACCTGATGGAGATTTCCTGCTGCCATTCATCGCTGGCATTCGGTGTTGCCGGTGTTTCAGCTTTTAGACTTTCTGAGGGATGTGCAGTGGTATTCCATTGCTGTTTTAATTTGACTTTTTCTGATGACATGTGATTTGGAGCATCTTTTTATATTGCTTGTTAGTCGTCTATATATCTTCTTTGGTGAAGTGTCAAAGTTTTTGGCCCGCTTTCTAGTTGTGTGCCTCATTGCCTTTTCTATAATTTCTGACACAAAGTTTGATTTTTGTAATGCTGCTTAAAAGGCACTTCAAGATCTGATGTGCCTCTACAATCTCAAATTTACCTACATATTTCTGTTTCATGTGAATAATGAGATTTTAATACATTTTTTCAGCCAACATTCTCCCAAATTTGGATCTTTGAATCCATTGTTCTCTCATTGTAGATGGATCTGTTTTTCAATGTGGAAGAATATTTATTAATATTTACTCCATCAATATTAACAATTAACTTAAAAATAAAAGTTAATACTATGATTAAAACATTTTGACTTTTATTAATTGGTAAAGCTTTAGCAGTTTGATAGTATTCATTGATGAATTTGTTCTGATCCAGGAATTCTACTTTTAGGAATTTATCACATAAACACCTTCACAGGCAAATATATATGTATAAAATGTTTACTGTACTAATATTGTACTAGAAAGAGTATCGGAAAGCAGCACAAATGTTTTTCCATAGAAAATTAATTTAGTGAGGACACTGGTCATCCCACCATGCAATGTTTTAGACAGCCAAAGCAATGATGGCTTTGTGAATGCTCACATGGGAACATATCCAAAACACATTTAAAATAAAGTTTTAAAATTGCATATTTTGATTACCTTTAATGTATATACGTATGAATACATACATGCATACATACACACACACCCCGACATATGTGTGCGTAGATATGTAAGTAGAATGGGAGCAGAAAAGAGCATCTCAAATAGGCATCGATCTCAAAGAAGTGGGGTAATAGTGTAAGTGGTGGTACTTTTACTTTTCACTTTACAGCTTTTCAAATTGTTTTAAAATATGTAGTGAGTAAATCTTTAAGACTAGAATTAAAATGTCAAATACTGCTTTGATCTTCTTGCTATGTTAATTTCCTTCCATTAACCTCGAGCCAGGAAATGCCAAACTCTTCCAGTGAAGTGTTGGAAGTAAGTGCTTCCTGATAGTATATTCTAGCAGCTGCAGCAGTGCCCCCGGGGCACAAAGGTTGATTAAGGGTAACTGATCTTAGAGATTTCTAGTTCACTGAGTTTCTCTTGTTAGTAGTATCCCATTTTGTCTCTGCCACCTTAAATGATCCTTTATAGTTGTGCCAAAATTTTTGCTTCTTTACACCACTTCCTAGAATCTATTGCCACAGGAAGAGACATGTCTGTATGTCCCTGTAAGGTATGCTTTAGAAAACCAAAGCATTCCTTTCCATATGTCACCAGACCTCACTCCCACTTGAGGACAGCTCATAAAACTTACCTTATAAACTCATAAAAATGCTACAACCATGACTGCCACACTGTAAATGCTCCAAAAAAGCAGTTGTTTTATTATCATTATTATCGTCATCATCTTCATCGCTATTATTTTTACTGTGTTGAGAGACAAAATGTTACAGTGAGTTAGTAACAGATCCCAGAAAAGCACCACAATGTTCTGATTGTCTGGTTTTAGGATTTAAAGGTACATAGAGATTTGAAGGAATCCCTAAAAAGCTGTGTCAATCAGTTATTAAGCATCTATTCTGTGTCATATGCTCTGGGCTTTGGGATATGGGAGTAAAGATAATTATTGCTTTTGCACAAAAATCCTAGATCCTAGAGATCACTTCTTAAATGTAATCACTTCAAGATGGAATGATTCAGATACACTGTGTCTTTGTTTTGAGATCAGAGGAAATAGTTATTCATGGGTACTAGTAGCAAATAGGTTCATGTGGATGCTGATGACACAACACTGTACAAGAAGTAGCCAACTAAAAACTGCAAAACAAAACAAGGTGAAGGTATTAAGACCATATATATATCTATAGGTATATAGATGTAGGTCTATAGGTCTATATGTATAGACATATATACATAATATCTATCTACCTATCTATCTATCTACACACATATATCATAGACACAGATAATAGTATGGTGATCACCAGAGGAAAAGCAGGGTGGGGGAAAGTAAAAGAGGGTGAAGGGGGAATAAGTGGTGATGGGAGGAGACTTGACTTGGGGTGGTGAATACACAATACAATATACAGATAATGTATTATGGAACTGTACAGCCGAAACCCATATAATTCTGTTAACCAATGTCATTCCGATAAGTTCAATATAAAATAAATCAAAAAATTAAAAAAAACTGCCAAACAGTGTTACTGCTACTATAAAGTGGTATTTGTTAATGATTCAAAATTTTTTCCAGCAAGAGGGAATTTTTAACCTATTTTTCAAGTCCTGAAAAAAGCATACTTTTAGCCTCTATTATTTTTTAAAATACACAGTTAAACACACTGCTAAACACTCAGCAATGCTTTAAATTAATTTTATTAATTATAGTAACATCCAAATACATTGAAAAGTAATGCACAAAAGCATGATATGTATATGTATATATGTATATGTATATATGTGTATGTATATATGTATAGATAATTATTTCTATCTACAGAAAAATCTTAGCAAGCACTTTGAACTTTTTGCATTGGTATGTTTAGAATTATTAGTACAGTAGAAAGAATCCAGGACTCTGAGTCAGAAAACCTGTGTCTATATCTGGATCAACCAGTGAGTGCATTCCTTTTTAAGTAGGGTCATCTACTTGTCAGAATTTTTCTTGATTACAAAAAGCCAAATGCAGAGAAGATTGTGTTAAAGGAAGCTATCAATAACACTGACACTTAATGAGGAAAGATTTATCATGGCTCTATTTCCTGTGATTCTGATCCATTCTCACTCTTGGTCATTCTTTGCTCTAATTGTCATGGAACGGGGACTTCTACTATGATAGCTGCTCCCTCCCACCAAGACTTTGGAGATAAGAGAACTGAAGTAGTTCTATAGCTTAAACTCATTAATCATTTATTGAATAAGGACAATCTGTCTCCTATCCTTAATCAGTATAATTAAAAACTCTAAAGGGATAATCCAATAATGCACTAACCTAAGACCCAGGGGTAACACAATAGAGCAATATCTAGAGGAGCAAATTTTATGAGGCTGTGACAGCACTGTTGGCAGAAAAAGGGTGGGAGAACAAAAGAGAGAGTGAGTTAGTCAAACGTGTGTGCATGCTGAGTCTGGGCACAGGTATCTACCTCCCTTTCTACAGAGAAAGCAGATGTCTTAAACATGTTAAAATTAATTCAGCATGGTCTAAAAGCTAGTCTTGAGTTTAAATAGACACTAACTCTTCAAATGCTTTACCACAAATTATATAACTTATTAATGTATTGGTCAATCTTGTGCAGTCAGTTAATAAGAGTCTGTCCCTGAGACTTTGATGATCTATTCATTATTAAGTCCAAAGTAACAAATAATACCTTTATCAGTCATCTCAGAAGATGCTTTTTAAATGTGTGTTCCAAATTCTTGTTCAGTGTTTTGACTCTTGCTGCTTCTAAAAAACAAACTCCAAGAGCAATATAATTTTTTAAAAGTCAAAAAATAAATATTTCATATTTTTCAGTGAGTTTGAATACAATAGTTGCAAAATATTGTGTAGAATTTATTATTTCTGTGCAAATAAATGTGGGCTTAAAGCCCAAGATTCAGTTGTGGGGAAAAAGGGTTAGATCATCTGATGAGTCTTTCCCAGTTTTAATTTTTATTAATCTGGCATGTTTCTTTTTTTTTTCTTTTAACAGGTGCTTTTTGCCCCCAGTATATACTTCTGGAAATTTATATAGAAGAGAATCACATTATAACTAAGAACATTTCCCAAAGCCCCAACTTCCTACTAAAGAGCTAAAAAGAAATACTTGCAGCACAATTTACAATAGCCAAGTGCTGGAAGCAACCTAGGTGCCCATCAGTAAATTAATGGATCAAAAAGCTATGGTACATTTACACAATGGAATTCTATGCAGCTGAAAGAAAGAAGGAGCTCCTATCCTTTGCCACAGCATGGATGCAACTGGAAAGCATTATGCTAAGTGAAAAAAGCCAGGTGGTGAAAGACAAATACCATATGATCTTACCCTTAATAGGAACCTAATCAACAAAACAAACAAACAAGCAAAATATAACCAGAGACACTGAAATAGAGAACAGGCTGACAGTGACCAGGGGAGAGAGGAGAGGGAATTTCAGGGGAAAAGGGGAAGGCTTTGCAGGAACAAGTATAAAGGACACATGGACAAAAACTAGGAGAGGGGTTGGAAATGGGAGGGAGGTAGGGAGGGTGGGTGTGGGCTGGGATGGGAGTAGAAGGCAGAAAACTGTACTTTAACAATTAAAATAAAAAAATAAAGGACACTCTATATTTGGGGAAAAAAAGAAATAATTGCTACTTTTGTTTTACAAAATATTTGCAGTGTAGGGCCACTGCATGTCTGATATATTAGTTTTGCTAAAAGTTGACCCATTTGGTCCACAGTAAGAAAGGCCACATTGCCCTAGCAGTGGCCCTTGGCCACTGCTGGAAGGCCAGCTGCACATGGTGCTGTTGAAACGCCCTCAGGACTATGGGCACTGCCTCACTGCCGTTGCCACTTTTTCTGTTTCGACTGTGGCTGTTCCAGTTGAATCATCTGATTCTAGCCATACCATTATGGCCTGTGAAACTCATCATTGTCATGTTTTTAGATTTCTGGTTCTTTTGAAAATCTGACCATGTGTGCCTTTTGTTGCAAAAGCCACTGAAAATGGGCCAGTATTCCAGAAAAGAATGAAGAAATAAGAATTCAAAAAAATGAGGAGAGGCTTTGGAACCTCCAGGACACCTTTAAACGTTCCAACATCCGAATTATAGGGGTACCAGAAGGAGAAGAGGAAAAACAACAAGTGGAAAAGATATTTGAACAAATAATAAAGGAGAACTTCCCCAACCTGGCAAAGGAAATAGAATTCCAGGAAG
>CM052539.1:147503542-147531918 GCA_028533065.1 Trachops cirrhosus
AAAGCTTTCATTTAGAATGGAAGGGCAGATCAAGTGCTTCTCAGATAAGGTCAAGTTCAAGGAGTTCATCATCACCAAGCCCTTATTGTATGAAATGTTAAAAGGACTTATCTAAGAAAAAGAAGATAAAAAACATGTGTAGTAAAATGACAGCAAACTCACAATTATTAACGTCCACACCTGAAACAAAAACAAGAAGAAACTAAGCAAACAACTAGAACAGGAATGGAACCACAGAAATGGAGATCACATGGAGGGTTAGCAATAAGGGAGTGGGAGGAGGAGAGGTGGGGGAAAGGTACAAAGAATAAGTAGCATGGATGGTAGGTAGAAAATAGACAGGGGGAGGGCAAGAATAGTAGGGGAAATGTAGAAGCTAAAGAACTTATGACACATGGACATGAACTAAAGGTGGGGAATGTGGGTGGGAGAGGGTGTTCAGGGTGGAGGGGAATGAAGGGGGGATAATAGGACAACTGTAATAGCATTATCAATAAAATATATTTAAAAAATTGTTACTAGAGATTTTATGGAAACTGAATAAATAAATGGTTTAAATTGGAAGCTAACAGTGCCCTAGAGGGAATCTCAGCTGGTTAGAGCAACGTCCTGATATTTCAAGGTGTGGGTTTGATCTCAGATCAGGGTTTATACAAGAAGCAACCAATGAATGCATATGTAAGTGGAACAACAAATCAGACAATCTGTCTCTTTCTCCCCACCTCTCTCTAAAATCAATCGATAAAAATATAAAATAAATGAGAAACTAAATGTAAGCATAAAAAACATGTGTTAAAATAGTAGATTAGCAGGAAACTGTCAGATATTGAAATAATATATTTTAAAATAAAGATTCCCATTCTTAAGAAATAATGACAAATCCAATCAAAAATGATTTTCTCATTCTAAAGCCTCTCCAGAATTTTAAGACGTTGCCTCTCTATTACTTAATTTTTTTAATCTTTAGTTTGACATTCAACTTTATAGAAAGTATAGAAGAAATGCTGTTTTTCTTATAGAATCTTCTATGTCCTTTTATTTTTATTGAAATATAGTTTGAAATCTTAAATATCTAGGCAGCTCTTTCTATATATTACATATGTATTTTGATAAACTATGTTTTAATAGTATGTAGCAATTTTATGTTCTTTGATTTATTTAAATAACATTATTTGTTCAGCATCTATGTGATAGTCACTGTATTAGGTGCTATGAAAATATAGAATAATTAGATATAGTCACTGTCCTAAAAATACTTACAAGGGGAAAATTAATATAAAGACAAATTACATACACAAAATATCTGAATATACAGTATATATTCATAAATATGTGAATATACTCATATATGTATATACAAAATTGAGATGTAAGGAAAAAAATAGTAAAGTTGAAAAGAATGTTATTAAGGAACAGAACTTTAAAATGGTATCCTTTAAAACACAGAAATAAACTAAAGGAAGCATCAGAATTCTGGGAAATGTAACCAACTATGGGGATAAGAGGTCTCATCACTAAGCTGGGACAGTGAAAGGTATGAGAGGTGAGAAGAAGGTCAGCACTCGCAGAAAGCTATTTGAAGGATGCATACAATTCACAAGGGAATGGCAGAGGAAAAGAAACTTCTGGAAAATAGAATAGCAAAAGATTATGAGGATTTCCTTTAAGGAAATGAAGGCATATAAAAACAAAACTTAGTACTATACAATTTTCTGCATTCTAACAACTTCAAAAGTGTAAGCGTACATGATTAGAAGAGTGATGACTGAGTATTTTTAAAAAGCTGAATGTTGTAAAAAGTCTTTTGATTTTTTTCAGTGATACCTATAGTTGAAAGGAAGCTTTCTTTAACACCTGAAGGGCCCGAGGACATAGTACAAATGGAGGTCACATACCATATAGAAAAATATTCTCCTTCACTGAACTAGAAGACCAGGTAGAAGCTTAGAATTATCTAATTGTTGGAAAGGTGGCAATGCATGGAGAACTGGACCCTGCCCCTCAATAGCAGACCACTCCCTTCTATTCCCACCCCTAATCCCACTGAGCTGTATTTTGATGGGCTATATACAATGTAGACACTCCAGCCCACATAACCAGATTCTCTTTATATATTTTTTTAAAAACCAGACTCTTTTTATATATAAAAAGGCACCCACTGGTATGGGTGATCTTTGTGAGAATGGATTGCAGGAGGAGGCCCAAGTAAGCTTAGGTAGTTTGGGCAAAATATTCTAAGTTCTTGTGTGCTTAAACTAAGGTCTAGTTACAGGTGTGTCCAACCCACAGCCCGCAGGCCACATGCAACCTAGGATGTCTATGAATGTGGTCCAACACAAAATCGTAAATTTACTTAAAACCTTTTTTCTTTTTCTCATCACTTTTTGTTAGTGTTTGTATATTTAACATGTGACCCAAGACAACTCTTCTTCTTCTAGTGTGACCCAGAGATGCCAAAAGGTTGGACACTCCTGGTAGAAGTTGGGGCGTGGTTCTAGTTAGGCGTGTGTCCTAGGTTGCTCATGACCTTCAGCCAGTGGGAAGGGCATGGCTGGAGAAGGACCTCTAAAGCAATGCTACTTCAAGACTGGTGCCAACCAAAGCCATGAACTACTTGTCACTGGCCCATGATGAGATAAGGAATGTCTCCAGATTGTAAATTAACTATATCATTAAGTATGCTGTTTACTTTAGATGCCATTTTTTATTTATTCCTGTAGATATTGCCTGAACTCTGTCAATGGAAGTTGTTATTGCAGTACTATAGAGAAGATTGGGTTGGAATTCTAATAGATGGTCCAATGTCTTCCACTTTAAAGAGACCAGGAATATTAATATTCAACTTTAAAAGGTTTAATTAGGAGTTATTTCCCAGTAACTTAAAAAATTACCTTGAAAATCACTCCAAGGGAAGACATTTAATATATTTGCCTCTTTGTTTTAAAAGACGTGTTTAACAGAGAGGCTGGCTATCAAAGAAATTTTAACTTCAATATATTGACTATTAGAAATAAAAATGATTTAATCTCAGAAACTACAATGTCGTTTTATTAGAAAATGAATATAATTTATATACATTTATTTTATGCACTTTTTAGAATTCAGGGTTTCACAATACAGAATACTATTGCAATTTTTAACAAAGTATTATTAACAAAAAGAATTTCATCAGTAGAGTGAATGTAAGGAGATCGTTTCAAAGAAGTTAAGTTGCATTCAACTGATGTAGAATATAATTTCATTCTTACATAGGCTCACGTATACAGATCCCAGAAAGAGCAATTAAGATCTCTTTAAATACAAGTTTCATCTACTGGTTCTAAAGCTCATTTTACTCCAGAGATGATCCTTATGTTCAGTTTCATTTTAGGTCAAGGGTTCATTTGCCCCTTAGGCAAGAGGTCATGAAGACTGGCCCGTTGATTGCTTTGTTTTTGTAGTTATGGAAACTGAGATCTGGAGAGGGTAGGTGAATTTCCAAGACTCACAGAAAAATGAAGCCATGATTTTTCTTTCTTAAATCAGGATGTACCTTATACCACTGCTGCCCCTAAAAGTTATTGTATTAATTGCCTCCCATTAGCCATCCTAGCTTACTAAAAATAGTGATTGAGCAAGAAGCTTATTAGTTTAAGGTGGATCATCTAATCTTTGATACATACACACATCATTTATTCATCCATACACATTCAGCCAAATGTATACTGAGTAACTTCTATGTGCAAAATGAAGCTGGGCATGATGAATCAGGAAGATGATTAAAACATATCAATCACCCTTACTAGTATGAAAATCTCATCATTTAGTAGGGATGATAAGAAATAGATACAAATATTAGATGTGATATTTATCCTAATACAAAAAATGCTACATGATGATTCATTTATAGGTAATTAGAGGAAGTAAAGAGCATTCCAATAGTGGGTGAAGATCAAAGCTTCAAACATAAAATTGTGACTGAAATTCAAAAAGCTTTCCTGAGAAAGAGTGGAAATGGTTTGTAAGTTGCCAAGGAAAGCTGGCAGCTGAAGGATGGAGTAGAACTGATTATAGGATACAGATACAAGAGCCTGGCTGAGAAGGAAATTTGATAAGGAACCTAGCCAAGAGAAGGAAAAGAAAAGGAAACAGCTCACCACTGCTATAATCCAGGAGTGTCAGAATGAAAGATCTTCTTTGCCTAAACTGTGTTTATTTAGAAATGACTAGTAAGCTCAATATTCTGGGTGTATGTGATTGACGCGGGGATGTGGCATCAATGATTGTCATAAAGATCTATACTTCTGCTTTCCTTCTGACAAAGGTCACATTGTATCGTGCCTACCAAGTCCAACTGATAATGAGTATAGAAACAGTCCACTTGGGTCCTGTTCTATTGAGATTTGTTTTGGTGAGGTACTCAAAGAATTTTATTATAATATGATCTTAAATAATAAACTCTAAAAACAGTAATATTCTAGTGTATAAGTTTACATGTTCATCTTAATCATAGAAAAAAATTGAAAACATAGAAAAGGATAAAAATTTTAATCATCCATAATTTACCAAAAAGGACCCAAAGTAGCTATAGCCAAAAGTTTGGTCTTTTGTGTGAGTGTTTATGTATATAGATATATACATAATATACACATATGTATGAGGTGATTAAATGCCTACTTTCAGAAAATGTTATTGTATGCCTGGACATGTGAGAAAATAAATATCATTAGTAGTCAAACAAATTAAAAAGTGTAAGAAACTATTTTATATTTAACAAATTAGAAATGACTAAGAATTAATGACAATATACAGTGTTGACAAAGGCTTAAGGATATAGACAAACATTGTTAGAAGTGAAATTAATATTTTGTAGAGTAATATGGCTATATAAGTCAAAGCTTTTGAGATAGTTTTTTCTGTGACCTAGGTATATAAAAATGGATGTGACATGAGTATATACAAAGCTTTTTAAATAAGTGTGTTCACTAAAGTAGCATTTTAATATTAAGTTATTATAAACAATATAATTTTCAATACTAATTAAATAAATGATATGGCTGCATGATGTAATAAGATATTGAAAATCATGAAGCTGAGTATGATATAATTATGTAGTAAAATGTTCATGAAATAGCTTTCATTTTAATGACTCTAAAACTGGTGTATGTGTCACCTCAAATCTTTTAGGTCATACATGTATGTTGAAACAATTTTGTTAAACTGAGAAGAATTAAAGTTTTGTATATGGAAAATTTTTCATACTCTTTAAAGAGGCACCAAGATCACAATTTTATCTTAAGTGCCTCGTAAGGGTTCATCTCAATTCCTAATTGAATTAAATTAAATGGCAATATTAATAGAAATTAAATTTCTAATCCAAAGTTCCTTGGTAGGAGTATCCCTTGGCATTATGTAATAAGTACACAACTAAATATCTGTGCTTTCATTTCTCTGGAATATCTCTCAACCTCGATGACCAGAACTTTTATCTCAAGGTTGCCAGAATCTATACAATTGAAGAATTGCCAATAACGTGAACAAATAATATTATGGCATGTATATATTCCACAGTTATAAATGTACTGAGATCCCATTGAAATTAATAAAACACTAACTCATTCTAAAAAGTAATTGCAGTCATAGTGGTAATTTATCATTGTACATTCTTCCATCAGACATAAAGTGCTGCTTTTAGTAATGTGAAAATTACAATTTGATTGGAAACTACTCTCAATAATGAAAAAAGAGAAAACTTGCATCTAATACCCTAGTCCTGTATTTTTGTCTATTATTTTCTTTGTGTGTATATTTATATTAGTTTTGATATAAGTGGTTGAGGTTTTTAAGAATATTTTTATCTTGGTGGCAAAATCACAGAAAGCAGGACACAAATTACTTGCTGCATGGAGTTTCCATCCCTGTGCACATAAACTGTAACCCCACTGAAAGCTAGATTCTTTTTTCCCACTCTTCGAACCTGGGTTGGACTTGCCACTTGCATTGACTGACAGATTTTGGTGGAATTGACCGTTTAAGACTCCTGAGCCTCGGCCTTAAGAGTGATTGGGTCTTCCGCTTTGCGTCAGGGGGAACACAGACACACGGTGTCAGAGTTGCACGTGTGAATTGAGAGAGAGGCCAAACGGAAGAACTGAGGCCTCAGATGTACGTGAGAGCCCTGCTGACACTGTAAGGAGAGGGGCCCAGTCATCCAGCCACCCCCAGGCATCCCAGCCATCCCAGATGAGGAGCCAAACATGTGAGTGAGGCAATCGAACATTCCAACTGAGCTGATAGCCTAGCTGAATGAAACTGAAGAAGGACCTGTCACCAAGTGGAAGAGATAAACTATCCTCTGTGAGGATGACTGAATTTCGGACCAGCAGAGGAAACAAATGATTATTTAAGTCACTAAGCTTTGAGTTGTTAATTATGCAGCCTAGTTGAAACAGAAGTTCCTACTGTGCAATAAGGAACATAAGTAGTACCAAGTTTTAAACTTGGTAACTAGCATCCAGAAATATAATGGAGTACCTAGAATTTATCATCAAAGTGCCCTTTCAAAGGCAAATTCTCCTGACGTAAGCATGAATTGACATTTTCTATATGTGTTATTGTTATATATGTTATTTCTTATAATAGGATCCTACCCATAAACTAATGGCTTACATGCTACTTCTTGTAATATTTTACTTACATGGTATTGTCATATTTGTTAATAAAACATAAAATGTGTTTTATGGTTTCTTATGTCCTATTCTCTGCATGGGATATAAAGTAAGCCATTTAATAAACTAAGGCAATATTTACATCTAGTTGAAATTAATGGCAGACTGGACATAAAGTGTCAGTGAGAAAGAACTTTGGATTGGAGAGTGAAATCTGATTGCCCCAGTGAGCTGAGGTTGCCGGCAAGTTCTTGAGCAAAAAACCACTTAATCTTCTGGGGCTCTGACTCCTCGTCTCTAAACAGAGACCTGCTGATATCTCAATTCCCCTCTAATCAAATATTAAGTTTGGACTTAAAGTACGAAGGTACAAATTTTAGATTGAACTATTATAATTTATCTGATGTGTTCCATAACATAATGAAGTATTACATAGTTTTTACATTTTTAAGAGTTAATTTGTTCGATGAGATATAACTGGAGAGAAGACTGTTATGACAAGGTTAGATGAGTGATATTCTTTTTATCTAGAAATTCTTCCTAAACCCTAGAAATGAGTCAGAGTTATATAAGGAAACCCACTTTATAGGGCATCAAAATTTTGCTTTATTTATAGGAGCATTTCAATGCAACCTAGACAAAATGTTTTTTTTTTAATTACAATAAGTGCTTTGAAAAGACAAAAGATAAGCTGGACAAAAACAAAAAAAAATGATTAAGATGGTGCAGTATTTGAAACCATGCTGTTAGATGAAATAATTGAAATACTTGGTCTGAAAAAAAAAGAGATTGGGACAGGACATATACAGCAAAGAGAATGGATTGATCAATGCTTGTGGCCCTAGGAGAACGAGAATGGATGGCTGGAACTGAAGAGAGATGAATTTGACTCTGTGATTTGGAGGAACTTAAGGGTCAATCAAGCAGAGATTATATAATCACTTGAGAGAAATTCTTCCAAGTAAATTCAAGAAGTAGTTTTCTTTTCTGGTTATTTTAAGACTTCCAGGTGACTGGTTCAAGTGCATAAAGATACTTCTGACTTTGGAAAGCAGTTTGGGAATGCATCGTTCCTCCTGGGCCTAGGTCAGTGGGAAGGGCAAAGGCTCAAGACGGCACTTTGGGGATGGTTAATAGTGCAAATCCCTTCAGGGACAGTAGAACCAACTCCCAGGCTAATAGGCCCATTACAGGTCTGAAGCATTCCCAAGGTTAGCCAGCCTTCAAAGACAAACACATTTCTCTAAATGCTCCAGCACCAAAATTACATCAATGTGTTCTTTAATTCTGGTATTTTAAAACCCATGATTTTCTTGCGGTGAGTGCCTCAGAGCCATTGGAGACCTCGAGGATGAAGGCTTGCCAAAGCCAATTGCGGCCCGGGCACATGTGCCAGCTGGATGGTTGTGCTTGACTTTGGGTTTTTTATTTTCCTTCTTCTTGCAGCTTTGAGTAAAGGACCCTTTCTTGGCTTTCTCAGGTCACAAATACTGGACTCTGGACTAAAGTCGTCTTTAGAACTCAGCTGTCATAGGGTCCTCCTGAGGGAAAGTAAAATTTGTTTTTTTTCCTAAAGGATTTGACTGAAACCATTTCCCCCTCAGAGCCTCTGTTAAGGAATTCAGAGCTCCCTTTCTGATTCTTCACAGTTCTAAAAAAGTAAATAAGTAAAAGCTTGTCTTTGCATACTTCATAGCTTAAATATATGTCCTTATTAATGTTACGGACCCCTGCATGTCCGTGTGCTTTCAGATTTCTGGACAAACTGCTGGTGTGCTGAAAACACAAGTTACAATTGCACATTGTAATGAAATGACCAGTATCAAAGTTTTATTAGCATCCTGGCTTTTCAACTGGGATTTTAGTTTCATTGACTTTCTTATATTCCCAGTCAAACAATGGTAGAGATAAGAGCCAAAGGATTTAGCTCTATAGAATTTTTCCACTTCACCTAGAATCATAGAACTTAAGACAGGAAGAACAAACCTCTGAAGTTACATATTACAAATCTCCCAATTAATAATTGCAGAGGCATTTGCCCTAAGATGTTGAATGATTGAGCATAGAAGGCAAATATCTTTATTCCTTGCCCAGGGCTCTTCCAACCACACCCTGCTTATTCATAAGACATGCTCTCAGCCTCCACAGAGCTCCTAAAAGGCTGTGTGGGACTAAGTGTCTGGCTGCTATACTAAGAAAGTCTCTTACTGCAGAAAGAGTCCAGAAATCAAATTTATCCATTGAACTAGGTACCAAATATAGTATTATATATCAAATATTCAAGTATAAGCTTCTTTTCCTTCTAAAATCCCAAATGCAAAAAACACCAGTAAGACCTAAAGACAATTGTTTATAGCTCCTTTATTTTTTTAAAGATTTTATTTATTTATTTTTAGAGAGATGGGAAGGGAGAGGGAAAGGGAGGGAGAGAAACATCAATGTGTGGTCACCTCTTGCATGCCTCCCCCACTGAGGGCCTGCCCTGCAACCCAGGCATATGCCCTGACTGGGAATCGAACCAGTGACCCTTTGGTTCACAGACCGGCACTCAATCCACTGAGCCACACCGGCCAGGGCTATAGCTTCTTTAAATTAGGAAAAAAATACTAGGAAATCTTGTATATATCATGCGTTAGTCTAGCATGATAGCTTTAACTATAAGACATGAGGTTCACTTTTATGTGTAGATTTTAGATATCAGTTTTGCATGTAAACGCATTAACTTTGATTATCAGTTACATTTTGTTGTTTTCTGAATATTCCACATAACATTGGTTTTTAACATTCAAATCTTTATTAAATAATATGTTTTTAGTTTTCTTCCAACTGACGGAGATACAGATCATTGTTTCAATCAACTTTTCTGGTAAAAGTTTAAGTGTGATTGGGGCTTTTCAGCTGTTTATCTCAGGACGTCAATATCTATGACCGAAGTAACTTGGATCTATTATCTTTCAACAACCAGTTCAATGTAACACGCATTTATTTAGTGCCTCTTTTAATGTGCTAGCTATGTCAAAGGCTAATAGAAGTAATGCAGAGGAAAAATGATGTAGTAATATGTAATGCAGAACAACGTGATCACGTGCACGCAGACTGAGATGCGCAGAAGGGGTTCCGGGACTCGTCAGTGCCACCTTGTGCCCGAAGTCTGCATAGTGTGTGGGGGGAGGCAACACGGTGGCGATTAATCTGGAAAAGGGAGGAAGAGTCTTGGATTTTATTCTACCCTATGAATCCTCCCACCCATCTTTAGTCATTTTTTAAATTGAGAGGACAAGTAATATTAATACTTTAAGGGAGTTTTGGAAAAAATAAGTTCTGGAGTTGGTAGCCTGGTTTCAAACCTTGGCTTCTTGACTTTCTTCATATGTAACTTAAAACGAATACTTTCTTTCTCAATGTCTCAGGTTAGAAATTTCTCAAGTGGGGATAATAATATAAGATCTTTTAGGGAATAAATGAATTAATGAGAGTACAGTACTCTTACTAAGTGCTCAGTATATTTGGTTATTACTATTAAAATTATATTTGGCATTAAAAACCCATAATTTATGTTTTATTTTAGTGAATTTTTGTCTTATTTCTGGAAACATATTTCTTAATGTGAAATACTTGTTTGATTTTAATACTATCCTTTTTTGTCACCTAAGTACAGTTTTCAACGTATTTGGATCTGTGGAGATAAGATTGTATTCTGACAAAGAGGAAAGGAACCAACTTGGTTAGGTCATAATCTTGGGTCTACTAAATTCTAGGCATTTAACAATGAGAAAATGTTTAAATGATTTAAATTTTCAGAGTATCATTTTCCTCAGCTTCAAAACAGGGATAATAATTCTTGTCCCCTATTCTAGTTTTATAAAGTTGACTATCATTGACTGGGATTAGTAAAGTAAGTAAGAAACCAACAAGGCAAGGTCTTGCAGGTGGTATTAAGGATTTTGGTCTTTGTCCCACAAACAATGAAAAGCTCTCTGAAGATATTTAGTAGGAAAGAGAAATAATTAAATATTAGTTTTTAAAAGATCTTGCTGACAGCAATGTGCAAAATGTATGGGAGGAAAGTAAGAGCTGATGAAGGAAGCCATATTAGAGTCTATTACATGTAAAAAAAAGTAGTAATAGCTTAGTTTAATGTATGGGCATAAAAATGGAAAGAGATGTATGAATCAAGATCTGTCTTGGAGATAACATTAACTGGTGAAGCTAGTTTGGGAGGAAAGGGGATGGAAGGAGTCTAAGATGAAAATCAGGCTTTGCCTTAATTATCTGGGTAGAAGGCACTGAGTGGCACTCAATAAAGAGTAAATACTGTTTGAGGGAGAGGACAGTCATGAGCTGGTTTTGAATATGTGTTGAGTTTGAGGTGCTTGTGCAACATCTAAATATAGATGTGAAGTAGACAGTTGCATAAATGGCCTGGAACCTAAGAGAGAGGGGTGGGCTAATGGTATAGAGTTGGTATCTGTTAGAATACAGGTTGTCATTGAAGCCAAAGGAGTGGAATGGATGACATTGTTCTAGTTCAAGGATGTAGAGGGGACAGGAAGGGTGAGGACAGATCCCTAGTGAGATTTTTATAGTTTGAAAAAGGAAGATAAGCTATCCTATAAGACTAAGGAGAAATAGCCAGAAAAAGAAAAATTAGAACCTTGTAAAGTTTAGAAGCTAAAGTAACATAATGTTCTCAGGAGAAAGTGATTAGCCATTCTGAAGGTGATCGAGTGATCTAATCAACTAAGGAAGGAAAAGTGTCTCCTGGAGTTGAGGTGTACACATATATATATTTCATTTTAATAAAACAGGTTTGTATTGCAAATACACTTTTATAATATTTTTAATTATGCTTTGTATATATCTATCTACATCATAATTTTTAATTCTCCACTAAGCAATACCTATCTGTCCAGCCCCAGTCATAATAAAACATTCAAGGTATATATTCTAGTCTATAGTTCCAAGTTGAAAAGGAAAGCTCTCAAAGCACTAACTAGATGTGTGATTTGGGGTATGTCTCCTCTAAGTCATAGTGTTGAAAGGATTGGATTAGTGGATCTGTAAAATCTCTTATAGCTCTATAATTTCTGTTCTGTTCTATTTTATTCTCTTCTATTTTAAAACACTAACTGGTAACATCCTAGTAAATTCACTCTGTGGTAAATGTACTCATCTGATTATACTTAGAAGAAAACTGGGACAGAGAACATTAAGTGGCTAACACTGATTTATTGGGAGAGTGAGAGCCAGGGCTGGGAACAGAACCCCAGATGCCTCGCTCCAGTATGCTGAGTTCTCCGCTACTCAGCAGAACCACGCTGGTCACCCCACCCTGCCACTCTGAAATACTGACTTACCCAATTTGAACCTCTGAGGTTTTTGAGGTTTCAACATCACTAACCTTTATGGGCAAAAGTCTGCTTTCCAATCCCAGTGTGGCTTCCTCTGGACATCCCCCCTTTCCAGGCCAGGATCCCAGCTCAGCATTTGCAATAAACCTCTGCACTCTGGATCCAGGAATCATATCTTGCCTTGTTGTCAGGTCCCATTTTAATCTTTAGTGACTATTCTGTTGGATCACTCTGCTGAAGCTGATTCCAATATTATATTCATTTTTGACTTTTCTTTTGCAGACAGTTTTTGTCACAGTGTAATTTGTTTGGGGGTAGATTGGAGTCTGTGATTATAGACTACCATTACATTAGTCAGTGCAAATCTTGGCATTTACAGCTGTTTCTCTTTTGTGGTATGTTTTTAAAGTTAAGTTTTATTAAAAATTTCATGAATATACAATATTCATGTATGGTCAACAATAGGGGAAAATATTTTATGGTATTCATGAGCAAAATATGAGCTCAAATTAGAAAATCAAACATCAATTTTCCTGATTAGCAGTTTATATCAATATTAAGGATGATAAGATATAGGGAGTGTACATTGAATGAATCTAATTTGGAAGAATGTCTTTTCTTTACATGCAGATTTCATTTGATGCTAGACAATATTTCATAAAGGACATCATGATAGCTATTTCATAATCTCCCTGGGTTATGTAAGAAATATAAATACATTTGAAAAAGTATCATATCTTTAGAATATGGTCTTTTTCTGTATACAGGTAATATATGCTAATAAATAAGTAGGCAGTTTTGTACTGAGTTGTCAACAAATTTTTAAAATCTTGCTTAAAAGTCAGGTAATGACATACACCCTGATTAAGCGCTTATACTATTTCTTCAGTTGTCTTTCTCTTCTTCAACCACGGAACATAAATGTAAAAATTATTTTCCTATCTCTAAGAATCTCATTTGTGAATATTTCCTCCAGTTTCTTCAACCCATTCATATATCTGTTTTCTATTGTAGGTGCTCAGTTTTATGCTCGACTTCCGGGTATGGTCTGAAATCTTCCAGATGATAGATATTTAGGGAAAGAGGAGAAGGAAAAAAAAGCAGTTTATGTTTTCTTGTTGTATTATTTCTTGTGATTTGTTTTGTCAGGTCCTTTCCAAATAATTTTTGAAAGGATATCCTGATGTGGGTACAGACATAAGAGAGGGTAGTTTTATTTCTTGTAATGTGACAAACATAGCACTAAATGTGATGTTCACTTTTGTCTTTCTTCCAGTATATATACTTAATAAAACTATTTAAAATCTATGAGAGTCATTTACTTTATCTATAAACTAGGGCTAATAATGCCTTACATTTATTTAAGGAGATTTTATGTATGCACAGGCACCAGTCTAAGTAACTCAGGGTCCAAACCATAGTGGGCACAGCCCTCCAGCCCACAGTAGATACACTGCTAATGATAGAAGAGATAAAGTGGTAACAGAAAGGTCAGTGTGAGAAAAAGTAAATAAAGTCAGATGGGCAAGCAGACTTTTCCTTGAGAAACCAAGCATAGGAGCAAGACAGTTTCCATGCTAATAATCAAGCAAGCTTTGCTGATGCTATCCTCCCCTAGGAATGAAAATAAAATAATTTTAAGGGCTTATGTGACAGAAATGCAATTCATTAAATGAGGTTGCATTAATATAATGCGCTGGAAAAGAGAAAGAAAGTGATAAGGAAAGAAACAATGGAGCCCTAGCAAGGAGACTAGGATGCCAAGAATTATTTCACAAAATTTTCTAGGAAGGGCAAGAATTCCACATTCAATACATTTATTGGTACACCTAATTCTCTCTCCCTACAACAGCAAACTTGGATGAGAAGGGAAAAAGTTAACGTAGAAATCTGAGAAACTCTGAATGTGAGTTTTCCATTACAGATTTCCTGAAATTTCACCTGCTTTTTGACATGGATATCAGTGCCTTTTCATATAAAGACCAGAGACTAAATTCGTTTGCAGTATGTTCTGGCTTTTCCATTGACCATTCAGAACTATCACTGAAGGAAACAAACCTGACTCTCAATGAAGCCCATGATTGTTCTTCAGTATGCGCTTCAGGAGACATGATCTCAGCTAACCTCAGCTCTAGTCTCTGCACCTTCTTTGCAATGGAAAAGACAGTTAACCGACACTGAGTCCTCTATTTGTTCAAAACACCTGGGGCCTCAAGCATCGCAGCTAAAGCTAAAGTGATTTTAAAGGACAGACCAGAAGTTCTTTTGAATTAAAATACCACAAGGGTACAAAACATTTGGGCTTAACAATTTGGAGACTTTTTTTGCCATGCATTTTGCTTGGTTATTTTAAATTTTTGTCAATGGCTTAGAAATAATTGTAGGAGAGTATAAATGAACAGTGCCCACACCTTAGTAGCTCTTCTGTTAGGAATGTAATTTAATCTCTCAGGGATTTAATTAAATTGTCATTAAAATGAAGACAGACTTACATAATTGAAACTTATATGTCAGAGCATCAAACTAAATTCTTTCCATATCTATATGTCATATTTGGATTTCGTACTACTATTTATGTAATCCAGAAGAGAAAAACTAAAGAAGATAAATATGAAAATAAATTATATAATTTACTATTATGGCATATGAATTGAGGTGGGGGCTGGAGGTTAAAATTTCAGAAAGCTAAAAGTGTTGATTAGAAATTATTTTGCTCACTTTGACTTTTTGGGCAGGTTGCTGACAGACATTACCTCGCCCCAGGCCTTATAGCTGATCACCAGAGATCAGGGGTTTAAATGTAGAATCTGGTGCTCCTCCCACTTCTGAATCCTTTACTTTCAAATTCCTTTGATCTGTAACATCTCTGGCAGAGGCTATTGTGTTTGTCCTCAATTAATGGCTGATTACTGATACTCAGCCTGCTACTTAAATACCAACCTTGACTTGTACTAATTTTATCCCTAGTACCCATGAAAATAATACTGCCTGAAATTTATTTAGAAAGTATTTTAAGTCTATAGATGGCTCTTATCCTTATTGTATTAAATGCCCATCATAAGTATGCCATGGGAAATGCAAGGAAGATATTATCATTCCTGTTTCCCAGAGATTAAATGATTTTCTCCATGTTGCAGAGGAACCACGTTTCCTATCCCTAATTTAATTTCACAGTGCTTTCCAATACCGCAGACTGCTACATGGACACCAAGATGGATGACCTGCTACCACCAACCTGATACATAGCCTATCTACCCCCACGGTCTGGCACAGATGACAAAAATATTGGCAGTCTGAAAAGTACAGTCTCTTCTCTAAAGAGTACAAACACAATTACATAATAAATTATACACTCATTTAACATCTCGTTAAGATGTTTTGAAATAATTTTACTATTTTCAAATAATCTCAGCTGTAGCAGACAACAGAGAAGGAGAGAGAAGATAAGAATAAGAGTCTGACTCTTGGGTCCTGAGTCAGGAAACAAAATGATCACAGATAGAAGAGTCAAACACATTCCTTCCTCCTTATCCATCAAATGAAGCTAATCAAATTTGACTGATAACGCCATTTGCAAAGTGCGCCAGTGAAGAATGGCGGACCTCAGCAAAAGGGAGTCAGAGGACAGAGCTGTGCTACTTAGTGCCCCTTAAACGGGTTGCCTAGCTGTGTAAACGGCCTTCACATTAATCATTCCTCAGAGCCACTCTGATTTTATTTCTAAACGCACTGAGATTTAGAACAGATTTTACTTTATTTTTAAAAATACTAAAAGTAAATTCCTAACAAATCAGTCAACACTTGAAAATATTGTCTTGTAAAATAAATTTCACTTTTCTATTAATTTCTATTATTATCCCAGAAAGGCTGTGTCTGCAATTATTGCAGAACTGAAACAGCCAGGGGTGTCTCTTTAATCGATTTTAATTTTCTCAGCTTATTCTCTTATGAGGGATACAATTATCTCCACACAGACATTGAAACAAAATAAAAAATAACGTTGGTAAAGAAAAAGAATATGACTTTGCCCACAGTCTGCCAGACTGCCTGATTTCTAACATAAGAGTTTTTATGGATCAGGTTTTTCTAAAGCAGAGCACCCCTAAATAGTTTATTGACAGCAGAAATTACATGAAACTAATATAAATTTCCTCAAAAATGTCATGTATTATGGATATAAGACTTCTTGGAGTTAGGTTACTCTGTTTTTATCTCAAGGTACTTTTGATATTTTATTGTATTAATTTAGAAATATCATAATATTAGAGTGGTTCAATAGATTTCTGGCACTTGGTGAGCATTCCACAAATTCTCATTAGAAGGATAAATAAATTAATTAATGGATGAGTAAAATCCTCTCAATTTTTTTCTTTAAAGTAAGAAGTAATTTCATACTCTGAGGAAAACATTAATACAATATTTATTTTTTTGTTTTTCTTGTTATTGCTTTTGCTTTTCCAAATAAGTAATACAAATTGCTTAACAGATCCAGATGCCTGGATTTCAGTGAATGGACCTAAAAACATTTTAGTTTTTCTGTTTTCTATTTCTCAAATTAGTAAAACTTAAAACATAATTTTTAAAGTCCACAGAGACATTTTAGAAGTTTCAAAGGCCATGGAGGACAAAGGCCCAAGAGGTGTGTAGAATGACCCAGTTCTTCTCTTGGAACCATGGTGATGTGGAAAAACCTTGTGGCAAAAAAACAGCACCCCATTTAACAATACCCTCAGACAAGAATTCACCTGAGTTATAAGATATGACATTTTAAAAAGGGATCTGGTTTATTTTAAATCTCCACTTATTCTGAGGTAGATCCTAAAAGCAGATGTTGCCCCTCAGCACTGTCTTTTATAATTCTTTAATTCCTTTAGACGCAGAGCAGGAAATACATTATACTACCGGTAAGTTCAAGTAACCTCAAAAGTCTCATGTACTGAAGCCAGAGATTAACACAAACTGCAGAACAGAGAGAAACACAGCTTGCCATGTCTGCTTCTAACAGGGATAAAGAATGTATTTGTCAACAAATACTTCAAACATTCTGGCCTTTCTTGCATCTGTAAATGAAGTGGCCATGTGTTTTCTTGAACCTCTGTTTTCTCTACTCTAAGACATTTTCCTGGCCAACCAGAGACCTGGGTTCAAGTCAAAGCCATATCTGAGTTCTGATAGCCTGGAAAAATTGTCTTTTAATGTAGATATACAAAGTCCTAAATTGTAAAATGCCAGGATTGAATTAGGTCTTTTCAGGTCTTAGATTCTGTGAGTCAATGAATTAAAAATTAAATATTGTGAAGATTCACTGAAAATCACATTAAAAGCCCATAATTTAAAACTTACAAAGAAATTTATGAGCCATGGCTGGGTGGCTCAGTTGGTTGGAGTGTCATCATGTATACCAAAATATTGCAGGTTCAGTCCCTACTCAGGGCACGGATGGGAGGTGACCAATTGGAGTTTCTCTCTCACCTTGATGTCTGTCTGTCTGTCTGCCTGTCTGTCTTTGCCCCTCTCTCCCTTCCTCTCTTCTTCCTTTTCTCTCTAAAATCAATAAACATTTTTAAAACTTTTAAAACCAGACATTTGTGAGCTCTCAAAGATCTTGGACAATCTTAAAACTACTATAGAATCTATGCAATAAGATTTAAAATGTGTCTTCCACAATAATTTCATACATATCATCTTTCCCAGGTAGAGAACTCTTTTTACAAAGACAGATAGATCTCATATTATCAATAACTTTTCCAACAAAACTGGGTTTATATACTTTTAATCAGGCACAGTAGTTGGTAAATAATTTTAAAGACAATAAAAACTAAAAATTGCTTATGTGGCAAAATTGTCTCAGTTCTCTTAAGGTCTGAGTGATTTCTCCAGAGAAATCACTGTAAGGCTAGAGCCTTACTGAAGTAGAAAGGGCCCGTGGTTTTATAACTTGGGAAAGGGAAGTTTACATGAACAGCCTCACATCTATGGCCAGACTTAAGTGATCTTTTGTGGGTGACAATGGGTCCTGATCTTTTGTAGATGAAACTTGATGAAAAGTTTCCATCAGCTGTTGTTGTTTTATTATAAATCTTTTTTACTAGTAGTTTAATTTGCTTCCTAGCATTTTTAGAAATAGTTGTGTTTCATTTAATAAATTCTCATCTTTTTGTAGGACTGAAGTAGTATGCCTACATCACTACATGTTCTTTCCTATTTCTCTATTGAAAATCATGAAACTGTTTTGGGACTTTTTAAAGTGATTATATACATACACTATTCAAGTAAGTATTTTTGGATGTTTTGTCTTAAATTAGAAGAAATGAATCAAGCTTCACCAACTAACCTCTGTAACATTTAGTTTTACTTATTGACACTAAAATAATAATGATATACCATCCATTGTATTCAGTATAATAACTATGCCATGGTCTTTGCTCTCAAGAGACTCACACAGGTACAGGAAATGAAGAAAAACTTACAATAGTGAAATAAACAGAATGTCATGAAAATCCAAGGCAGATATGGATTTGTTCTTCTACTATTTATCCATCGCTAGAGTGTGGACTGCTGTACAGAAACATGTCTTCCACATTATTTTTTCCATTTCACATCTATAATAATTATAGGATATGCTAGTTGATTCAAAACTGAATAGAGGGTTTATCACTCGAATAGTGTGGTTATATTTTGTTCGCTAACTTTTCTAACAGTAAATAATGTAGGAAAAGATAGATACCATAGCTTTAAACTTGGCCATTCTGAAAAAGAGAGCTGCCCAGTGCAGAGACAAGAGCCCTGGCCTAGGCATCAGGAAACTTGGATTTTGCTCCACATCTGGCAATAAGTAAATATTGGGCAAGTCACTCCTCAACTCTGGAGATCAGTTGCAGTTTATAATAAAGTCCTACTAAGATTATCTTAAGGATATATTAAGCTCTAATAAAATATGTCATTATGTTCATGTAAATAGGCTCATACTCTAATTATAATAAGTAATATAATATGAGTATAAAAACAATTACATCTATATATAATTAATAGCGTTAATATAATCAGTGTAAAATAATGCTTATTGCATACCAAATACAATGCAACATGTTTAGTACTGTGTGAGTTTCACACAGAGACAGTACCTTTTTGAGTGGATAAGAGAACTTCACAGTAAATTAAACCATGCTAAGTATCATTACACCATGTGAAGTGTGGCTCATGTTTCTGGCAAGAGGAGTTAGAATGAACTTCTCCCTGCACAAACTCATCTGCATCACTATCTATTTGGAAGCAAAGCATCTCCTGAAAAGAAAATGAGACTCAACTCTGACAGTCTGAACATTCCGCTTGAACCCATAGGCTGAATCCTTTCTGTGCTCCACTTATCACCTTTACATTTCGAGGATATTTGCACAGGGCTGATGTGCTAGGGCAGCCCTGAAAAAGTCAAAGACAAGGTGGGACAACAGAGCAGGGATTCTCTGTACAAGAAAAGGGCATGGCTAGTCAGTACCAGGCAGAAAAACCAAGGACGAGTGTTGGTGGTGAGTTTAGGGCAGCGCTGATCATGAAATAATTTCTGTCACAGACACACTTGTGGCACATATGTGTCCTGAGGAATAGTAGGTGTGTTTGTAATTTAAAAGACATAGTGCCCATGCACTTGCCCAAGCTTTGCTGGGAGACCTTCAGACAAAGTGGTACAATGTTTTCCTCTTGTCAGCAAAGCAATATTGCTTCAGTGAACTGAGAAAGCAGGCAACAGAAGTCAGGATGAGGGGCACTGAGCAGAACTGCTGGAATCATGTGTGAGCAATCCATCTGCCCTTGAGGCTTAGTTGCTGAATTCATGGTCATTGGAGAAAGCGAGTTCCTAATCCACTGGCAGGTAGCATTAATAGGGTGAGATGACAAAGACTGATAAAAGAAGCACCCTTGACTTTCATGGAACATTTACCAAGGAGAAATCTGTGGAATACTGGATTTCCTGCAAGTAAAGTAGGTGAAAACTCAGCCACAGTAAAATGGACATTAATGTAAGTGGGGCTGCATTAGTACTAGTGAAGAATGATTGATTCAGATTATATAATGATATTAAGAGTAAATGGGAAATGACAAAAATAATATCTTGGACATCTAAAATGACATTAGGTGGAGTTGGAATTGGACCAAAAATTCAAAGGAAAGGTAGGAAATTCACATTTAGAAATGGAGGCATATTTAGGCTGAAGGCTTAAGTAAGTAAAGGCATGGAAGTGAAAAGTGAAAAGGACTTTTGGGAATCTCTAGAAACATTTTTCATTGTCATAACTCACGGGGAGGAGCGGGCTGGGAGAGTGTGCTATGGGTGTCAGGAATACTGCTAAACATCCTACAATGAATAGGACAGTCCCCTATCACAAATAATTGTCTGACCCCAAACATCAGTACGGCTGAAGTTGGGAACCCTTGTTCTAATCCATTCTAATGCATTCTATTGGTGTAACATGCAGGTCACTAGTGGGCACACTTTTAACAACTGCACTTTTACTGTGTGCCAGGGCTCTCTGTGCACTGCCTACCACCAGCGATTGCCTCATTATTACTAGCTGGGTGGTGAGTCCTCGCCATCCAGCTTCAAGACCTCATACCCATGTCTGATTTCTCCAATCACATCTGGTACTAACTCGGTGGCTTGGGTTCCCTGGGAAGCATACTGTGACACAGACATTAGTGTGCAAGAAGTTTATTGGGGAGTGTTCTTGAGATCAACCCTTGTGGAAGAAAAGGAAAGAAAGTAGGATTGGGCAGAGAAAAAGGTTATTCCTTGACAGATTCAATAAAAGCTGCAGCCAAAATGCACATAATTCAAAGACAGATGAATGTTCAGAGTAGTCCTGAGACAGAGGTGAGAGGAGCAGATGCCCCCATGTCCATCAGTTACTAAAAACATGAGGCCTGAAGACGCTTTTCTCATGACCTTGGGTTAGGTACTTTTCTTCAGCCTACAAAACCACTTGACAGAGCTCACAACTAAAGACTTTCTTCTAGAAGGCAGTATTTTCAGAAGTTGAAAGAATTAATTCAGTTTTCTTGAAGGGACATTGCAGCAGCTAATCACTGCAGCAACCACAGTTATTGTCTTAGGTACTGCAGTCGGTAACAAGTCTTCTCCTACAGGCTTGTTCAAAGACAAAACTGCGAAAATGACAACGGTACTTCTCTGACTACACACCATTGTCTGCCTTCCTTAGTTTTTTTCTTTCTTAAGTGAGAATGCCGTTCAATAGTTCCTGCATTGTATTTTGTCTTCTCTCTCTTTCTCAGGCGAGCATGGGAGCCATCATTCCATGGGAGCCAAATTCCAACCCTGTGCTGATTAATCTGAAATTTACATTTCCATCTGTGAGCATTCCCCCATCTCCAACTGCGCTGAATCTTTCTACTTTGCTGAGAGGAAGAGCGCCCCCTGATGCCGACAAGCTGGCCTGTCACTCATGGTTAGCCGTCATTCTCCTGTTAGATAGAAATGAGTTCACCGAAACCAACCCTGGAGTAGGTTACATAACATCATTATAAATGGAAAAAGCAAGGTTATTTCATAATTATGTATAAGCATGAACAAAAGTGAAGTCACTGTTCTACCCACAAACTACCCAACTCCTTTCTTGGCCTCAATTAAACTGCTGCATCTTTAGCAATTACAATTTATCATCATTCTAGTCTTTTCTCTCTAGAGATAAGATTTATTAAGATGCACAATCACAGAATTGTCCTGCCTTGTAAAACTCCTAATTCTTCCAACTATCCCCCAAGCCAAAACCTAAATCCTACATTTTAAGATTTTTTTTTTCATCACCTCATGATATGTATTCTCCTTCATGGCAGTAAGTAATGAAACCCACTTGTTCAAGACAAATATTTCCCTGGTAGTCTTTGGCTCAAGAGCATTGACAATGAATAGTTTGCTTATACACAAAGATGCCAAAACCTAAAATGATAATATGAGTCCTTCAGTAGAGGGATATTTGTATGACAGAAAGACCACTGAAATTAGGTTCAGAAAATCTGGCTTTATAGCATTTGTCCAATATTTATTAGCTCAAAAATGTTGGCAAACTATTAGTTTTCTTTAATCATTAATTTCATAATCTATTCAGAGGTATAATGTTTTTTTTTGTTCTGGTTTATTCTATTACCATTGCCCCAAGTTTTCCCCCTTTGCCCTCCTCTGCCCAGGCAACCCCTGCTCCCACAGTCAATCCCACCCTGCTGTCCATGCCCGTGGGTCATTCATGTTCTTTGACTAGACCCTGCCCCTCTTTCCACCCATTCCCCTCGGCCCACTTTCCTCTGGCAGTTGTCAGTCCATTCCATGTTTCCACGTGTCTGGTTCTGTTATGCTCTTTAATTTATTTTGTTCATTAGATCATATGATATTTGTCTTTCACCAACTGGCTTATTTCACTTAGCATCATAGTCTCTAGTTCTATCCATACTGTTGTAAAGGATAGGAATTCCTTTTTCTTTCTTTCTTTCTTTCTTCTGTGTAGTATTCCATTGTGTAAATGTATCACGGTTTTTTAATTCATTCATCTACTGATGAGCATTTAGCCTGTTTCCAATACTTGGCTATTATAAATAACACTGCTATGAACATAGGGGTGCATAAGTTCTTTTGAATTGGTGTTTTGGGATTCTTAGGGTATTGCCAGCAATGGAATCACTGGGTCAAAAGGCAGTTCCATTTTTAATTTTTTTGAGGAAATTCCATACTGTTTTCCATAGTGGCTATACCACCAAAAAGACAAACAATCCAATTAAACAATCAGCAAAGGACATGAATAGATATTTCTCCAAGGATAGAGAGATGACCCATAGACATGAAAAATTGCTCAACATCACTAGCCATAGAGAGATGCAAATTAAAACCACAATGAGCCCTGGCTGATGTGGCTCAGTGGATTGAGTGCTGGCCTGCAAACCGAAAGGTCACTGTTTCAATTCCCAGTCAGGACACATGCCTGGGATGTGGGCCAAGTCCCCAGTTGGGGGCATGTGAGGGCAAACTATCTCTCACACATTGATGTTCCTCTCCCTCTCTCTAAAAGCAAATAAATAAAATCTTTTAAAAAAAATAAAACCATAATGAGATATCATCTCACACCTGTCAGAATGGCTATCATCAATAAATCAACAAACAACAAGTGTTGGCAAGGATGTAGAGAAAAGGGGACCCTAGTGCACTGTTGGTGGGAATGCAGACTGGTGAAGCTACTGTGGAAAACAGTATGGAATTTATTCAGAGGTATAATATTATATGGTAAATTAAAAATGTGGCTAATTTACTCATTTAACAAGTATTTATTGCGTCTACTACATGCCACATTTTGTGCTAAACACTTGAGATCAAATGTAGGCAAAGCTAGACATGACCCTGCCCTAACAAAGGCTAAAATCTGTTGGATGAGAAAGACATTACTGAAATAATCACTAAACACACATGCAAAATTGCAGTGTGCTAGGTGAAGAAAACACCAGAGACAGATACATCATCTAACAGAGAAACTCAATCTGGTTACAGAAGTTTCCCTGAAAAAATCTAATATGATATTCTAGGAATAATTAGGAGTTAAGTGGTGACATGTGGTAGTGAGGAAGAACACATTATATAGTGAGAAAAATATGTGCTAAGGTCCTACCGTGAGAGGAATTTGAAAAAGAAAAAAAAAAATCCCATTGTTACTAAAGCCCAGAGAGCAAGGTGGTGGGATCCAAGATATCTAAATAGTAGACAGGCATAGTCTGTGTGAGCCATGTTAAAAATGTTGGCTTGTAGTCTAATAACAAACTTCTAGGACTTTCTAGGTATTCTAGGTACATAATAGGTGTTCAATAAATAGCTCTTTGTTTTATAACTATGCTTTCTAATTCAATTTAATTAGCATAAAACACATCTTTCTGAACTTCTGGAACATATGCAGCAGAGTTGACAATTCAACAGTAAAGTCAACCTCTAAGGACAATACTTGATAATTTTTCCCATGAATCTTTAGGCAAATCTATGTCCTGTAACAACACTTTAGTGTAACTCAGCCAAAAGACTCAGTAGCTGCTGTTTGTATATGATCAATGATCAAAAGTAATTATTTTCTTACCTATTCACATTCATGGGTTTAGAACAATAAAATGGAATGTAATAACACTAGAGAATCTCTGGAAAATTGTATCCTGTATCATCCTATTCTCAATTTTATAGTTGGAAAGTTCTGTTTGAATACTCTGAATTTGTTGAAAAATTGAGCTTAGCATTCCATTATTGATACTCTTCTGGAAACAAATTCATTGACATTCAATGTGTATTTCAGATTCTTCTCTATTCTAGTAACTGGACAGGTATCTAACAAAAAGGCTTAAGAATGAGTGACATGAAAGGGCTGAAAAACCCTAAAAATGACATATAGCTAGAAACATTGGTACAGAAAGGAAGGGTGTGGTTGGCATTTCACCGTATTTTGTTTTTATTCTCTTGACTACTTTTCTTCGGCTCAACTTCGGTGTTTTCTGAGAGAACCATGTAATTCACCTTGATCCTCTCATTCCCTTCTATAGCTAATTCTGTCTCATACTGTAGTGTGATTTTTTTTTCCAGAGCAGCAAAAGGTAGCTTAGATATCTCTTGACTTTCAGAACTTGTTTTTCAGGACCTAAATATGTTTTCACACAAGAAAGATTAAACTATGTTAGAGCTGGAGGCTCTTACCATTTTGTTAAAAACAAAAGAACACTTGAGTGGCCTGTATATTTCCAACTTCCTAGCTGTTTGCCCAGCTCTCTTCCTTCTCTCTTCTTTTGTGTTACTTATTAGGAACTCAACAAAATTGTAAATAGGAGTTTACCAAAAACGATCTTCCTTATATACTCGTCCTTTAACATGATCATTAAGATTTGTTGTTGTCATTTTTAATGTGTATGTGCTGAAGTTTTTGTAGCTGGATCCAGGATTAGTGGTTCCTCAATCTGGCTGTATTCATCTAGAGTGAGAGAATGTTTTAAGCTCCCAAAGTGATTTTAATATACAGATAGTCACAGGAACCAATAGACCACAAGACTTTTAGGTCCCTTTCCAACTCTGAGCTTCTATAATCCTTAGACTGACTATGCAGGGTTTATTTTAAGGTGTAAGATGACCCTGCACTGTGATACACCGGGCTATGAGTTCCTTTTCAATGGGAAATTGCATAATTTCCTGGGTGTCATGATGTTTTGAAAGAGGTACCTCAAAGTGCTTATGAAGTAAAAGTTTTAAAATACTTACTAGAAAACTGTCCTGAGTTTAATAGTTACTGTTTCGTGTTAGTACTTTGATGGTTCAGTTAAGTGGATTCTTTTGAGATTCAAGCTGCTTGTATTCAAGGAGTGACAAGTAAGGGATGGAGATGGGGAGAAGCTGGAAAATGACAGGTAAAAATAATTTTAAAATTTCTGAAAATTTAGGGTAATTATTTTATGTTTCTTAAGAATACCCAGACATCTTAACCCAGCCACTGTAAATCAGCTTTTGCATAAATTTAATTTGTCTCTTTACAATAGTTATTTTTATCTGTGATAGATCTGTGCAATTGGACATTTCAAAAACCTTTCAAAGGGAAGTTCCAGGTCTGTCTGGAAACCACCGCTAATCTCTGCCGGGATGAGATTTCTCCCCTGATTTCACACACGTTGGCATGTGCCCTAGGCCAGACTTCTCTTTTGGCAGACCTGCCACACTGCCTTGCATTCCTGGTGCTGGTGTGCAGGACTTGCCTCCATCTACAGAATCAGTTCTTTAAATGCTGGGATTGTGCCTTTAAAAAACAATCTCCGGGTTCAATTAAATTAAAGCAGGAGTCAGGTTTTCATCTCAGTATTTGAGTTCTGTGAATAATTTCCTGTGAAGTTCTCAGAAATTCATTTAATATATCAGTTAAGGGCCTTTTTGCAGGCAACAGAAATTAAATAGGACTAATTTAAGCTGAAAAAGAAAGTGACAAAATGATATTTTATAGCTTCCGGAAGACTGGAGATCTAGTGTTAGAACTAAGAAGTCCAAACTAGCCTGAAATCATGTCACAGAATGATTATCATGACTACACAGTGAGAGACCACAGATTCTAACATTAACACCATCAGTACTGGACTCTTGATTTATTTTCACCAGAATGCCTTCTTGCAAAGAATGGATTCTTTGTCTTTTTTATAAAATTAGTTTCTGAGTTTGATCAATACAAAAGCTCATTTGCCCATAGTTTAATCTGTTTAATAAGGTAGCTGAGGAAATCAGTATTTGGGATTTTAATTTTTTTTGGCTTCCATTGCAGGAAAATGTCTCTGCTTTTTTAAGAGTCAGGATTCCTCAGACAGGAAAGATATATGATTCTGGGTGATAAAAAATAATATACATATCTGCTTTAGCCATTCTTCTAAATTGTCCAAATTCAATATACATCCTTTTCCAAAACAATAAAATTATTTCATCTACTATAAGGCACCTGTACCTTCTTCAACAGATAATGGAATTCTGCACTGTCATTTACATTCCTTTTAGAACAGTTTTGGCTATTAGTACCAAACAGCAAAAATAACCCTGGCTGGTGTAGCTCAGTGGATTGAACATGGGCCTGCAAACCAAATGGTCAGCAGTTCGAGTCCCAGTCAGGACACATGCCTGGGTTTTGGGCCAGGTCTCCAGTAGGGGGCGCACAAGAGGCAACCACACATTGGTATTGCTTTCCCTCTCTTTCTTCTTCCCTCCCCTTCTCTCTAAAAATAAATAAAATCTTTTCTTAAAAAAAGAGCAAAATTAAAGTGGCAAAAACCAAACAATTTATAAACTTATAGAACAATAACTCTGGAGATAAAGCTGTTTGTTAATTAAGTAACAAAATCATGCTAGGTAGAGAGAGGGAGAAAAGAAGAACAAAGGGGGATGACAGTTTTATCTCCCTATCTCCTCATCTGTTATGATTGGGAAAAATTATTTTCCAGAGCATTCTAACAGAATTTCTCTTCTAAATTACTGACCAGGACTATGTTCTCTGCATATGTCTAAATTAACCACTGGCAAAGCAAAGGTATTATAAAAATTGGTTTAGATGACATTCACCTGTTGGGCCAGAGATGGCTCATCTTTCCTGAGCATATTGCTATTTGATCAATAGAAGAAAAAATCACAGTTCTAAAAGGTAGAATTGCCTCCTTGTACATAGTCAGTATCTGCCATTTGACATTTTATTTTTTTAAGTTTCTTAATTTATAAAAAAAACGAGAGCTGGTTTAAATTACCTCCAAACTTTCTAAATTGCTAATTTAAATAGGTTTATTAAAAATGCATGAATGTTCTCTTTAAAGGTCATTAAAACCTAATGAGGGAGACAGACATACAGCTAATTAAAGGCTGAATTAATTATATACTTTATAGAGATGCACATAACAGAATCATACCAATGAGATCTATTGATTATATGTAGAAATTACTTCATAAATATGGACCAAAAGTGAAAATTTATAGACAGATATATTCCATTGAGGATAAAAGATGAAAATCTTATGGGACACTGAAAATCTCTGACTTGTTTGGGATTAAAAGCATGTTTTTGTGCCTTCAATATTTTGAATTTATAGAGTAACAGATGACAAAAAGAATTTAATTTGGGGGGGTAAAAGTCTCTTTGAAGTTTATATTCACAAGCTTAAGAACATCTAACCCATGTTGCAGACTGTTTATAATAAACTTACCTTTATGGAATTATATTATATTTTGCATTAGATACCAAATGCCTCTAAGAGTTTGGTTTAATTTCAGAAAAAAGACATTAGAGTTTATAAACTGCTGTTTCCCATTCTTCTCATTCACTGCCTCATGTACTCTTAAACATCACATTATGAGATTGATGGGTAACTTTTTTTTTCAGAGAGACACAGAGAGTATGCAAATGTAGCTCAAGGTCAATAGCTAATAACTCAGAGTTCAGTGATTAACACCCTGGTCCCTTAACAAAGTCCAGTGCTCAGTGTGCCACATAAGTTATATTTTTCTGAAGAGACACTAGGTTCAATTTTAAAAGTTTGGATGTAATTAAAATTCAGAAATAGCCATAGTTGGATGGGACTTTGTCTTTCCTAATACATTGTCTGTGGTGTCCGCCCTGCCTGGTTTCAGGAGCCGTAACCCCCCGTGGCTAAGGCTGAATGAGAAACCTCTCAGAACTGGGAGGCCTAAGGAGACAAAACTTATTCTCCTGAACATGGGCACTGCCTGCTCTGCTATTCCCTTCAGCTTGGTCGGATAGTCAATGATGGGCAACCATTCTCTGGAAAGAATGGACCTAAGACAGACACGATCACGTGGGAATAAGCCATCAGGGAAGAGACTCAG
>CM052539.1:147532418-147602697 GCA_028533065.1 Trachops cirrhosus
GGCTCAGACTAGAGTCAGCGGACACCTGGGGTGAATTGAACCTGGGGCATAAGATATGTAAAATCCTGTGAGACCTGCTTGCTAGAATGCTCTTGGATGTGTAGGCTCTGGCAGGAAACTAGACTAATCCTGTACCTGTCAGGTGATACCAGCCCCAAAACCCAGCATGAGACTTTTGAACCCTATGTAAATTATCTACCTGTTTTGATCTTTTCTGCTAGACAATGAATCCACATTCTGTATCTGTTCACCTGCCCAATACTACCTAATAAAAGGCCTATGGAGGTGGCGGCTCAGGGCGCTCTCCTTTGAGAGAGTGGCCAGGCCACTCGGAGGCACCCTCCCCTTGAGAGGGTAGCCATGCTATCCCTATTCCTCCACAGGACTCGGTAGTCCGTGTGTATGTTTCTCTCGTCACTTGTGAGCCATCTACAACATTTGCGGTCACCGCAGGCTGGGGACTGCAACAATTGTCCAAGAGATCAATTAACTATGTTTCACTTTAAAAATAAGGTAACCTAGTACAATAATTTTCCTTCAGGGGACTGTTAAACCAGTTGTAACAAAATACAACCATCGAAGCTCACCAAGGTGATTGCTGGGACGGTGCTGCAGTATGACGGAAAATATCTTGGACAAACTGGAAAAAGACTAAGGTTCTTGCCAGATTTCTTCCACTTACTCTTTGACCCCCAAGGAAGTTATTTTTCTCTCTGTAATCTTCTGTAGTGTTAGACAAGTTACCTTTTAGGTCTCTTCTATTCTCATAGCTGTTTCCTTAAGTATAAATTCAATAAAAGGGATCAAGGATTCATAGAATATTAAAACAAAAAGAGACCTAGCAAAGTAACTTTTTACCATCCTCTCTTTTACAGATAAGGGTAATAGTCTGCAGAAGGAAAGTAGCCGATCCAAAGTTATATAACAAAAGCAGCATGCTTCATTCATCTTTTTTATAACTGACAGAAGTAGCTCAGTTTCATAGCAGGTGCTACTTGTTCTTCTCTGCAGACTAGGCACCAAAAGTAGGAAATTTATCTAAAATTTTTTTAGAAGTTATTGCTATTACAAGAGTTTGCTGCTAGGAACAGGGCCATGGGTTCTACTACAAAGTAACTAACCGATTGTATTGCCTTGGAAAAATCACCTATTTCTCCAACCCCCCTATATGTAAAGAAGAGATTTTTAATACATGAGCTACATACTTATAAGACTTTTTATGAGAAATACATTTACTCATCTGTTTAT
The DNA here is from genome assembly GCA_028533065.1 of Trachops cirrhosus. Classification (NCBI taxonomy): domain Eukaryota; kingdom Metazoa; phylum Chordata; class Mammalia; order Chiroptera; family Phyllostomidae; genus Trachops; species Trachops cirrhosus. The sequence continues at coordinate 147,533,667 of CM052539.1, forward strand.
TTAATAAGTACTTATTGAATGCTGATATATGTCCAAACTTTTCTTGGCTCTGTCCTATGTTTTGAATTGAGAAGCAAACAAAACACACAACTCCATCATCCTCAAGGAAACTGTAATCTCAGAAAGAAGAACCCTTGAAAAAAAAGGTAAATAAAAACATAGATAAATTTAGAGCCTTGTGCTAGATGCTGTGAGTACAACAAGATGGTCAATGGTCTGTGCCTTCATGGAGCTTTAAAATCTACTAGAGAAGAGACACTGAGAGCATTGTAGAACATTATATCATAGGGATCTAGCAGACACCTGCAATTAGTAAGTACCCAATAAAAGATTGAAAATGAATAAACGGAATAGACAATAATATTTAATGTTTGTGGATTACAGTTGGTCTTTCTATATCTGATTCTGTTTTTTAAAAGAAGCTGTTGAATTTGTGGTTTGGACACATTTATAGAACTTTAAAAAGGGTAGCTCAGCACTTGAGGAGTTGAACTGGAAAAACTGAAATAAAGGTCACTTTTTTATGTTCTTAGTTTAGATCCATGATCCCTATCTGTCTTTACATTTTATTTATCCCTTTCATCAGAAGTATTTATATTTTAGAAAAAGTTGTTTGTTTTGAATTTGCTTCATGCTATTTTGTCTTGTCTTGACAGAGGGGTGAGTGAATTCTGATGATTACAAATATTAACCGAAAGCAAGATTGAATCTTTTATTCAAAGATCATGCTTTAGGTAATATGTCACAACATTTGCAAGGCAAAACATACTTTGTTTCGTTTTGTGATAGCTGATACTGTTATGAATAGAGGAAGCATCCTTCACTATGAGATCATAAAAGTTTTGTGAATTCAAAAGTTTACAGTAGAAAAATAAAGAATAATAAAAGGAAAAATAAACACATAGCTATAATCATTCTTAGCAAATTATAAGCCACAAAAGCAAGATAAAATAGTTTATAAATATGGGAAGTCTCAGAAATTTCCCTTTGATATTTACTATTTAATACTTTAAAGCATGTAAACACTATCTATCTATCTATCTATCATCTATCTATTCCTCAAGTGCCATACCTCTTGAGTTTTTAAGATGCAAATATCCATTAAGCCATAAGTTAAAGAAATTTAAGTTTCATAATTAAAATTTCCCAAATCATACACTTAGACCAAATATATGTAAAGCACTTCAAAATATATTGTAACTGTGATTAAGCCTATTTCATTTCTAGTAAGATATCAGTATCATCCTCATTTTACAGCACTTATTAAAATCGGAGTACATGGAACTCTTTCCCCAAAAACCACAATATCATCAGTAAATTATTTTTTCCTATTTTCAATTCAATTTAACCAAATGTTATACACAAGGGATTGTGGTAGGCAATGTGAAGGATACAAAATTAGTTTTCTGCCTTTCATGAACTCAGAGTATATTAGTTTTCCTATATTGTTCTCTCCTATACTTTATCTTTTCTCATTCCCTTTATTTAGTTAAGTTTGTTATATCTTCCCATTCTTCCAACTGGCCAAAGCAGGACTGAGTGGGACGCAAACCCAGGTGACCCACAGCAGAAAAGTCTACAACATCTGGACATTGTGTCCTATGTTATATTGTTTTGTGTTTATAGCAAATACAACACAACATACCACACTAATATTTAATACAGAGAGCGATAGCACACCCTCATAAAATTGAGAAAAAGTTAAGCAGAGTGTAAAGCAAGCTATGTTAATTAGCATACTACATGGAAAATTCCATAAAAACTGTATTAAAACTGCCTAATTTTTTAAAAACCTCATAAAATATTAATGCAAACTTCCACTTCAGCTGAGATGGAGTAACCAAGAGCAGATTTATCTTTACACTTAAACAACTTGACAATCAGACAAAATATATGAAGTAGGACGGTGCAGGGTTATGATCCCTGAGAGAAGGAAACAGGTAAACCATGACATTTTACCATCTTAATGCCTAGAGTACGTGCCTAAGCTAAACTCAGGAAAAAGAAACCATACAGAATCTGATGTTCCTACTGAATTGAGGAAATAAATCAGTCCGTTGAACAAAGATCAAGTTCAGGAAGATGATACTACTTAGAGCTGGGGACAGAGTATAAGATAGGAGGGAACTGCAGAGGCCAAGGGTTAGGGGATCTCCACAGAGGTCCTCCTGAGTCTTCAGCTGAGTATTACCTGTATACTTCTGAAAGGAAACAAGCAGAGGTAGGAGCAAACCAGCAGGAAGGGAATGCAGAACCAGATCCTACAACGGACTGGAAATAATTCATGGTCACATCAGCCTGACAGGAAAGACTTTACACATGAAAACTAATAGCATCATCAGAGGAATTTCACCTTAGTAGAATGGCTAAATTATTTTTAAATTAAAGCCTTCTCTGGATCTTCCTTAGGAAAGATTAAAAGTAAGCATTAAGAGGTCCCAACTTATTTCTAGTAACTAAACTAAGCACCTGAAAAATCCAAAAGTCTTTATAAAAGATTACAGGAAATAACTGAAAACATAAAATTTATAATGGCAAAGATATAATTGAAAGTTTCCTGACATGCAAAAAGTAGAAAAATATTGCCAAAATCTGAGTAAAGACAAATCAATAGAAACAAATCCAGAAATAATAGGTTTATGAAACTAGCAGTCAAGATTAAGAGAGCTATTATAAATATGAATCAAATGTTTAAGCAGATAGAGGAAAATAACCACAATTAGAAGAAAAAGAAATGTTTTAAAAACACAAAAGGAAACTTCAAGAATAGGAAAAGAATATCTGAAGTTAAAATTACATTAGATGGAATTTATAACAGTTTAGACACTATAGAAATATTGCTATACACACATACATATCGACTAAAAATTCCCCAAACTATATGAAAACTATAAACTCAGAGATCAAAGAAGCTTAAAGATCCCCAATAGAATAAATAGTAATAAACTCATTCTAAGGCATATAATGATTTGATAAAAACAGCAATACAGAAAAAATCCTTAATACAGCCAGAGAAAAAGGATCCATTACATATAGAGGAACAAAGACACCCAGGGTAGAAAGAAGCCTTTCATAAGAACTGTGAAAGCTAGAAGATAACATGGGGACATAGTCAGAGTACTAAAAAACAAACAAACAAAAAAAAACCCCAAAAAACAGTAAAATATTTTTTAAGCTGTAGCAAAATAACTTTTTCAGACACATAAAAATGAGGATTTATTGGCATTATACTTAAACAAGAAAAACATATTAAAGGAATTCCTTCAGACAAAGGAATTTAGATCTGTGTGTGCATACACACAAACACTGAAAGCCACCAGAAATGGTAAAATATAAATAACTGTAAAATATATTTTCTCATTTTTTAATCTCTTTAAAACATAACCAAAAATGGAGTAACAAGGAATTGTGGAGATCCTAGTACCTGTAGAAGTATAGGTAATAATATGAATACATGATAATAATAGCATAAAAATAAGGGAAGCATGGAAACATTAATATAAAATATTTATATTTATATTATACATGAAGTAAAATATTGAACACAGATAATGATAAGATAGAAAATTTACTCTATAAAAATTACTTAAAAATAAAACAATGATATATAGCTAATAAGCCTGTAACAGGGATAAAGAAGAATAATGAAAATACTAAATCCAAATGAAGGCAGAAAAAAAGTAAAAAGAAGAAAGGACAACCAAAACATATAGCAAAATGGTTGAGAAATAAATCAAACCATAGTTGAAATTTTCAAACTTTTCTCTTACTATACAAGTAAGCAGAAAATCAATAATATTGTGGAAGACTTGAACAACTATAGCAAATTGACCAAAAAGTCCTTTGGTCAAAATAGCCTCAAACTTAAAATGATCATATGTCTTATTAACTCATAAGTGAAAAAACAAATTGTGGTATATACATGTAATAAAATACCAGCAGTAAAAATGGATGGCCTCCTGACACATGCAAAAAAAATTTTTTTAAAGCATCATGCTAAGTGAAAGAACCCAAACACAGGATACCATGCACTGTATTATTCCATTTACATGAAATTCTGGAGCAGGGAAGCTATACTAACTGAAAACAGCTCAATAGTTTCCATAAGCCAGCTCTGAGGAAAGGATATCAGCTGGGAAAAAGACTACAAGGGAACTTCGGGGTGATAGATTCTGTATAATGAGCTTGGTGGTGATTACATTACTGTAAACATTTATCAAAATTCTTTGAATTGTACACTTAAAATTGATGAATTTTGTTGTAAGTGAGTTATATCCCAATAAAGCTTATTTAAAATTATAAATACTGGTTGCATAAAAATATGGAATCTGTGAGGCTGGTTTAGATTCCTAGCAGGAGACAAGAACAATTTAAGTAAATATGCAAGAGCCACGTCTTTTTCAGTAGAGTCTTCTATAGTTCTGGGGAGTGGGAGACATATTCACAGTCTTTATCCTTCAGTGTGAGTGACATTGGTGGCACTGTTGCTGCTGGAGCAAAGGGACAAGTGAGAGACTCACTTAGTTCGCTTTAGAAGTTATGGCTGGAAAGTCAGTATCACAGGGAGTATAGAAGGGGATGGCTCCTGCTGGTGTCTTTTTTATTTTCTTCCTTGATCTAAATATGCTACCCAATTTTATTAGTTTAATTAAATTTCCCTAGAAGCACATATAATATTTCTTTATGTATAATATACTGTACTATGTATTGTACCCAAAGGATTTATTTAGGCTAAATTAAAATTTGAAAGTAAAGATGCACTTAATTATTTAAGGAGTGAATCAGCATTACTTATTAATACTGAATTGGATTTCATAACTTAAATATTCTAAGGGCATTATGTATGTCTTAAATATAAAGGAGGAATTAAAACAAATTGGGAACATTGGAAAGTCCTCCAGGAAGAGAGATGGCAGTGTTCCATGGTGGGACGACTATAGTCTCTGAAACTGGAATATATGGTCAGGAGAGCTGGTTTCAGATTTTACCTCCACTCCTTACCACCTGAATGAGACTGCATGAGTGAGTGTTGCTGAATCTCCGTTTCACCCATTTCGCAGGTTACTACAAGGATCACATGAAATAACGTTTGTGAAAATACCTTGTGTACTCTAAATTTCTATGCTGAAATTTAATAAATTGCCAATATTTGAATGCTTATTTCTAATAAGGTGATTTCAGAGTTTAACTGGATACTTGGATATTATCCTTTTTCAGTTGTTAAAGCTACTCCGCCCAGCATAGGAGAAGCTAGGAAACAACAATTACATTCCAGATAAAAGAAGTGGACTAGCTGAGTTGGTTAGAGCATCATCCCAGTACACCAAGGTTGCAGGTCTGATCCCTAGTCAGGGCACATACAAGAAGCAACCAATGAATGCATAAATAAGTGAAACAACAAAATCAATGTTCCTCTTTCTCTCTTTCTCTGTCCCCACCTCTAAAATCAATTAAAACTCAAAAAAGAAAAGTGGCATTAATAGGGCCTAAGGGTGGGGGAGAAAAATGTGGAGATGTGAGCAGGGAGAGGAAAATAAAAGGGGCTGGAATGTAACGTACTGACAGGGAGAGTAGGGAAAATGCAACTGGGGCAGATGGACAGCACTCTCAACTGAGAAAACCCTGAATGCCACTAGTCTTGATGGCTGTAGTCTAGATGGCTTTAGTCTAGATGGCTTTAGCCTAACTCAAAGGCAGCGGGATTTGTGGGGAGAATTGTATTGTGATCAAGGGTTGCATGAGAAGGTTTACCCGGGTATTGTAGGAAGGCAAGCGGTGAGAAAGGAAAGTTGAAACCCAGGGGAAGGAGGCTGCTTTCACTGAGCAAAACACACTAAGGAGCATTCCCAGATGTTTCCCCAAGACACTGGCAGATGTGCACAGAAGTCAGGGAAGGCCCAGTACTTTGAAAAGTCAGAAGAAAAAAAAATCACACACTCAAACTGTCTTTATTTATATAAAGATCTTAAAGACCTAACCTCCACAGTAGAGAAGATTTTCACCGCACACCCTGCCACCGCAGTTGCCTGACATGTGGTGGCCCTACTTCAGCCTAAATGACAAAGGACATTTCACACTGCACTGTTGTCATGGGGTAGTTTTGAAATCATTTGTCAACTAACTGCAGTTCTTTCTGTTCAGTCTGTTCTTAATGAGTTTGTGAAGGACTTCATAACCTTTGGAAATCACTTTATGGTCATCTCAGAAAATTGTCCCTTTCTAAAAAAAATAAATGATGCAGTTGTCCAATTGGACTTACACACACAGGGCAGAAAAATCATCTGAAGAAATCACACATTTAGGGCAATCGAGTCCACATAACTGTGTCTCCTAAATCTAATTACATATGAATTTACAAGCTTTCCTTTTGAAGACAGACTCTCTCCCCCGCCCCGCCAGCTATTTCTATTTTCCTGTCCAGGAAACATCCACAAATCCCTCCATCAATATTTAATGTGAGCCCATAGTGATATGCTGAATATTTGGATGAGAGGGTTAAAAAGTACCTCTCTTGTGTAGGCAGTACATGAGATTACACTGTGGGAGACAATCTTCTGTTTCAGATGTTCACAGTTTACGTGACACAATGATCCTATAGGTGAAAATTGCCACAGTCACCAACTTTATAAACAAAGAAACAGTTTCAGAGAGAGTTAAAAAAATACACATCCAAAGTCACACAACTAAGTTACAGAGCCAGAATTAGATCACACGCCATACTATTTCAGAGCCCTCATGGTCAACTGCCATTTGAGTCAGCCTTGTGTTGAACACAGCTTTAACTTCTTTGTTAAGTTTTATTGTTCTGTGTGTTGAATTGCAGATAAGTGTCTCTGTGCTTCTCTTTCCAACATGCTAAGAGATAATGGCATGTGAAGAGCTTACTTAGAAAGGCTCCCGATGCTTAATGTGAATTAAATAAATTATAGCTCACACTAATATAACTATTAGAATAGAGGAGGAAAGATAAATTTCTGTCTGATGTCTAGAAGAGCCTGAACAGAAACTTCAAATGCAAGAAGGATTTTGGAAGGTTAAAGTTTGGAGGAACAGCATCTAAGAGGGACACAGAGGCACAGAGGAAGAAGAGTAGAGGTGGGCTTGCAAGAACTGCAACTGAGTTGAAGGTGACTGTTGAGAGGATACACAGGGACAAACAGTCTGAAATACAGCCCGAGTCCAAATTAAAGGGAATTTGTGCATGCCTCTGTCTGCAATAGAAAATCCATTAACAGGCTCATCAGGAAGGAAAGGAATCATATATCTGCACTTCACAAACTTACTTTCTGAAGCAGAGTGGAAGGTGAGTTGAAGAGAGAATATGATAGAAAAACTAGTAGAAAGATGCAGCTAGTTGACAGTGGTTACTGATTAAAACTACTATGGATGGGGTGCTTACTATGTGCCAGCTGCTATTCTGAGTTCATTTGGTTCATTGACTACTTTAATTTTTACAATAAACTTAGGAGGTGAATAGTTATGGATGCAAGCCCCTTCTCCCCACTGCATTCCCAAAGTGTCTTCCTTGGTTTGGACAATACTATATGGTCACCTCGCACATGCAGCCCTATTTCTGAGGAGGAGAAGTTGCAATGATGTGGAAAAAATGCAGCAACTATAGCATTCGGGGGACGTGTTGAGAAGGTTTGGAAGACAGGAGGCTTGACTGTAAATTCTCTCTCTATCCTGGAATTAGTATTTTGTATCAGTTATTCCTGGCCACAATAACCAAATACTATTGTAGCCAGAAGGGACAATAGAAATGATCTAATCCAATAGATTTTAACTTTTATGTGTTGGTGGACTCATAGAAATCACAGATAATATTTAGGGAGGCTGTAAATCCCCAACCTTGTATGCAAACTTTAGAATGTGTTCATATATGTTCTTCCTCCCCCTGAGAAATACACCCTCATTGTTCTATCATGTTATCAGAGTTAGAAGTCAAGCTATAAAGAGCTGAGTCCCAGAGAGGAAAAGTGAATACTTTTACACAGTCAGTGACAAAGCCAGAAGAAAAAACTCTTTTTCCCCTGTTTCTTATCTCTAATAAGAACAATTGAAAGATGTGTTTTTGTACTTAATGTTTGTTATGGTAAACTGCGAATGTGACATTTAAGGAGTCAGTGTTTGCATTTGTTTCATTTGCAGTGTCCCCAATGCAAAGAACATAGCTCACACATAGTAGGATCTTAAAAATATTTGCCGAACAACTTTACAAGTGGCATAAACTGGACTCTTCACTTTCTTGTTGCTGTGTTGGATTTCTGAGGACAAAATGCATATTTCAGCCACCTGGTGGAGCCATTTTACAGTTTATTTGAAAAGTGGACTAAGAAGAAAACCAAATAACCAACACAAATACGGTGATTTAAATCCACAATATGAAATACATTATTTGGGTAATTTATATGGCAAATCTCCTCACTTAGAAACCTACATAAAAAGTAAAGTGAAAATAAGACTTGAATTACTGATAGAGGACGGAAATGTTCCAAGTGAACAGTTTTGCTCACACTGGGGCTTAGTGTAGGAGTGTCTTCACCCAGATGATGTTTACGAGGTGGCTGGCAGGCACCACACTGATAGTCACTCTCGTGTCACTAAGCAGCCTTGGGACTGACAAAAGCATTCACAAAAGAGCTGAATCAATATAAGAATGCACCTGATCACTGAGACAGGTAGACCACAAAGTTCTCAGAAGGAAAAACAGTAAGAAATGGAACTTCTCCATATCCCCACATTTTATCTCAGACTGAGGAAAATCAAGGAACATGGAGAGGAGGAGAGGTAGAAAATAGAGCTTTGTAAGTCGGGTCAGGTGGTTGACCTGTAGGGAAGGCAAGCACTGTGTGCCTGCTATAAGGAGCATGTGATTCTCATTCCTAGTTTTCACAGTCAGTAATGGAGGGAGGGTAGATGAGAGCTCCAGCATCCCGACTCAAGATCATTTCAGAATGCACTTTCAGCTTTTTCCTAATGCTTTCCGTTTCTCTCTGCACATTCACCCTACCTCCAACACGAATACACACACACACACACACACACACACACACACACACACACGGACTTCTCAGAGTGTGGCCACCAGCCTCAACCTCTGCATAGTACCCTAGGTTTCCGGGTGCTTCTGACCAACCATTAAGATACCACTTTCTGCTTCCATCACTACATAGGTGAGTTTTAGTCACTTTCTTTTTTTTATTTAAGGGATTTGATGAAGATCTCATTCTGAATCTTCCTAAGACAGAGAATATCTTAAGTTTCAAACCACCTGGAATAGATACTGGGGCTATATTCCATGAGAAGCTAGTAAATATATATATATAAATTTCAACCCCTTAACAGTTCAGGAGTAGTTACATTTATGCAGTCCTAAGATTACATTCAACCCTTTGAAGGCAACCAGAGGCTGATGTGGCCCCCGGTGAAAATGGGTTTGACATTCCTGACTCAGAGTATTATGTTAGAATATTCTTCCTATGTGAAATCCCCTTACCCTCAGGGGTTTGCCAACTCAGCAAATTCCATCTAAAGGATAATTGAAGGGTGATAAGAAAGCTTGTGTGTGTGTGTGTGTGTGTGTGTGTGTGTGTGTGTGCGCGCGCATGTGCGCGCAAAATAAAATTTATATAATTTCACTCTTTTTTAAAGTTCCACAAAGGTCATCTGCAGCCGAGCCCTGATTTTCTTTAATGGACAACTGATGGGAACATGCAGACAGAAGTAGTAGCTGAGGAACCTGCTGCCAAGAAAACTCACATTAAGAGTTAGCAGAAAAGGCAAAATCTGACATTCCCTTCAAAACTCCTTAGAAGTCTCAGGCTGAAAGTCAGATATGGCTGGCAAGGAGAAAGACAAGAAAGAAAGAAAAAAAGCAATGGAGTTTTTGGTGCAAAGCAATTATGAGTAAGCTGGTAGCTTTGAGAGAGATAAAAAGCTAAACTGCAGGGCAGCCAGCTTACGAGACAGAACCTGGAAAGAGACAGCTAAGAAGAGCCCTCCCTGGGCCAGAACAAACCAACCTCAAAGAAGAATCTCAAAAACTACCTCTGCTTGGATTTGTTTGTATCAATTTGTAATCCCATTTATGCCCAGGGCAGTATTGAAAACAATGGAGCAATCAGCCAACAATTAAAGGATTTCAAAATCTGACTAGGCTATCAAATTACGCAGACAGTTTGACAGACAGATCAGACTTGGCCTTGAGCGACAAAGAGAACCCTGCTAAAATCACTGTCTTCCCAGGGTCACCTCAAAAGCTCTGAGCTGCACTCTTTCAGGAGCAACATCAGAATGTTTACAACTCTAAGGAAATGGACTTGACTAAAATAATCTAACCAATTCACTAAACAAATTAACAAGCAAACTACAAGACAAATCCCAGAAAGGGGTAAAGAGAATCAGCACCCGAAATCGATACAATGTGTTATCTAAAACATCAGACACAGGAAAAAAAAATCAGGGAACAGAAACTGCCCGTGAAAGGACCTAGATGTAGGATCTAATAAATAATTTAATGCAGGCAATGTAACTATTGTATACTCAAACGTGATAAATAATCAAAGGAGGTTATGTTTAAAGAAGTAAAGAAAGCTGGCAATATCCCATCAAATAGTGAATAGCAATACATAGATACTATACAAAAGAATCAAATGGAAATTATTGAAATTACCAATGTACTTTCACATATATGTTCAAAATAGTTCAATATCCAAAATGAAATGTTCATTAAAGTAGATTTGAACTGGAAGAAGAAAGTATCAGTAAACTAGAAAGTATAACGAGTGAGATTATGCAATCTGAAGAAGAGTGAGATTACAAAGAATGAAGAAAATTAACACGGTTGAAACAATATTAGAAGAAATATTGGTTAAGAATTTCCAACTTGGATGAAAAACATTAATCTACACATTCAAGGCATTCCATGAGTCAAAGTAGGATAAATAAAGACCCACATACAGACGCTCCATAGTAAAAATGCCAAAAGTCACAAAGAAAAGAAGGAAAGCAGCAAGAGGAAAATGACTCACTATGTACCAGGGAACCCCAATAAAATAATTAGCTGATTTATGGGAATGATCAAAACTGGAGAGCAACAGAATAACATATTTACAGAACTGAAAGAAAAATACTATCAACCAAGAGTCTTATATCTAGGAGAACTATGTTTCACAAATAAAGACATTTCCAGCTTAGAAAATTCTTTGTTAAAAGAATATTTAACTAGAAATACTAAAACTTCTTTGAGATAAAGCAAATTACCTCAAATGTTAATTTAAATACACATGGGAAATGAAGAACACTGTTAAAGGTTATTTTGTATTTGTAAAAGACAACATAAAGGCATATTTCTTCTTTTTTCCTTTTCTCAACTTGTTAAAAAATTGTATAAAAGAATGTGCTTATAATGTAATGTTGGGCCTATAACATATAAACACATATTTTACTGGCAATAACAGCACAAAGAAAGTGTTTGGGAGCAAAGATGTATTGGAGAAAGAAAGTAGCACCAGATGGTAAATTGAATCCAGAGGAATAAATGAGAAGACCAGAAATGGTAAATGAGATAAATGAATATAACAAGATCTATCAATACATACTTTTCTTTCTTTTGGTTTAACTGACATAAAATTATATAAATAATTATAGCATTGTGTTATTGGGTTTGTAGCATATATATGTGTTATATATAACAATATCACAAAAGGGAATATAAAAAACTTATGCCTTATAACATAGGTATAGTATACTTATATAATTTGTGGCTATGACTAAAGAAGAAAAATAAATTATGCATTTATGTATAACAAATAAACACATTGATTAGAAATAACAAAACTGCCCACAGAGACCCAGAAGTCTCTCTCCATTGTATTTTGTTTGCACTCTTGTCAAGAATCTATTGGTTGTAAATGTGAGGGTTTGTTTCTGAATTCCCAAGATACTTCATTGATCTATATAGTATCTGATTTGGCATGGCAGTGTGGTACTGGAATAACAGACAAATAGATCAATGGAATAGAATGGAGAATCCAGAAAAAATTCTCACATTTATGAGGATCCTCACATTTATGGTCAACTGACTTTTTTTTTCCCTCCTCACTTGAGGACATGAGGACATGCTGTTCATCAGTTTTAGAGGGGAGGAGGGAGAGAGGGAGGGGGGAAAGAGAGAGAGATATGAGAGAGAGAGATGTGAGAGAGAGAAACATGGATTGGTGTTACACGAGGGTGCCTCCTGTAGGCACCCTGACTGGGGATTGAACCCACAACCTTCTGGTGCTTGGGACAACACTCTAACCAACTGAGCAACCTAGCCAAGGTAGAAAGGAGTTTCTTTTTAAGGTGATGAGATGTTCTAAAATATATTGAGATTATGGTTGTACAATTTTGCAAATATGCTAAAATCAAAGGAAGATACATAAAAGAATTCAAGAGTCACCTGTGCTAGATAATAGTGAACTACTGCACATCTCTTCACAAATCTGCCTTTAGTGACTTCACATTGGCAGTTTGAAATTAGCTATATTGGGAGTATTTACATGATGGAAATTGGAAAATATTAGAAATAGGAGCTCAATTCATCATCACAGAGCTGTTGGTTTATGGGAGACCATTCTGCTTGGTGTGGGTCCAGACAGGACCCATGCACATGGATAGGTTCTCCTATGGGGAATCAGGCCTGCATTGTACCTAGACTGCTATGAGACTTGCTTTTGCTAAAACTCCCTCATCCTGAATTGAGGCAGCAAATGTTTACTACATATCTTTAAAGTAACTTCCTAAAATCCATGCTAAACCTTCCAAGGACGAGTGTAACCAGTTCAACCACTTTTCCCTTTGCATTTGCAAATATCCTTCTTCTGTGATGTGATTAGCGGCATTGGCTCCTTTGTTTTCTGTAAAAGATAACCACCTAAATCAAAACTGTGCATAGTAAATGAGGACTATAATGTAATGTGCCCAGAAAAGCAATAAAAGCTTGTCAAGGCAAGGGCCGAGGCTTTTCTCCTCTTGAGAGAGAAGCCACGCCGTCCCTTTTCCTCCACAGGACTTGGTAGTCTGTGTGAATTTGTGGTGTCTCGTCCATAATGCTGCGGACCCCACGAACTGGTGCTTGCATTATTGGTTAAGTATTTAGCAAATCATTGGCTGCAGGAAGAAATTTTAGATTACTAGTGTGGAGGAAACACTGTTCCATGATATCATTGCCACCTGACCGACAAGCTGGACCTGGCCAGAAGGGGGCGACTGCTTCCCATAACCCCCTTGGAGACATTGTAATCCAGGTTCATTCTGACAGACCTCCCACTACTGGTTGCTGGATCAGGCCATTGTCCTAACCTGTTCAAGCATGTAAAGCATTTACCCCTACCCAGGGCTAGTCATGAACGTGTACGGGTGACTATCATGCTTTGTTTTGTGTAATTCTCTGGTGTCTGCCAAGTGGTGAGGGGATACATCTCATTTGGGATACCGCTCACCTTGCAGCTGCCTGAGACATGCCTCCTAGGTAAGTTTCCCTTAATAAACCCTAATAATTACGAGATTGGAGTGGCCAGCATCTTTCTTCGGTCTTGCCCTGCCTTCTACTTACTGAGGTGCATTTTCAGTCCCAGCACCTTACCCTGGGCCTGCGCATACTAACATCAAGGCACGGCATCCTACAGCAGACCAGCCATTGCTGGCCTGTAGCTGTAAACGTTGATGATAAAATGACAGTAAAAGGCCTTTAGAGTTTGGGAATGGGGGAAAATATTCAGAGGGTCGAACAAGAGATTCAGGGTTGGATATGCTATAAGACGTTGACTCCATAACACAACCTAAATCTTGTATCCATCTTCTTTTGGAATGAAAATATCTTAATACCTATTCCTCCTTGCAGTCCCAGCTCTGAAGCATATTAACTCCTACATTGGGTTTGACAGTAAATTCTTTTCTCTTACTGATCCTGTAGAGTAACAGAAGAATAAAGATAGTGGGCCCAGATGGAGAACAATTTATGAGATTATTAATTTAGAGAATTCTATATTCCTTTAAGGTTCATCCTCACTAAAGCACAAGATTATGGTCAGAGGGTCAACTGCCCCTGAACATTTCTTTAGGTCTAGAATAGGCCTTGCACAGAAACTCAGTAAATATTTTATGTAGATGTTGTGTTAAATTGAATTGAGCTGAGCTACTTGGTGAGCTATAGGCTTTAGCTAATTAAAGCCTATATCTAGTACTTTACTAAAATGATTTAATGACCATAGAGACAATGTACTTCTAATTAATGCTTATGAACAAAAGTAATCTGATGGTCTCAAATGTTTTAGGAGCAAACTATCTAGAAATTTAATATATAGTCTCAGAGGTGTGTATCTGTTTACAACACAATTTTATTGATTAATTTTCTGGAAAAAAATAAAATTAGAAAATTCCAACTAAAATTGAAGAACACAACTCTTCCCAAGTATAAAGTTCTCCTTCTTCTCGTGCATTTTCAGTATGTCATCTTTTGTTCCATTACACTAAAGCAGTGCCTGGTGAATAATGTTTGACTTCTGCCTTTTTTGTTGTCATACAACATTATACTAACTTCAGGTGTACAATAGTTATTCAACACCTATATGCCTTATGAAGTGATAACCACAGTAAGTCTAACAACATCTGTCACTGTATGAATTTCTTACAATGTCACTGACTATATATTCTCTGTGCTGTACATTACATCCCATAACTGATTTACTTTATGACTGGAAGTACAGGAAACATTAAAATTCAAATTACTTCATTCATGCAAAAGGAGTACATAGGGAACCAAAATATTCGCCAAAGTGTTTAATTCTGCTAATTTCTCAATGAGTACTTGAATCCAATATCTTATAAAGTAGATATGCTTGTGATTCTAATAATCCAGTTTTCATTGCACATGGTAAAATCTCTGATGTAGTCCTGGGAAATGGTTTCATTGATAAAGATTCCAATTTTTAACACTTCTGATTTTATAATCTCCACTGAATACTATTCAATGCTAAGTTTTGAGGTTGGCAATACACAAGAACTCTTAGCTTGATATTTACTTTAATTTCATTCAACATTTAATGACTGCTAACAGGTACTGTATGCTTACCATGGATCTCAATCAAATCATGACCCATTCTTTAATGCCTTCAGATTTTCATTACCCATTTGCTCTGTTTTCTCTCATGACCAGCTTAGAATCCATGTTTCCCTATTACAGTCATTTCTTTGGAAACACCCAGGAATCCATTCCCCTATTACCTCCATTATCCTCGCAAATATAACTCAGCCATCCATCACTTCTATGACTACACCACAGCAGCTGGAGAGAGTCACACAACTGTGTAGAATAGTATTATATATTAGTTTCCTAAGACTATCATAACAAATTGCCACATATTTGTTGGTTTAAAACAACAGAAAATTATTTCCTCACAGTTCTGGAGACCGGAAGCCTGAAATCACTATCACTGGACAACATTAACTTGCTGTCAGGGCCATTCTCCCCTCGGAAGCCGTGGTGGGGAATGCATTTCTTGACTCTTCCAGCTCTGGCGTCTACTGACATTACTCGCAATGTGGCTGCATCACTTCAATTTCTACCTTCTTGGTTGCATTTCCTCCTCCTCCTCTGCTGTGTCCACAACCGTCCTCTGCTTTACTCATATGGCACCATAAGTGCCTTTGGGCTTGAATTTTGTAACCTCTAACATTCAACTAATATATAATATTCCATAATTTCCTTTTTGTGTGAGATTCAAAAAGGGAAAATAGAACAAAATTTTTTCTTAAAATTTCTGAAAAATGACAACTATGCTGAATATTTATGACCATTTAAACTTTTCAATGTTTGTTTATAGTAAAATACAGTACACAAAAATGTTCACAACCTCTACCTTTCCAGATTTTACTGGGCTTGATTGAGGAATTGACAAGCCACAGTATATTCCGATCATATTTCATCCTCAATATTTGACAGATTGGAAAGCTGTGACAAAGAACTAATTTCAATTCAGCTTGGATTGTGCTTTGCAACTTTCATAGAACTAGATGGATGGGTTCTATGTGAAACAGATAATAGTTTGGGACAACCCATCTGCGAGATAGATAGCTAAGAAACAATATAAGTTCACTTAGAGAATTTTTATTTTATATAATGTCAGTATATGGAGGAAAAGAATTAACCTGTTTGGTACAACAAAAATATGTTGTATCTAGAAACCACAGTTATTAATTAGAAAAAAAGTATTTTTAAAGAAAAATCATTTTAGGTCATTTTTTAGGTAAGAACGTAGGGAAACCAGATGGATAATAGACTCTTGATATTTGAACAGTGAAAGATATTGAGGCTCTTCATGCTCTGAGTAATGCAAAGAAAAGAACAATGAACTTGCTGTCAGGATTATCTGGATTCTAGTCTTGGCACTGCCACAGGCTTGCTTCCTAACAGTGCATTATATGAACACGTATGATGCCATAGGTTTTTCTCCTGCACTGAGGCATGTTGACTCAAATATTCCCTGTCATTTCTCTATAATATGTGTATCAGTTAAAATACTATAATGCAAGTAACTGAAACCTCAACTCAAAAACACTTGCACAATGTGTTTCTAATTTCATATGATATGAAGGCTCATGATCGTGGATTTGATGGTTGTTTGATTTAATTAATCAAAGATGTCATGAAGCAGCAGGGTTCTTTCCACCTGTAAAGGCACATCCCCTTTTACTTACATAATGGCTGCCGCAGTTTAGAAAACATTTTTACACAATGCTCAAGGAAACAAAGGAGATTTTTTCCTTATGTCCTTAAAAAATAAAAGAATTGGAAACATTTTTTTTGAAGTTTCATATGAATACATATAGGAAGAGGGGAGGTGTATATGTATGTGCATATAACTTAGGAAAAGTGTATTTGATACCTTAGAGTGTTGTTGTCAAGATAATGTGTATAATAAAACCAGTTGGTTACTCCTAATTGTGCTGGAAAAAGTTGGGAAAGGAAAGTTCAAGCTCAGAATTTAAATTCTCAGCCCAAGCTTCTCATAAGTAACCTGAAACTAACTATGTCTGCCCTGAAAGAAACCCTAATTTCATATAATGGCAGAGATGAAACTGTTGAAAACCAAATGTAAAACCTCATCCTGAGAGTGGCTGAATTATAATGTAAATTGAATTCCCAATCTCACAAAGTTCTACTGCTAAAATGAGGACATTGGTGGGAATAAAATGCCATCCTCAACATGGGAATGGGGACTTATGGAAGCTCCTGATGAAGCTGGAGACACCACACTCTAAACTGCGATGAGTCTCCTTTGTCAGTAGAAGCTGCCATTATACCCACACGTCAGATCAATTCTGCTTTGCCTAAGAACACTATAATGGCCTCCCCTGAAATAATTGCAAAAGACTGAAGATTCTCTTTAAGACCCTCCATCCGTCCCTTCTTTCCTTTTAGACCTAAACTAAAATAAAGTCCCAGCATACCTTGAGTTGAGTTACAAAGTGTGATCCACTAAGAGTTGTGTTATATTCCAAAAGAACTACATGCTTTTTTCAATTTATATAGACACAAATGAGGAAATATGTGTTGGAATTGATACTGAGAGCAAGGGGTAAGGGTAGAAGGAACATAAAGTTGGATCAGGCTGAATTTATTGATATGGGTCTACTAACCAGAAATGACAAATTTAATGTTGCTGCTGAGAGGGTTAGAAAGGTGGGTTAGAAAGGCTGGTTAGTTGGGTGGCTGAAGGGTAGATCAAAAGGTGGCCTACACAAAATTAAGGTGAAATCCCGAAACTGCCCTGGTGTACGATAAAGGCATCTGAAGTCTTTGGGAAATTGGACTATTAAAGGGTATTTATCATGTCAGACCTGTTCCTTTACTCCAGGAGGGTCAAGAGTTCATACCTTATACAATGACTACGACAAATAAATTTGTGAGGAGAGTCCAGGATCCTAGAGAAGATGAGTCAGATTTGCTGCCATTGAATTAGGAAACCTAAATGCAATGGGGATAATTAGATTTCAGGGTGTCGGGGTCCAAGTGTCAGCACTAAAGGCAAGGTGGGCGTGGTTGCCACATGGTCCATAGAATCAAATTGGCAATCAGAATAGTCTGACTGGCAGAGACTTGTGATGCTGGCTAGTGAATAATGGTGTCCTAGAGGTAAAATAGGTGGACAACCTACTAAATTCTTACTTGATCTATATAATCAGAAGAGTTCTAGGTCAAGTGAATTAAAGCCTAACTTGAATTATAAAAAGAGAGTCATAGTCAATCAATCAATTCCCAGAACTGAGTCAGTTTACTAGAGACCCAGAACTTCTTGAATGGAGGGGAGGCTGGGTCCTTGTGAGGTAGACCCTGCTACACTGTCAAAAATCTGTACTGTTAATCTTTCTCCCAGCCTTCCCCAAAGATACCCATAGCCTTTTACTAGGGAAAGGGAAACAATTAGGGATTACTGGACACGGGCTCTGAACTGACACTAATTCAAGGAAACCTGAAATGTCACTATAGTCCTCCAGAGTATGATTTATGAAGGCAAAGTGATTAATAGAATTTTATTCAAGTTTGTCACACAGTGGGTTCCTGAACTGATTCTATGGCTATTTTCCCAGAACTGGAACTCATAAATGAAATAGATATAATCAGCAATTGGCATAATTCACACATTATTTCCTTGACTCATGGAGGGGAGATTATTATGGTAAGAAAGACCAAGTGGAAGCCACTAGAACTACCTCTACCTGCAAAAATAGCAAGCCAAAAGCCATACTGCATTCCTGAAGGGATCGTAGAGGTTAGTGCTATCATCAAGGACTTAAGCGTGATTTCCAGAACATCCTCATTCCACTTGCTTATCTGGCTTGTGCAGAAAACTGGTGGATCCTGGAGAATGACATCGGATTATCATAAACTTAACCAGCTGATGACTCCAATTGCAGCTGCTGTACCAGAAGAGGTTTCATTGTTTGATCAACTTAACATATCATCCAGCCCCTGTTATGTAGCTATTAATATGGAAAATGCTTTTTTCTCATACCTATTAATAAATACCACAAAAAGCTGTTTAATCTAAGCTATCTAGGCCTGCAATTTCACCTTTACTGGCCTACCTCTGTGGTATATCTACTCTCCAGCACCATATTATAATTTAGTTCACAGAGATCTTGGTTGCCTTTTCTTTCCACAAAAAATCACATAGGTCCATTGCATCAATGACATTATGGTGACTGGGCATAATGTGCAAGAACTGGCAACCTCTCTAGACTTACTGGTAAGGACTTGTATGTCAAAGAGTAGAAAACAAGTCTGACAAAATTCAGCTACCTACATGTTATCTTTACTTGAATGTCTAATAAATATCTCACACTTATCATATTAAAAAGAACCTGCTAATTGTCCACTGAAACCCATCCTCTGACAGTCCTCCCACTCTGTTAAGAGTTCTTCCTCTTGAGTTTAGGTTAAAAACCTAGCAAATTACCCTTAGGTGCTTCTTTTTCTCACCCAGTAGTTCTAATACATCACAAGTTACTTTTGGCATTAATTCCAAATATTATGAGCACCCATATGAAATTGCTAACTTTTGATCATTTTCACCTATAAAAACATCAATTTCAAAGGATTCAACTTAATATATATCCAGAATCAAACCATTTCTCTCCATCTCTATCATTATTGTCCTGGTTCAAGTCACCATCACCTCCCACCTGAGTACTGCAGTAGTCCCCTGACAAACAACTTGATAGCTTTTCACTTGTCTCCTGGGCTATTTTCTGGGCAGCACACCTAGTGACCCTCAAAATGTATAAATCAATTCATGTCTCTCCTTTGTTTAGAATGCTTCAGTAGCTCCCCATCCATTCAGAGTAAAAGTCTCAGTTCTTCCCATATCCTACAAGGCTCTTTATGATCTTGCCCTCTGCTGTCTGTCTGCACTCCAGTCCTATCACTACCTCCACACCTGCCTCTGCCACTAAGTCCCCTCCAGCCATGTCAGCCACCTCCTGCTCCTCAAAATCAGGAAACATGCTTCTACTTCTCGACATGTGCTTGCCATACTATCTGCCTTCCTCACTTTCACTGGGTCTTGTTTCAAATGTCACCTCAGCAGAGGAACTTTTGCTGACCACTCTAAAACTGCATCATTCTAACATGTCTTACTCTTTTCTATCAATTTGTCTCCATATTTGTCAATAAAAATTTTGCATTTATGTATTGATTGGCTTGTTGTCTAAGTGTATTCATACTGTTAGGGGGGATCATTTTTGTGTTCCTTGCTGTATGTCAAGTCTAGCTCATTATATCAATCTAAAACAAATATTTGTTAAAGGAAAGAAAGGAGGGGTGGAGATTAAACCAGTAGCATCTTCTGAAACACAGCATACACATGAGTGAGTGTCGTTCCCTGATGCCTCTCTTGTTCCTTCTTGGGAGCACCCAAAGTTAAGCTGTGGCACGTAGTCTCCTAAGAGTGAGGTATTACTAGGATTGGAGTCAGCTCTACATATTAAAAAGATCAGTAAGACAGAAGTGACACAATCTAATTTTGTGTTCTTACTCAATAGGTTGTGATAAAATCAGAGGACCTAGAAAAAGATATAATGTTCTAGCCATTGGTGTTCTCATCAACAATTATTACCTTTTCTTCTTATTCTAGAAACTGTCGTGGGGCCCAAGGAGAGCCCTGCATGTGAAAACACACCTCACATTGTGTTGTTCAAGGTAAATTTATGTGGCTGATAGTACTTCAAATTCAAAGCTGGAATAACAATGAAAACATTGCACAAAAAATAAAGAACGGATTGTTCCTCCCATGTGTCTATCATATTAAATATGCCTGAAATGATCCATAGAGTATGATATAACTTACATCTATGCAACCATACAACCATGATTCAGAGCAGGAGCAATATTTACTTATTTAAATTTAAGAAAGGACATTATAAAAACAATTATAACACAAGTATTTACATAGCTGTACTTCGTGGGTTCAGGGACCTTGTGTCAAACATAGTGATTTCCCCAAAATAAGTGTCCAATAGATGTTTCTTGAAATGGTAAAGGTTTTTGTTTGTTCTTTTTAATACCCAAGAGGCATTAGTGATTCACAATAACATTTATTTTATTTATATATGTTTGCACATTATTTTATATACATATATAAGTATTTATATATAAAATAGTGAATAACAAATTTCATGTTTGGGTGTTACCTTTCTAAAGTTTCTCAGGAAACCATGAGGATATTTTCAGAAAGATCCATTGCTTTGGAAATCAGAGATTCAGAACAGTAGTTTCACTGCCAGTCTGAACACGTTCAACTTTCTTTGTTGGAGGGGCTGCATTTAGACGCACCTTTTCTTAAAGGCTAGTGGAGTTGGTTAGGACTTTCCTCTATTTGTTCTAGAAGATGCCATTTAATATTTCTATTAGTTTTACCCTCAGTGTAGCTTCAGCCTTTCAGTTGTGCCTTTGATGTTCTGTTTATTTCTTTAAGTTTTAAAACTGTTTTCCATTTTGTTTTAACATGGATTCTTTGGCACAATAAATGCCAAGAATAAAAACCATGGATTTACCCTGGAGGCCAAACTTTCCCCTGAAACCCTCCCATATTTTTTTTAAACATCACCAATTGCATTCACTCTTATTTGAATAGAAATTTCTTACCCCCTACACAGCCACTGGCAAAGACTACCTCTGCCTACCACAGCTTTTGAAACTCAAATTCATTTCATTAGTTCCTTGAAAAAAAATCAAAATAGAGTTCTAACTTTAGTAAACATGAAGGGATTTGAGACAGTGATTTAAATATTGCCTATCAGACTATATTTCTGGCTTTCTGTTTTAGAAAATCTTATGTGCACTGGGTGAGTAAACCCAGGTAGTGGAATGACAAAAGAGAGAAGTGTGTTATACCCCCCCAAAGATGGAATGATAACTCTGCTCTCCTTGTCTCTCAGAATTGGAGCCACAAGTGAAGGCATCAATATGCTTCAGGCAAAACAGTCTGAAACTGCCTTCCTTCTGCTCAATCTTTCTAATTCTACTTTCTTAAGTATTAATTAGCAAATGAACCAATCCAAAACTACTTACAGGTTGGCTATTTACACACTCATTCCCATTTTATTAAGAAAAAGGGTAGGCTAAATTAGTTTTAAAAAAGTGCAGTGGTGCCAAAGTATTTAGTTGTTTCATTTATATTTAATAAGAAAAAGAAAAGAAAAACTAATTGTCTTTATACTCCCCCTCCCTACACACACACTCCAAGTTATATTCTTTCTCCTGGCTCTGTATGGGATTATTAAAAGAAAAAGAATTTTCATAGAAAGGCTATTACTATAATGTGCTGATTGTTACATTAATTTTTCCCCTAGCTCTATTGCTTGGCAGGAATTTTGGACATTACTCAGGGACTGCTTAGTGAGCTTGTCCGTGGATGGGATTAGTTTAATCTCCTCTCATAAGCCTCTAAGCACTGGAAAAGCTTGGAGTGGAGGAGCAGCAGTGGTAAAATGTGGAGGGCAGGGAAAGAAAGGTTGCTGATGACCAATGCCAAGGTTTATTTCATTTTAGAACTAAATTTAAATAGTGAGGAGAAGGGACGGAGAATGGGGACTGGATGGCAGTGGTAGTGAATGAGTGTTAAACTGGGATGGTGGTGGTGATCTCTCCGTGATTTTATTGTGCTTGGAGTTACTCCAAGCCCTGGGGGCATGCACAAATGAGGGGAAAAGTATGGGGTTGGGGGGAGTGGAATGATGATTAGAATCCACAAAAAGAAAACACTGAGAGAAAGGAAAAAGAAAGAGGAATTTCTGGACATGAAGGGAGTAGGGGGAAATTTGAGATTTGACTCACTTGTTTTGGTGGACCTTACCCATCACAGAGATGACCTGGGTATAGACCGTGGTAAGATTTTACCAGAGATCTTTACTTCTTTTTCCCCCTTGATTGATGTTAAATAGATTGAACTAGATGAATTTCATGACACAAAGTCTATAAAATGCTTTATAAAGTCACTGCACAAGAGAAATATAAAGAGTGTTATCATTATTTTTGCTGTTTCTGGACACTCATGAGACAGTTTTGGTTTATATGTAGCCATAGCAATCTTGGGGAAAAAAAAACAAAGAGGAATCATGCTACCTGATATAAAACTATACTAGAAGACCATATTAATCAAAACAGCACGGTACTAGCATAAAAACAGGCATATAGGTCACTGGAACAGAATAGAGAGCTCAGAAATAAACCCATGACTTTATTGTTAATATTTCAAAGGAGGCAAAGACATACAATGGGGTAAAGATAGTCTAGTCAGTAAATGGTGTTGGGAAAATTAGATAAATATGTGCAAAAAAAGAAACTAGACCACCTTCTTAAACTATACACAAAAATAAATTCAAAATAGATTAGAGACTTAAATGTTAAACTTGAAACCAAAAATTGTAGAGGAAAACATGGGCACTAAAATCTCAGACATTTCTCATAGTAATATTTTTCTGATATATCATCCTGGGCAAAAAAAAACAAAAGAAAAAATAAACAAATTGGACTACATCAAACTAAAATGTCTTTGCACAGCAAAGGAAACCATTGACAAAATGAAAAAA
This sequence comes from Trachops cirrhosus, assembly GCA_028533065.1. Taxonomy (NCBI): domain Eukaryota; kingdom Metazoa; phylum Chordata; class Mammalia; order Chiroptera; family Phyllostomidae; genus Trachops; species Trachops cirrhosus. The sequence continues at coordinate 147,557,304 of CM052539.1, forward strand.
AATCCCACTGAATGGAAGAACATATTCACCAGTGATACATGTGATAAGGGGTTAATATCCAAGATTTATAAAGATCTTACAAAATTCAACACCAAAGCCACCCCCAGCAAAAAAAAAAAGAAAGAAAGAAAAAGTGGGCAGAGGACCTGAATAGACACTTCTCCAAAGAAGACATGCAGATGGCCAAAAGACATATGAAAAGATGTTCAATGTCACTAACCAGCAGAGAAATGCAAATTAAAACTACAATGAGATATTACCTCACACCTGTCAAGAATTGCTGCCATCAATAAATCAACAAACAACAAGTGCTGGAGAGATTGTGGAGAAGAGGGAACCCTTGTAGACTGTTGGTAGGAATGTAGATTGGTGTAGCCACTGTAGTAAGTAGTATGGAGTTACCTCAAAAAATTAAAAATGGTACTGTCTCGAACCAGCAATTCCACTTCTGCAAATATATCTGCTGAAAATAAAACACTAATTCAAAAGAATATATGTACCCTTATGTTCATTGTCGTGTTGTTTATAATAGCCAAGATTTGGAATCAGTCTAAGAGTCCATCAGTAGATGAGTGGATAAAAAAAGCTGTGGTATATTTACTCAACAGAATACTACTCGAACATAAAAAAGGAAGGAAAACTCACCCTTTGCAACGGCATGGATGGTTCTGGAGAGCATTGTGCTAAGTGAAATAAGCCATCGGAGAAAGACAAATACCATATGATCTCACTCATATGTGGAATCTAATGAACAACATTAACAAGCAAAATCAAGTCAGTCCCATAGATAGAGAGCAGGCTGACAGCTGTGTTGGGGGGTAGGTGTAGTGACTGAAAAAAAAAAGAAAAAGAAAAACTCATGGACAAGGACAACAGCATAAGGGTTGTTGGGAGATAGCAGGGTGGGGAGAGATGGAGGAGGGTATGGGGGGATAAATGGTGTTGGAAGGAGACTTGACTTGGGGCAGTGAACACATGATACAGTGTATAGATGATGTGTTATGGAATTGTGCACCTGAAACTTGTATAATTTTGTTAACCAGTGCCGCCCAATTAATTTAATAAAAAGGAAAAAAAGAAAAGAAAAAATAAAGTACAACATGGGACAGAAAAGAAATTAAGTAGGTATATTTGTTTCCTGCACAAGATTATAAATTATTCAATGACAGTGACTATGTTATGCAACTTTCTGTTCTTGGCATCTAGCACAGTTATTAACATAAGGTAGGCACTCAATGAAAGTTTACTTGAAATGAAAAAAAAAACATTATAACTTCACTGTTTAACTTAAAATTTTAGTGTATACTACTTTTTTAAAAAAAGATTTTATTTTTAAACAGAAGGGAAAGGAGGAGAAAGAAGGAGAGAAACATCAATGTGTGGTTGCCTCTCACACACCCACTACTGGGGCCCCTAGCCTGCAACCCAGGCATGTTCGCTGACCAGGAATCAAACCAGTGACCCTGGATTCTCAAGCCAGAGTTCAATCTACTGAGCTACACAGGCCAGGGTCTACTTCTTGTTGCAAATAATAGATAATGAAATTTTACTGGTGAAGGATATATGCTTCCTTTTATAGACAATGAGGCTTGGTAATTTTAAAAAATATTCTGCAATATTCAGTTTTGAAACTGAAGACTGCAAGGTTTAGTCTTGATGTAAAAAAAGGAATTTGATCTTCTCTCAACATTAGGTAAAATTAAAGAGAGTAAATAATTGAAATGTTGTTTAAGAAATTTTGTCTTCTAAATTTTCTGATGTTAAAAACTATATATATACAATTTTGCTTATGTGTTTAGTTGATGAAGATTAGATCTAAATTGGTAACAGATATTTTTGCAAAGTTTTTCTGTATACTTCTGGTATCTTCATTAATAATAAATCAGCCCATTAGAAAAATGTAATTCTTAAGTTTAGGAAACCCAGTTAATGTCTATAAAAGTGTCAACAATGTCCCAACCTATAGAGAATTTGTATAAGGGTTTACCTGAGCCAAACTGGTAAACAGTGCTGGAAAGCAAGATCTCAAACACTCCAGAGAATAATAGTTTTGCAGTTTCTTTTATATATTTGCAATTAAAGAAGATTACATACAGGAGGGAGAAAAACAATTTACAGGATAGTTAACAAGATTATATGCCTCCAAGGGTTTAAAAAAAAAAGATTTACTCTGTCATTTCCAAGGTGTTTTAACCTAGATGTACAAGAACCTTGGTCAGGACTTGCTTAAGACAAAGATAAACTTTTTAAAGGCCTGGGGCATGACAGCCACCATGACCTGCCCAATTACGAATTTATTATCAGATCACCTTGTAAGGTTACTTTTGGTCACTGATCTTGTTAGATTTAGTATAGAAGCTATTTTTCATCCACAAAGGGGATGAACAATAAAATACTGAGCAATAAAATGCCAAATCTGACTTTTTCATGTATATTTTCAGAGATTTGCATATTGTATTAGTTTTTTCAAATGAAATCATGCTTGACTTATTCACCTTCAAAATATAGGCTAGCTCTCTACTTCATTACTCTCTCTTCTTACCTTTATTTATTATTTTGGGGTTTATTCTATTTTATCTTTTTAGTCTATCTTGAATGCATAACTCATTAATATTTAATCTTTCTTTTTTCTGAATCTAGTCATCTAAGACTTTACATTTCTCATTCTACATTGCTGCTTTAACTGTTTCATTATACAGTCTTTTCCATTACACCGTCCACCTCTAAGCATTATTTAATCTTAATGATGTACTAATTGATCCATCACTTAAAATAGTTTTTAAAGTTTTAAATGTACTTTTTTGATTGATGAATTTGTTTTCAGTGTTTTAATTTCATAGAACATGGCCTCCATGATATTTTTACAATAAAGCAAGTTTTCTTTATCATTTATTAGGTCATGAGTTTTTATGAATGTTGTATGTTTGCCTTAAGTTAATAGGTATTTAACAATAGTTTAGTATAAGGGAATATACATGAATATTAGATTGTTTATTGTTTTTCTAAAGTTCTATATTCTTAATGATTTCTTGAATTTGCATAATTCTAGATTTTTGTGATATGAGGGATAAAATCTTCACTATCATTCTCTGTTGGGAACTGCCCTGCCTGGTTTCAGAAGCTGTAACCCCCCCAGAGCTAAGGCTGAGAAAGTGACCTTTGGACCAGAAGCCGCTAAGGAGACAAAGCTGACCTCCCTGGCAGGAGGACCGCTTCTGCTCCTTTTACTTCATCCATAACTGGCCCCCAATGCTTGGATGGTTAGCCAATGACGGGTAGGATTCCCCAAAGTGGAGAACGACCTAAGACAGGCATGATCACGTGGGAGGCCCTCAAGGAAGGACTTTGAGTGTACAGCAAAAGGGGGTGATGGACCCTTGCCCCTCGGCTTTGACAAAGCCTGAGTCCTCATTCTGTCTGCAAGAAGTCTCCTAATCTCTTGGTTGCCTTACTACCCCTGCCTGTCTTAAGCCTGAGACAATGTCTTAAGACTGAAATAATGACAGAGGGTGGTACAGCCCTGTTCTGGAAAAGGCAGGTTTCCTGGGCAATTAGGCCTAAGAAAGAATATGTAAAATCCTGTGAAACCTGCTTTGTTTAGAATGCTCTCAATTAAATAAGGGTCCAAGCAAAAAGTGAGTTTTTTCCTCAAAAGTTTTATTGCTCTTTAGCTATCTGACCCTGACTCAAAACAGGCCCTCAGAGTTCTTTGTTATCTATTGTTTAATCCTTATTACCTGACAATGATTAATGAGCTTTACCTGTAATCTTGTGCAAATGAACCCAATAAAAGCCCACTGAGGAAAAGGCTCTTGGCCCTTCCCCTTTGAGAGATTGGCCACCTTTCCTCCCCAAGCAGATCACATCTTGGTAGACTTATTCTGATCTGTGGAGGCCAAGGAGGGATGGGGGGGCTGCGGGCAGAGCCCCCCCACAACTCTGCCCTTACTTACTCAACAAAATTGGACTCTTTGTATTTCTTAGATACTCCAAACATATTCAAAAGTCAAGGTCTTTTTTTAAATTACCTTGGAATGCTTTTATCCCCAGATTCTTTACTGATTATTCCCTTACTTGCTTCATGTTCTCTGACCTGTTTAGTAAGAACCATAATGGTAGACAAGGTCAAGTGAAAGTCTCTGATACTGGCTCCTCCAACTTGAGATTTCTAGCAAATATAGTGAAACAGAAACAATGTATCCTGGGAATAATTAAAGAGATTAGTTCTACAAAGACTTAAAGGACACAGTTGTTGGAGTCCTCATTATTTGCTATTTAATTTACCTTTCAGGCTTCAACAAAACCAAACAGATTGTGCCAGATCACGGTAAACGACCATATACTTAAACGACCATATACTTAAACAACTGGCAGTCCCAAATGTGGCCTCTCTGGTGTGCTTACTGAACTGGATCTACAAAACACCCAGCATTGGGCCTGTGGCTATTAGCTTGAGGAAAGCATTATTCTCGATCTTGTTTTTTTTAAAATTTTTTATTGTTGTTCAATTATAGTTGTCCCCATTTTCCCCCCATTACTCTCCCCTGCCCACCCACCTCCAACATTCAATCCTCCAAGAAGCTCAAAAATAGTTCACGTTTACATTGAAATAAAAGCATATACATTTACTGTCTTGCCTAATGTCTATGCCAATTTCTATTCTTTGTTATATCAAAGTCTGCAGAAATTTTGGTCATGTTGGTTTTCTACAGAATATCTTGCTGTACAGCAACATTAATGATGCTTTATCTGACTGTATATAAAAGACTGTGGAAGCTTTAATAGGAAATATATGGGCAGGAGAAAATCTTTGTAAAGACTGAGAGGTCTACCATATCAGGAATGATTTATGTATCCAAAGTCCAGGGGTCAGATGGACCATCTCCACTGGTACACATTTATTTGGATTCTGGAGGAAGCACATATTGCACTTGGAAATATTGTTTTAACTAATTATTGACTGACTTGGATGGCTTACTATTTTGAGTAGGGTGAAATGCAATGCTCACCAGGCTGTTGTGAAAGCTGCTTTTTCTGTTGGGCCATCTGACCCAGTATAGCCCATCATACTACATCATGATGATTTGTAGAGGTTCTAGAAAACCCCAATAAGAAATTACCATACAGACCGCGGATTTCTGGAGCAAGTCCTGCCTTTTGTAAGCAAAGAACTCATTGTTCAGCACAGTTCTCTGCTGTTTAGTATTTTGTCCATTTCTTAAATGAGTTTTATATCCTTGTGTCATTCATTAATAGAAATTATTTTGTTTTAATACGTTAAACATGTGTATTACAAATATTTCCTCAGTCTTTCAGATGATTTTTCTTACCTTTAGTAATGTCTTCTGATGAATCAAAATTTCAACTTTAACAAAGAAAGCCTGATTTATTAATATTTTATGGTTAATGTTTAGGAAAACAGCTTAAGAAAATTTTTGATTACTTCAAGGACATGAGCTTCTCTTCTATGTTATCTTCTAGACGATTTTTTCTTATTGTTATTTTACTGTTTTGCTTTTAGGTCTGCAATTCTTCTGGAGTTGAATTTCGGGCATGGTATGAGATTATGATTAACATTCATATATTTTAAAAACACAAATATTCAACTCGTATTTTTATGAATTGAACCAGCACTATGTATGTAAAGGCCATAAACTTCTCCGCCACCCCCCTCCGTTTCATAGTGTCATTGTGCATGTGTGTTTCTTGTTTTTAATACTATAAGTACTTGGTTGTATCAAGGTCAGTATAGGCTCTGTTGTATACCAAGTTACTTTACATTTTGAAAATTATGTTTGATCATTTTCAATCCCACGCATGTTTTCCAATCTCTTTCAGATTTTTAAAAGAAATACCAGAAGAAAAAAGAAAATTTTCTGGCATTTTGATTGCAAATATATTATCTATAGATGAATTTGGACAGAAATGATATCCTTGTGATATGGAACATTTTAAACCATGAATATTACATTCATGTTATTTAGATCTTTCTGATTTTTCTCAAAAATGAATCCTACAACAGAATCATGAATATTTTCTTATTATCTTAAACATAATATTTTACTTTGCTTACTGCTACAGTCTACTTCTGTATTTTAGTTCTCTTTTTCAATAGTTCCATTCGAGTTATTTGTAAACACACCGAACAGGGCAGTAGTCAGCATGGACTGCTAGGTACATGAAAAAGAACACTTCCTCCGGGTTGATATGAAGATTCAATAGCCACTTCCTGGACACTCAGTTAATTATGGATTCATTTACATGAATTTTGATGCAGTCCTTACTTGTTTGGCTTGTCTCAAGTATAGAATGAAATATTTATTAAATTTTGGATATATTACCCTATATCATCCCTTTGCCAGAAACTGTGGTCAGAGCTTTTAAATCATTTGCATATCGAACATTCAGAAATAAGCAGAAGCAATGCCAGGCTTTCTGGAAGAATTTTCTCAGCAGCCTGTGCACAGCCAGCCTCTCTCCTTTATCTTCACTTTCTTCCCATTAGCATTAACCCTCCACTTTTGCATTTATCTCTGGGAATACATTTATTCACTTCAATTTGACATATTTTTACTGTCTGGCTAGAATATCTTTGTTCATATGGTTAGGGCCTAAACATTGGCCTGGGATTTTGCTTTTACAGATAACACCTCATTGGTCCACGGTCCAAATGACTACTCTCCTGAATTCCTCATTAGTCCAATATTTTTTTTCTATGCTTCTATTATGTCTCTGGTAATTGTTTATAAAACCATGTATCTACAAAGTTCATAATTATAAAAAATGAAATTTAGCTGATACAACTAAGCATCCCATATTGGTTTTTCATTATCACCATTTCCTACTTCTGGGAAATCTCATGCTATCCTATTATTATCAATTTCATGTTAACATTGGTAGTTTGCAGAATCTATATATTTTGTCTATACATAGTCATAAAGTACACTGTCTTCCGTGATCTGCTCTTTTTCACTTAGAAAATATCACTCTTAAGTTATACATCTGATAACCACCAATCTTTCTTTACTGGTTATTTCTTCTAAGATAAATTTACTAATGGTGTTCAATTAAGATGATTTGATGAACCACAAAAACAAAGAGCACAGACAAACTACGTACTACAGGGATTCAATCGACTTGGAGATATTCAGTAAATTTAAAGGCCATTTGAAAGAGTAACCAATTGTAACCATGGTTACTAGGGGCTAGGGAGTGGATAGGAGAAATGGGGGATGTTGATGAAAGGGTACAATTTTCCACTTATAAGACAAAAATGTTCTGAGGAATCTAATATACAGAATAACAATTGTAGTTAATTATATTGTGTTATATACTTGAAAGTTGCTAAAAGTAAACATTAAATGTTTTCTCTTCTCCACAATAAAAGGAAATGGAAATTACGTGAAAAGGTAGAGGTATTAGCTATTGCTGCAATGGTAGTCATTTTCCAATATATAAGTGTATCAAATCAACACATTATATACCTTAAACTTACACATTATTATATGTTAGTTATATCTCAGTAAAGCTGGGGAGAAGACAGGCTTGTTCAGTTAATCCCTGAAACTTATAAAATAATTCTTGAACACAAAACCCAGTCAACTCTTGCAATCTCTGGTTTCCTGTCCAGAACCACACCATTAGCTGAAAAATAATTCAAACTTCTCAGGTATCCTTACCAAGAACACAAACAAGTTGTGGTTACAACTTATTCCTTGTGTGGGGAATTCAAGATCTCAACAAGTTCTCAAGGAAACCCTAACACCACCCTGGTTTCCATGACAAAGGGCAGAGAACAGGTCGTCTTCACCAGGGCAGTCATTTGCTGTCCCCACTCCCTTAACAACTTAATTTTTAAATTATGTGTTTGTCACTACCAAATAGATAAAACTTTCAAAACCTTAATCATACAAATGCCCACTTCCTCCAATTCTACTGTTTTTGGTACATTCTATTTATTCATAAATATATTGCTTGAGTTCTTCCTTCATAAAGATTTTTTAAGTCATGCCACCCAGTATCAGTTTCTCCCCTTGAATATCTGTGGAACAGAAACTCTTCAATGCTTACATATTCATTATAAAGTTAGAAAGGAACCTTGGAGACCTTTATCTTGCCAATTCTGTTTTGCAGAAGGGAGTCTGAGACATAGAGAAGTGAGTTAAGTGGGAATGATATGGGATTTCACATTGAGGATGTTAAAAATATGTATATTTAACACATACATATCATATTTTCTGGACTATAAGACATACTTCCCCCCCAAAATTTGGGAGGAATAATGGTTGTTAATGCTGCTGTTCAGTTCTGTTTACATTTATATTGCTAAAATATTATGTTATTTATGTTATTAAATATTTTACCACATTTTTTGCTCCAAAATATTTTTTCCTATTTTCCTTTGCTAAAACCTAGGTGTATCTTATGGTCTGAAAAATATGGTATGTGTTTGCATTACATAAATATATATGTTACATAAATATATATGCATGTTTATATACACATACCATATATGTAGGTAATATGAGTACGTTCTCTTAATTGGTCACCTTCTTGTGTTTCCTTCATCATCTTCCTTCTTCCTAAAATGCAGTGTTATTTATTTAACAAGTATATTGAATTAATTTGGAGATCTTTGCAAAATAATTCTATAAAGACCCTGAAACTATAAACAGATATCTGCCAGTCTTTTTTGATAATAGAACATTATTTCACTTAAATGTACTCCTTCAAAAACTTTTAATTCTGTCTTTTCTCTGTCTTTCTTTTAACCAGGCTAGAAAATGAGAAATGTCAATAGAACAAGCTGAGGTTTAATAGTATTGATCCTGTTCAGAGTTGTGCAGAATAGTGTAAGTATCCAAGAAAAAGAAAAGACACATTCTAGCTTCAAGCACAACAAAACGTCTAGGTGGTTTGTCAATGTGCGCTTAAATCCCCCTCTGAATGGAAACATTACAAATTCTTTCCACTGTGCCTTTAAAAAGCCTCTTGTGTGTTAGTTTGAATTCTGCTGCCAGGCCTCACTGGGACATTCCTCATCTCCCACCACTGAGATTCTCTAAATGTCTGTCAGCCAGTTGCGGCCCTTCGTGAATAGGTCAGCATTACATCATGCTCTCAGAAAAGGTGGCAAAACAAGCTGGTTGTCTGTTCCCTCTGCTTATTATTTATTTTAGGCAAATGTGAGCCCTTAGGTTTGAGACACAGCACTGGTGGTAACTAGAGCACAGAATAATAGCCTAAAGGAGGTGAAGGGGAGGGGTTGGCAGGCAGTTCTCACTTGGGAAAGCTGGAGGAGGTGGGTTGTGGGGTAAAGAGGGGGAGAAACGTGAGTTAAAAGAAAAGTCCAAGTGTGCGTCTGGGAGCCTTTAACGGAGACAGAATACTGACTAGTTGAGCAAATTAAGTCCTTTCAGGGACGTCCAGATAAATGATTGGTTTGCATTCAAGCAGAAAATACCATTATTTCTGGCTTCATGTAGTGTGAATTAGAGAAAAGACATGACAATTCTTCCTCTGTATCCTGAGTATATGAGTGAAAAGAAACATACAGGAAAGTGAGAGAGAAGTACTGCTTGTTCTTCATCCTAAAGGAAATTTTTTGGGGAAGACTATTTTGAAATATCAAAGTAATGAAACATGAAAACCCATACATAATGATTTGCTCTGTAACGCATTGTCCTAAATGGTGTGGAAGGTGTGAAGAGAGATGAGGTCTTTCAGCAATAGACCCGCCATTTCAGGTGCTCAGTTAGTCCAGGCTGCACTGGAACAGCTGGATCAATTAGTCTCAGGGTTTTGATATTTAAACCAGAAACTCCCTCCCTAATCTGAATCAGAATCATCTGAATGCAAACCCCCCTCAATAATCTGCATCTTTGAAGTAAGAATAAAATGTTAAAAGGGGACATGTATGTGTTTGTAGAGAAACACATTTTTCATTAAGCAGAGCAGGGTGATGGCAGAGAAATGCTTACAGATCCATTTTGACCACTGCAGGAAAATCAGAAAAAGACAAATTTATACATTGGTATATGTAAACTTAATATGCTAAAGTTCAGTGTTAGTTTGAAAATGCAATGCTTGTATGCATTATGGTTATTAGATTTTTAAATTAAAAGGAAAAGTGAGTCTCCGAATTTTAGTAGACTTAATTTATGTTATTAAAAGTTTATTAGAGCAATGTTTAAACTTACATTCTTGCAGCCTGTGAGATAAAGCATTCTATGCAATTTAGAGAGTAACTTAACTACAGATGTGTACACATTGAAGATTCATTTGTATGAATAAAAAGAGATTTAAAGAGATGTAATGTACAGAATGGTGACTATGGTTAATAATACTGTGTTGCATATTTGAAAGTTCCTAACAGTAAATCTTAAAAGTTTTCATCATAAGAATAACAGTTTGTAAATAGATGGTGATGGATGACACATTGTGGTGATCACTTTGCAATGTACACAAATATTGAGTGATTCTGCTATGTACCTGAAACTAATATAATGTTATATGTCAATTATACTGCAATAGAAAGAGATTTTGATATGAAAGATTGGGAGAAGAGGATATATGTACAGAACACATGCATATGCATTTAATAGAGGTAAGACATAAGATGCACACACATATAACATGTATTTAAATATAGAAACATGTCAGTACACTGAGGATATAAATTTGAATCTTAATTTTGTTGTATATATTTGTGTGAGCTTGAACTATCTAGTTAGGGGCTCTAAGTTACAATCTTCTATGTAAAATGAGTGTATTATTTCCTCTTTCACAGAGTTATTCAAAGTGATTAAATTAAATGACATCGCATACACAAAGAGTTTAACATTTAGCATACATTGTGTGTGTGGTAAATGCTCAAATGTTTTTTTAACACTTTGCATTTTCTTATTGTCTCCATGCAGCATGGTTCACTGTCTCTTTGGTTGTCTGTCTTTCTTAATTAAGAACTACTATTTGAAGAATAAATGAAGTCAATGAAAAAGATAAAAGGTCTTTATCAGGACAGACAGGGGAAAAGACTAAAGAGATTGTTCAACACAGTCTGAATGTTTTATAAATATTAGTGCATGGGAATAAATATGTGAAGGTAAGGTTGGGAATGTCTATATATATAATGTTTGTTTTAATAGCTACAAGAGACGGAATTGGTTAAATGTCCATAAGTGCACTTGCCTTTTCATTTGTTTCCCTTGTTATTTGAGTACAATTTTGGGCCAGATTAATGTTTTAATTGTCAGAGCATACTCTACCCATCATATATACAAGAAGACCTGAATATTGCCATGGCGATGAAAAAGTCTGGCCTGGATTCTCTAGAGTGAAAATGCTTCAAAATAAACAAGCTTGCACCACGGACCCACACAGCCTATTTTAATCAGCATTAATGGTTCTGACAACTAAAGGCTCCTTTATCTGCTCTGTTCTCAACAATTTCCTAATGATAATTAAAAAGGCCTAGTGTTTGCCAACAATTCTATAGCCACCTTCTTTGGCTTAAAAAGATAAGAGGGGAGAAAATACAGTACTCATTTAAGAAATTTTTGATTGGGTAGTTAAAAAAAAGTTTAGAAGAAATCCAGTGCAGAGGAATAAAATGGTTTCAGCTCTGAGCAGTAGGGTTGTATTATATTAACTTGAAAGCCCAACCAGGTGCTGGAATAGAAATGATGATTATTAATAAAAATAAGCGTTGCCACAAAATTTTCTTAAAAATCAACATATTCAACCATTACATGAAATTATTGATGGTAAAGTATTTTATATTATTTCAAACTCTTTACCATGGATTCCCAACCTAAAATTCACAATGAACTGATACCAGGAGACTTCTGTGGCCCTGAAATTTTGGGCAATGGAAGTTCAGGTCCATCCATGATTTATCCTGGACTTTTTTTCCTCAACAATTTTTAACATGGTTACCCATAACAATTATTACTGTGGTCATTACATTTTTCCTAGGTAATTAAATTATAAAGTTATTACGTCAAAAATTATTTTTAAAATACACTTTAAGAGCAATCAAGAGTGGTAACTCTTCAGAATTTATCCTAAGTAAACAATCCAATAGAAAAATAAGCCCTCAAGCATGTATTAGTTAGAAAGTTTTTAGCTGTCTCAAAAAATAGCTTTAAAATATTTGTCATTTCACATTATGAGAAGTGTAAAGACAAGAGTTGCATGGTTAGTTAATTCAATAATTTACTAACCTACTCTTTCCCTCACTTTTTTGTTCTGTCTTCTCCGTATATTCACGTACCACTCAAGGCTGGTGGTGTCCCCAGGTATCAGGATGACTGCAGCAGTTCTAGGAATCACATGCAGACAGCAATGCTGAGAAGAAGGAGGGGGATAATTCTCATGACTTGAAAATCAGAAAACTTTCCCAGAATTCCCTCAGATGACCCTTCCCTCTCATTGGCCAAAACTGCATTACATTCATGCTCATTACATGCTCAAATGGTAAGGAGGTGATCAGATTCATTACCTACAGATGGCGAGAGGTCCAGCCTACCTGAAGGACAAGGCTGTTCAAAGGAGTATGAAAAACAATTTGTGATGTTAGGCAGAAAGATGAGGCAACGACCATTTATATAGTTGCAGTACCAGCCATAATGCACTAAGGAATTTATTTTATTGAAAACTTTATTTTTATGGTTAAGGATTTCACACACATAGATAATAATTGGTGTTGATATAGCCAACATCTATGCCCCAATCCCTCAGCTTCATTAAGTATTAACATTTGTTCAGATCTTCATTAAAGGGTGAAAACTAGAAATGTGTTTGTGAGCACATCTGTAGCCAGCATTGATTTCACTTCCTGTTCTTTTCCCCCAGCTTTCATTAGTAACCTGAATTTTTTATTTCCTTTCTCATGTTTACTTTTGTATTTGTGTTACATTTATATGTACCGTTAGGAAACTCTACAATTTTATTTGTGATTTTCAAGAGGTAAAGACAATAGAATAAATATCAAGTTTGTAAGGGAAAATAAAGAAGAATATTGTATTTCTAAAAATTTCTGGCTGCAAGAAGGATTTAGTTCCTTGTGGCCCTAAATTTTGCTTCACCAAGCTCAGTTTGGTCAATAAAAATTAGGATCACATTGCACAATACATGATTCTTCACAAGCAAAAAGCCAATGATGAATAATCCCCTACTTGTGGACCTAAAATTTTGAAGAAATGCTTTAGTGAATATCATGTCCCTATGGCATATAAACAGAAAAAAAGAAATATACTGTAATTTCACTATATGGAACATTGCCATAAGAAAGATGCTTTGAACCCAACTGAATTCTTATGCTTTGCATTTTAAATATGCAACTAAATATGGGGACCTAGTAGAACATAGTTCAGAAGGAAACCTTGATATTACACTCTTCTTTATTCCATCTTGTGACCAAATTTTGCCTTCCTACTTCCCTCAGAGATAATTCTCTTCTCAAACCCACTCTTACTAATTTTTCAAATAGACTTCGGTTGTCCATTGGGATAAGAGCATGAATCCATAGCAACTAGAATCTATTTAAGTATAGGTCTGCACCACCATCACCATCTATATTTATCTTTTCAGGAGAATGCTCAAACTGTAAGTGTCCTGCTGGAGGCACAGGCTGTTGGTGCCCCTATTTGCTGTGCTGTCTGCACCATCCAAAAAAATTATAGGTCACTTTTCCTTCTTTAAGAACTTGGAGTTAACAGTTCTTAATTTAACTGACTATTATGGATAGGTTAGGGAGTTTGGGGCTAAACATAACTTCCCCTGCCCATAATTTATTTAATTTGTGCAGGTATCAAGTGAAAAATGTTTTATTCATCCATTACATGCAAGATATGTAGAAGTCAACAAATAATCCAAGATGAATTAAAAAAAAAAACAGTTCATATACCAAGGAAGTCACTCTCTTTGAGCATAAACAATGGTAATGAGATATGATAAATCCTCTCTAAGTGAGTATTGCAAGTTGATCATATATTAATGAGAAATCAAGGCCCACTGTGGGAGGTCTATTAATGTTTCATGAAGGAATATTAACATGGTTCTTGAAGAATAAGTAAAGGTTCACCAAATAATAAAGACAGGAAGATAATATAAGACAAATGGGAAAAGCAACTCAACTTGGCAACTGGACTCTTGAATGTCATCTCTTACAGTGGGCTTCAATAAATCCATATGTAAATCTCCTCCCATTTGGAGTGAATTTTCTCAGTTCAGCTCCTAAGCTTCTTTATTCCACGTTGTGACCAAATTTTGCCTTCCTGCTTCCCTCAGAGGTAATTCTCTTCTCAAACCCACTCTTACTAATTTTTCAAATAGACCTTGGTTGTCCACTGGGATAAGAGCTTGAATCCATAGCAACTAGAATCTATTTAAGTATAGGTCAGTTTGTTCCTCAGTCTTTCATCAAAGCTAAGGGAAAATTCTTGTGTCCCAAAGTATGGCAAAGGAACAAAATGGTTAACTATCTAGTAAACCATCTAAATGTTTACTCAATCTACTCCATATGTGTCTATCTATACCTATCTCCCCTGACCATTTAAAAATTATTTCTTCCTTAATGAGCCTTTTTAGATATTTTCCTAATTATTCTTCCATGAAATTTTAATACCATACATACACTATATGTCAATTCATGCACTGTTTGTATATCTGACTTTATGCAATAAAAGTAGGATTTTTTTAATCCACTCAAGAATTACTTTTCACCTCCTGGGGGCACAATATTGTTCTGCTGAGAATGCATTACCTATATATCATCTATCAATCAACTATCTATCTATCCATTTACTCATCTTCTACTTTTTTTTCCCAAAAATAAAAGAAAAATCTTTTCTGTAAACTTTGGTCATAAAAAATGAAACTAATTCATAGGAATGAGACATTATGACTGGCACAAGTGTTCTAAAATCACAGTTATTATATAGATTGAAGTTTGAAGAAAACTTTGAGAGAATGAACAGAAATTTTGGGCCAAGATCTTAGCTGTTTTATATCTCTAACATTTGCTCTATGATCTTCTCTAAATAATCTGCTTAATTTCCCTACTAGTCCTTTATGAAGGGACGGTATCTCTGTATGTGTGCATATAGGTGAGTGTATTTTGCTCATATTTATACAAAAATGTCAACTATAGACTGATTTCTAATCACCTAAATGGATTATTTAAGAATTCATTGATGATTTATACAACAATACTAATCCAACCACTGAAAAGCAGGCTATCTTGGTAAAAGCTCTAAAAGTGGTGAGAAAAGAGCTCCTCCTCTATCTTATTATATAAGTGGGGTGATTCAGAGAAATACCCTTACACTGTTGCAGGTGGGCACAGGTAACCAGGTTCTTGGTGATCATGGACAAAGAATTGAACCAAACACACAGAGAATTTATAGCACAAAGAAAGAGAACAAATTTATTAAGTGATAGTGCACTCCCCAGAACATGGGAGCTGGCCAACTCCAAGCAGATATTGACATCAGGGGCTGGAGGCATTCTATTCTTAAAGGGTAGATATTTCCTGGCTAGTTTTGGAGGGGTTTTATGGTGCATGTTCAAATACTTACATTACTTTAAAGCTACTGCAAATGCGGTCTCCCACGATTTTCCTTGACTGGCCACCAGGGAAGGGTGTCCTACAATGTTAATTTATTATAATGCTGTTATAATGAAGCAGAAGTCATGTAGCATCTTCTGCCCAGGTGCATTCATGAGTCACCATGGATTCAGCACTTTTCCAGATTGCGTGCACAACCGCTCTTAGAACAGGGTCTCGTCCTGTAAGGATGTCTTTTATCTTAGCCCTGGGGCACCTCCAGAGTTTCCTCCTTTCTATTTCCTGCCTCAACACTATATGATCTTTGAGGAACCTCTGATGTGATTGTTCTGAATGCTTAAAAAAGTCTTTTACAGAACACTTGTTATTTAACAAGTGTTAAGGTGACACCAGATCATATTATTTTGTTAGCTCAATGTTGAAAGAATTACTTCATGAAAAAGTAAGGTGGATTTTATTCACTTAAACAGTAAGCAATTAAATGTGTAAAATTTGGCAGTTTCTAATGCAGTTTCTGTTTTCAAATTTTAAAAATGTTCTACTGATAGGAAAAAAATTCAAGGAAGATTCCCATTCAGTATAAATAGATTTTCATATATTAAAAAAAAACCTTTTGCTTCTATTTATATGTCAGTTACTGTACAACTTTTTTTTCTTCTCCACATTATTTTTAGTGGATAAATCACATGATTTGGAGTCACACACATAGGCTTGAATCCCATATCTAGCATAAAATAGTTGCATGTTTGGGGCAAGTAATTTTGTTCCTTTAAATTATAGTTTTCTTACATAAAACAGTGGAGATAGTATTATAATCTACAAGATTTGGGGGAAGCTGAGTTATATAATGGTCCTGGCATAGAGAAAACATGAGCAAATGTGAATCCATGTACCTTCCCTTTCCCAACTGCACCACATTTCACTCCAAGCAGATTTCACCTACTTATAGATTTGTAAAAGGGCATTACCTGTGAATTATCTTCTCCATTCTAAATATAAATTCTTGGGGGATTGTACTGTAGGAAAAAGAGAAAACCATCATTCATTAAAATATTTCCAGAATATATACAGTAGGTCAAACCCCATGTTAGGCTCTGTGAGGTTTTTAGGAATTAAAAAAAAACAAGGGTTTACTGACAAGTAGATGAGACAGACATAAGAGTCTCAAAGCCACAAAGTTGTAAGGCAGGGTTTAATAATCTGCTGTTAGAAAGGTTCAAGAAAAATGCTACAATAGCACATGGGAGGGTGTGTAAATTTCTATCTGCAGGAAATTGTTGCTATCAACAGGAGAAGTAAAGACTCCACAAACAGTGTCCTATTTAGGGATAGGCCTATGTTATAAAGGCTACCCTCCTCTGTGTCCTGACCCACAGTCTGCACTTGAAAATATTTCCCATCTGCATTGAATGTACTGGTGTTATAGACCAACCGCTCCTTTCACTTTCGTCCTACATTGCATGGGCCTCCAGGTGCTATAAAATAAAGTTTTGCCAAATGTCCAGGGGGGCAGATTAGCTGTGGCTGCTAACAGGGAGCCACTGACACAAGCATTCCTCAGAAATGGCTTGCACTAGGGTTTGGGGAACACGATTGGCCAAAAGGGAAATTTGTGGGTGCTAAATATAGAAGTGAATAGAAAACTTTTAGGCTACAAAATCCCATTTGGCTCTTAAGCCAGACACAACTTGAGGGCAATGCAAGGCTTTCCCTGTCCCTCCTTTTTCTTTCTTTTTCTATTTTATTCCCATGGCAGTCTTAGAAGAAGGAGCAAGAATTCCTTTCAAGCAAGAATGTTTATTGCCTGCATGATGTAGGCTTCCATTTAGTTAGAAAAACATGTTTTTCAATTAACTTTATCATGATAAACAATAATTTAAAGGGATGCTTGTTTTGTGAATTGCAGGAAAAAAACATTATTAAGTAGGAGAAAAACTTATTTTTTAAAAAGGGATGGTTAGTTGCCAAAGTTTCTAGAGTCGGAGTCTAATTTTTGAGCTCTTGCTCTCTTGCCATGATGTTTTTGGTGGTGTACCTGAGTAACCGCACTGGAAGTGTCCAAGTTAGGGTGGCATTCATCCAACCTAATCCATTAGAGTTTCATTAGTTTGTCTTTTGGTGAGCAGATTCTCTTTGCTGATAGCAATTCGATTTAAAAGTGACACCAGGTCTTGGTTTGATTAAGAATGAATGTGTTATTGTTTCCCATCAAATCCTCACATTTCATTCTCTCTCCTTGTTTTTCTCTCATTGTCTCTCTCTTCCTTTTTACTGTAAGTATATGAGGATTATAAGAATACTTTTTCTTTCTTTGATTTGCCAAGCCAAGTAATCAGAATGTAAATCTCTTTAATCCAACTCAGTTACTACCATATACAGAGTTCTAGGCCTATTCATATATATGAAATATATAAAAAATGTAAAGATAAAATATTAATCTGAATACAAGTCATTGTACAATATTTATAAGAAATCTTTCCATAAAGCCAAATGGAAAGTATACTGATTTTATAAGTGACATCATAATAACAACAGTAATAGCAATCAACTAAATAACGCACTTCCACCGCCCCAGCATTCCTCTCTCTTTTCCCCGCCACCCGTAGAAGGTATGAGAAGTTTTATCTAACAAATTAAGCTCTTATAAGTGTTCTTATAAGCTCTTTAAATCTTTAGCTTGGCGTTTTCATAGTTAAAATAGAAATCACCAGGTAGTATTTGGCCCAGGAAAAGGCTTATTTCTTAATTCTGGAATGAGTGTGCAATTTGAGAAAGGGAAGGGTGAGAGAAATGCAAAATGCTAACAATCTAAACATTTATGTGAAATACCAAACCTATTGTGATGCAGATGGCTCACATATTTGGGAGGATTTTAGGAAAATATTTACCATAAAGTATATATTTAAATGTTATGCTTATACATGTTTTTGAGAAATGAGCTACTCGTGTGTAAGTATATATGTTTGCAAAAGACCGAATGGGTTACCTGCTGGCCACAGAGTAAACCAAAGTTGTGTGCAGTTCACAGTTTCAAAAAGAGCAGACTTGGCATGTTCATGCCTGCTCCGGAATGCTCTCCGAGTCTCGGGGTATCCAAGCAACCTCACAACCCTGCACTATCGCGTGGGTCTAGGAATGCCAAAGGCCACCATAGGCTGTCCTGGTGACAACCATGCAGTGTTCTTTAGTGTGTACATAAAACTTTAAAGAAAAAGAGGTCTAGAGGGAAACCAGTTCTAATGGGTGCACACAGTAGGCTTCCTTAAAAAGATGAGGGATGTTTATAGTGCAGGAGTTAGAAGTTGTGTGTGAGTTCTTTCCAAATGGTGTCTAACGACAGAAGATCAAGCTAGGAACTGGAGACATCTGTGAGATTCCCTCAGTGAAAGGTTTAATGCTCTTGATACCTTTCATTTTGATTATGGGAAAGTCAAATATAATACAGCTATAATTAACCTTTTTTACGTTATTTAGTTATCCCAACCATTCAGCAAACCTTGAGATACGTGTACAGCAGCAGTCCACGAGAATGACTGCAATCATGACTTTCAGATAGTTAACAGGTGCTGAGAAGCACCCATGATGCTGAGAAGCAGTTGTCAGCTAGATGACTCAGGAAGGGTGTTAGAACTATCAAATTCCAATCGAATCTTTACCAATGCTACAGGAAAATGAATGACACTTAAAAAGGAGAGAAGTGGACATGGGTTAAATTAATATTAGTAAACATTTATTTAGTATATAGTATCTATTAGATACTCTGCAAATATTATGTCATTTTATAATCACAAAATATCCATATTTAAAATGAAGAACCTACAATTTGAAGATGGAAAATAATGTTCCCTGATTTACACAGCTAAATAGTGAAAAATCCAAAATTCAAATCCTATCTTTCTTGAATTTTAGTATGACTGGCAAAAATTTCTGGTTTTCTTATTCTATATTTTTAAAAAACATTTGCATTATGAATATTTTAAAAATTAGAGTCTTGACTGTACCAATTTCAACATTTATTGTATTTAATATTTTTAGGATTTAAGTTTTAAAGAAGGAGACCACTTCAGATAGTTCTGAAATTTATTTATAAACTTCATTGACTTATTCCATTTGTCTCTTTCCAGAAGGAACTACTGTTTTGAAGTTGGACTCTATCAGTTCCACTGGTGTTTTATATTTGATGTCATGTGTATGAGTGGAGTCATATGTATGTATGCATGTATACATCACACACATTTAATATGCGTGTGTGATGTCCATATACATCAATTCATATATGTTTATATATAGTTTTGACTGTTTTAACTTTACTAGAGGATGCTATTCTGCATCTAGATTTAAAATAAAAACCTTAACATCTTATTTTTAAATTCTATCCATCTTGATAAATGTAGCTCAGATTAATTAATTCTTATACTTGTATAGTGATAATATGCATGGGTACATTGTTATTAATTTATCTATTCTCCCATTGTTAGCTATTTATGTTATTTCATTTTTGCTATTACAAATAATGCCATGATAAACATACTATGCTTATTGTTTTTGTGTGCTTGTGCTAGAGTTTTAGGTATATATCTAAAAGAGAGATTGGCAGGTCATAAGGTATGTGGGTTTAAACTTCAGTAATTGTAACACTTCACAGTAGTAAGAGCTCCTGATACTCTACATACTTCTTAGCAATTGGTATTTTTGGAAATTTAAACTTATGTCAAACTGATGGATATGAAATGATATTCTCTTGTGTGATTTTCTTTTTCCTGGTTACCATTAAGGTGGTACATGTTTTCTCAAGTCTATGTGTTATCAGGGGAAAACGAGTTCTCGTGGTGCTGAGAGAAAAGAATTTCCTGAGACCAGCACAGGAGCATGGGGCTCTGTGGTATGGCTTATTGATGATATAAAGTTCAGGGATTAAGGGGTTTCCCTCTTGACTTTCCAATGTACCATTTTCATCATTTTGCCATGCAAGCAGTCTAATCTTGTCTTCAGCAAGGCCAAAGCAAAAGCCAATGTCCAGAGTTTTTGCTTCATATTAAAACTCAGTCCTTTGGAGCCTGCCAGCAGCTGCAAAGTGATCTCAGTCCCCATCCAGATAGTTGAGCTTGTTCCCAGCTGCTCTGGTGGCAGAGTCTATGTGGCTGTTGGCCATGTGGCTGCTAAGGCCACATGGCTATGGAGAGAGGACATTTGAGTATGGGTCACCTGGGCAAGAGAGAGAAAGGAGGGGAGAAGGGGGAAAAGAGAAAGAGAGAGGGAGAGAGCTTCTTTGTTCCCCTGGGATTATATTAGCTTGGATTTGGGACAGACCAGATGTTTTTTCAAAAGAACCAATCAACTTCCCAAGCTTTCTCGGGTTTTGGATAGGTCCATCCCCTGGTTAGAATGGCAGACCTCTATGGTCCAGCACCTCCTCCCATGCTCCCCCAATAATCCAGTATCAAAGGGGGTGAGGGAGGAGTGTTAATCCCCTTGGTGGAGCTGTGTCCCTGGAGTGTGAAAAGCTATAGCTTCATAGTAAAGCAAACAGGTTTATGCTTCCCAGTTTATTAAGTTCAAGGTCTAAGTCCCTTTGCTCCCCTTTTCCATTAATAATTAGTTAAATACTGATGGTAACATATGAGCTTTAAGTCATCATTATCAGAGATGGTTTCAAATATGTGGACAAATTTTTTGATACCCTTTAAAAAATGAAACCTAATTTCCTTATTCCTGAAATGTGGAAAGACTTTGTGAATCACTTCTAACAGAAAAAAAAGAAAAGGTTATGCTACTTCAGAGGCAGGTATAAAAGTCTGTGGCTTCCAGCTTACATGCTATTTTGGATCTCCTGCTGAGGGGGGCTGGAGCAGGGGAGAAGAGCTAGCTGCCACATGGTGAGTGCATTCACACAGCCTATGAAGAAATCTGTGTGGTAAAAAAACAGGCCTTTTGACAGTAGGCAGCAAACAACTGATGGCCCCTGTCAACAACTCAGCAAGGAACTGAGGCCTTCTTCCAAAGGTGAGCCGGTTTGGAAATGGGTCTTCCAGATCCAATCAAGCTTCTGATTGTAGCCCTGGTTGATGTGTTACCTGAAAGCTCATGAGAAACCCTGAACTGGAATCACTCTCAAATTTCAGATCAAAGGAAAGAGTGGCATAATAAATGCTTTTTGTTTTAAGCAATTAAACTTTGGGGGAATTTGATATTCATCAATACATCTTTTGAAGCATCCTCATCAGAAATTTGTTAGTTTTTCTACTTTCTCAACTTTTTATTAGTTTTCTTTTTCTAATTGATTTGCTGGAGTTTTTTCATCTATTCCAGATATTTATGCAAATAACTTCTCCTAGTCTGAATTTCTTTTCAAGTTTTATTTTTTATGCAATGCTTTTTCATATAAAAGTTTTTGATTTTAATCTATTCAAATATATTAATAATTCCCTTTATTATAAGTGGTTTTTAAGTCAGTACAAGAAAACCTTTGTAGAACAACTAGTGATATCTTTTTATTTTCTTTTACATGTTTAGGTATTTGTTTTTAGCATTTAGCTATTTAATCTACTTGAAATTGTGTGTATGTGTGACTCTGTGTGTGTACACATGTAGTATAAGGTATTGAGGTATAAATCTATTTTCTAATATAGATAGCAAATTGATCCCCAAAATGAAGTATGCATTCTCTTCCTTTTAACCTAAAATGACACTTTTATCATACGCAATTATATGTATATACATAGAAAAAAAGAGAAATGTATGCTACTTCAGAAGCTAGGTATAAAAGGAAGTATATTTGTACCAATAAAACGCAGTATTTTAAGTGCTTCATATTTGCAATAAATATTGATGTTGAAATAGGTAAAACTTCCTCACAGCATTTTGCTATTTGAGATTTTCTTGTCTCATGTGGACCTTGTCCCTTTCCATATAAATCCCATTACTATTCTTATATGCAACTTATTAAATTTATAAGTTAATCTTTAAAGAATTAACATATTTTAATGGAAGGGATATATTTTATTGAGGTGTTATTTTGCTTCAACTAAGTTTCATTATATTCAGAAATATTTGAAAACCTTTTATTAAGATTTATTCCTAAGAAGTTTATATTATTATTATTTGAATGTTGCCTTTTGAATTACATGTCACTTGTTCTATTACATTTTCCAATGGATTATTGATTTGAAAACTCTATTAAAGCTTGTCAAACTCTATTATTTATTTCCTTCCTCTCCACCCATGATTCTTTTGGTTTCTATATAGTTGCTTATATCCACTTCAAGTGAGGTTACTTTTATTTCTGTCTATCCAATTATCATGTTAGCTTATCTTTAAATGTATTGTCACATCATACCATGAAAGTTGAATGAAGGAGTGGGTCATAGTTGGTGACCTTGTCTTTGAAGTAAATGTTTCCAGAGGTTTATTACTACATATTTGTGGTGCTTTTCTTCTTTGATAGCTACTTTTATCATATTACAGAAACTCCCTTCTATTTTAAGCTTGCAATGTGATTTTCTAATTATTATTAGTGCTGCATATTATTGAATATCATATCTATATATCTGTTAGAGACTCACAATCTAGTTTACATACTTTTACAGCTTTTAATTTTTATTTTTTATTTACATTTGTTGAGTATGCTATTACAGTTGTCCCAACTTTCCCTCTTTGTCCCCCTCCATCCAGCACCCCGTATTCCTCAGGCAATCCCCATGCCATTGTTCATATCCATGGTCACGCATATATGTTCTTTGGCTACTGTGTTTCCTATACTGTGCTTTACATCCTCATGGCTATTCTGTAACTACCTATTTGTATTTCTTAATCTCCTTCACCTTTTCTCTATTTCCCCATCCCCTCAACTTTGACAAACATATGTGACATATATGACAATACACATCTGTTAGAGACTCGTAATATTGCTTAAATACTTCTTAAAAGCTCTTCTATTTTCTAAAATCTCTTTAATCTCTGCCCTGTGAGTGAATTTCTTGATATTATCTCCTATTTCTTCAAGTCTGCTCAACTACTGTATCCATTCTAGAGTTTATCACCTGAGTCAGTTTTTTAATTTAATAGGTATGCTTTTTATATTTCACCTTTATTTTTTCATTTGTGCCTCTTTTTGTAAAATATTTCTCAATTTTTGAAAACTTTTTTATTGTTTATGCTATTATAGCTGTCCCAATTATTCCCCTTAGTACCGCTTCACCCAGTGCGCCCTTCCCACAGTCAGTCCCTGCAACTCTGCTCATGTCTATGGGTGATGCATATATTCATTGTCTAATCCATTGAACCTTCTTTCAACCAGTCTCACCCTCTCCCTGCCCCTCTTACAGCTATCAGTCTGTTCCTTGTTTCTGTGCCTCTTATTCTATTTAGCTCATTAGTATATTTTATTTCTTAGGTTCCAGTTATAAGTGAGGTCATATGGTATTTGTCTTTCATTCCATGGCTTATTTCACTGAGCATAATAGTCTCCATTTCTATCTGTGCTGTCACAGAAGGTAAGATATTCTCTCCTTTTTTACTGCTGCATAGTATTCCCTTTTATAATTGTACCACTTCTTTTTTATAGACTCATCTACTGATAGACACTGAGGCTGTTTCTAAATTTTGGCTATTGTAAATAACCTTGCTATTAACAGTGAGGTGAATGTATTTTTTTGAACTGGTGTTTCAGGATTCTTTGGATATATTCCCAGAAGTGGAATCACTGGTTCAGAAGGCAGTTCCATGTTTAATTTTGTGAGGAAACTCCATATTGTTTTCCAGAGTGGTTGCATCAGTCTGCATTCCCACCAATAGTGCACTAAGGTTCCTTTTTTCCACATCCTCACTAGTACTTGTTGCTTGCTAATTTATTAATAGTAGCTATTTGGGCAGGTGTGAGGTGGTATCTCATTGTGGTTTTAATTTGCATCTCTCTGATGGCTAGTGATATTGAGCATTTTTTCATTTGTCTATGGACCCTCTGCCTGTCCTCCTTAGAGAAGTGTCTATTCAGGTCCTTTGCCCATTTTTTAAATTGGATTGTTTGTTTTCCAGGTGTTGAGTCATAGGAGTCCTTTATATCTTTTGAAGGTTAAACCCTTGTCTAATGTATCATTGTCAAATATGTTCTCCCATATAGTCAGTTCCATTTTCATTTTGATGATGGTTTATTTAGCCATTCAGAAGCTCTTTAATTTGATGTAGTCCCATTTGTTTATTTTTTCCTTGATTTGCCTTTCTCTATATTGGCAAAAATATTGTTATGTGGAATGTCTGAAATTTTACTGCCTATGGTTTCCTCTAGGACTTTTATGGTATCACAACTTATATTTAAGTCCTTTACCTAATTTGAGTTTATTCTGGTGTATGGTGTAAGTTGATGGTCTAGCTACACTTTTTTGCATGTGGCAGTCTAGTTCTCCTAACATCATTTTTTGAAGAGACTGTTTTTACTCTATTGTATACTCATACCCCCTTTGTCAAGTATTAATTGACCATAGAGACATGAGTTTATTTCTGGTGTCTCTATTCTATTCCACTGATCTGTGTGTCTGTTTTTATGCCAGTAGCAGGCTGTTTTGATTACAGTGGCCTTGTAGTATAGTTTAGTATCAGGTATTGTGATCCTTTTAACTTTGTTCTTCTTCCTCAAGATTGCTGAGGCTATTCAGAATCTTCTTTGGTTCCATATAAATTTTTGGAATATTTATTCTTTATCTGGAAATGTACCATTGGTATTTTAATAAGAATTGCATTGAATCTATAGATTGCTTTGGGTAATATGGATATTTTAAAGATGTTAATTCTTCCAATCCATGAACATGGTATATGCTTCTATTTATAGGTATGTCCCTCAATTTCTTTCTTCAATGTTTTATAGTTTTCTGAGCACAGGTATTTTACATCCTTGGTTAAATTTATTGTTAAAAACTTTATTTTTCTTGTTGATATATTAAATGGGATTTTTTCCTTAGTTTTTCTTTCTGATAATTCATTTTCAGTGTGTAAGAATACCATCAATTTCTAAATATGAACTTCGTATCCTGCTACTTTGCTGAATTCACTTATTGGGCTGAGTAGTTTTTTGGTGGAGATTATAGGGTTTTCTATGTACACTATCATGTCATTG
The DNA here is from genome assembly GCA_028533065.1 of Trachops cirrhosus. Classification (NCBI taxonomy): domain Eukaryota; kingdom Metazoa; phylum Chordata; class Mammalia; order Chiroptera; family Phyllostomidae; genus Trachops; species Trachops cirrhosus. The sequence continues at coordinate 147,582,983 of CM052539.1, forward strand.
GCAAACAATGACAGTTTTACTTCCTCCTTTCCAATTTGAATGCCTTTTATTTCTTTTTCTCGTCTAATTATTGGCTAGAACTTCCAGTACTATGTTGAAAAGAGTAGTGAAAGTGGGCACCCTTGTCTTGTTCCTAATCTTAAGGGAAATGCTTTTAGTTTTTGTTTATCGAATATAATATTGGCTGTAGGTTTCTCACAGATGATCTATATTATTTTGAGATATGCTCCCTCTATGTCCACTTTGCTGAGTGTTTTTATCATAAATGGGTGCTGGATTATATCACATGCTTTGTCAGTCTCGTTTGATTTAATCATGTGATTTTTGTCTTTCATTTTGTTTATGTCAGGGGTGTCAAACTCATTTTCACCAGGGGCCACATCAGCCTCGTGGTCGTCTTCAAAGGGCCAAATGTAATTTTAGGACTATATAAATGTAACTACTCCTTAACAGTTAGGTGAGAGCTTGGCACTGTCTCTGGGTAGAAACAAGGTGCTGGGCCAGATAAAACAAGGTGGAGGGACAGATTCAGCCCACGGGCCTTGTGTTTGCCACCTCTGGTTTATGTGATATATTACATTTATTGATTTGTGAATGTTAAACCATCCTTACATTCCTGAGTAAATCCCATTTGCTTGTGGTCTATGATCTGTTTAATGTATTGTTGGATCCAGATTGCCAATATTTTGTTGAGGATTTTAGCACCTATGTTCATCAGAGATATTGGCCTGTAATTTTCTTTCTTTGTTGTGTCTTTACCTGGTTTTGGAATTATGATAACACTGGCCTTATGAAAAGAGTTTGGGAGTCTTCCCTCTTGAGTTTTCTTGAGTAGTTTGAGAAGGATAGGTATTAGTTTTTCTTTGAATGTTTGGTAAAATTCACCCCTGGAATGATCCAGTCTAGAGCTTTTGTATGCTGGGAGTTTTTTGATTATTGTTTCAGTTTTGCTAGTTGTTATCAGTGTGTTCAGGCTTTTTGCCTCTTCTTGAACCAATTTTGGGAGATTGTGTATTTCCAGAAATGTCTTCATTTTGCCTGGTTTGTCCAGTTTCTTGACAGGTAGTTGTTTATAGTAATTTCTTACAATCTTTTGTATTCCTGTGGTATCAAATAGTTACTTCTCCTCTTTCATTTCTGATTTTATTTATTTGGGTCATCTCTCTGTTTTTCTTGGTGAGTTAGGTTAAAGTTTTGTTAATTTCATTTACCTTTTCAAAGAACCAACCCCTGGGTTTATTGATTCTTTGAATTGTTTTTTTAGTTTCTATGTCATTTAATTCTGCTCTGATCTTGATTATTTCCTTTCTTCTACTTGTTCTGGGTTGTGTTTGTTGCTGTTCCTCTAGTTCTTTTAGATGTAGGGTTATGTTGTTTATTTGGAATTTTTATATCTCCTTTAACTGAGCTTGTTTTCCTTAGTTAAAACTTCCCTCTTAGAACTGCCTTCACTGTTCCCAAAGATTCTGGGTTGTTGTTGTGTTCGTTTTAATTTGTTTCCACATACTTTTTGATTTCTTTCTTGATCTCATTTTTAACCCATTCATTAATTAATAGCATGTTATTCAGTCTCCATGTATTTGAATGTTTTGAGTTTTTTCCTTGAGGTTGGTTTCTAGTTTGAAGCCATTGTGATCCAATAAGATGCTTGATATGATTTCAATTTTCTTGAACTTGTTAAGGCTTGGTTTGTGTCTTACCCTGAGGCCTACCTTTGAAAATGATCCAAATTCATTTGAAAAGAATGTATACTTTACTTCTTTGGGATGAAATGTTCTATAAATATCTATTAAGTACATTTGATCTAGAATGTTGTTCAATGCCACAATATCCTTGCTGATTCTTTGTTTGGAAGATCTAGCCATTGTTGATAGTGGAGTGTTAAAATTCCCTATGATGACTGTATTGCTGTCAATCTCCTTCTTAAGGTCCTCTAAGATTTTCTTTATGTATTTAGGTGCTCCTATGTTGGATGCCTATGTGTTTACAAGAGTATATGCTCTTGTGGGACCACTCCCTTAAGTTTTATGTAGTGACCTTCTTTGTCTCTTGTTATGGCCTTTGTTTTGAAGTCTATTTTTTCCGATATAGGTATTACTACCCCAGTTTTTTTTTATGTCCATTTTCTTAGAACATTTTCCATCCCATTACTTTCAACCTGTATAAATCTTTTGTTCTGAAGTGGGTTTCTTGTAGACAGCATATATGTGGATTGTGTTTTCTTATCTATTCAGCTACTCTATCCTTTTTGATTAGAGCATTTAATCCATTTATACTTAAGGTTATTATTGATAGGTACTTTCTTGGAATTTTTCCCTTTGAACCTGTATTCTTCTCTCTCTCTCTCTCTCTCTTTCTTCTTTTTCTTAAAGCAGTCCCTTTAGCATCTCTTGCAGTGCTGGCTTGGTGGAGATGTACTCTTTTAGCCTTCCTTTGTCTTAAAAGTTCTTTATTTCACCTTCCATTTTAAATGAGAGCTTTGTTGGATAGAGTAGTTCAAGAGCAGAATTTCTGCTGACTGTGATTTTAGATCTTGAACCAGGACAAACTTTATTGATTTGTGTCATAAAATATCTATTGCTTTTTAATGGGGCTAAGTCGTTTTAAAGTTTTATTTTACTATATATATTCTGCTATATATTTTAAGTTTGAAGGGTTCAGGAATGGCTAAAAGCCAAAAAGTTAAAAACATTGACTAGAAGTCTATATGGTTTTGAAGGTATAATTGTTATATTAATCTTTTTGAATCAAATGAGAAAGAAATAAACTGGAATATTAAATGTAGCATATGCTAAATACTAGTTCTATGTCATTTTTACAATATTTAATTGTTTATGCTTTTACAGTTGTGCCAAATTTTCCCTCTTTGCTCTTCTCCACCCAGCCCCCTGCCACTCCCTCAGACAATCCCACACCATTCTTCACTAGATTTCACATATACGTGAAATCATATGGTATTTGTCCTTCACTTACTGGCTATTTCACTTATCATAATAGTTTCCAGTTCCACCCATGCTGTCACAAAAAATAAGAGTTTTTGTTTTTAACTGTTACATAGTATTCCATTGTGTAAATTTACCACAGCTTTTTCACCTGCTCATCTACTGATGGGCACTTGCATTGCTTCCACAGCTTGGATATTGTAAATCATATTGCAGTGAACATACGGGTGCATGTATGCTTTTGAATTAGTGTTTTGTGTTTCTTCGGATATATACTAGAAGTAGGATCATTGTGTCATAAGGCAATTCCATTTTTAATTTTCTGAGGAAATTCCATACTGTTTTCCACATTGACAGCACAAGTCTGCAACATACCAACAGTGCAGAAGTGTTCCCTTTTCTTCGCATCCTTGTCAGCACTTGTTGTTTGTTAATGTATTAATGATAGCCATTTTGGCAGGTGTGAAATAATATTTCACTGTGGTTTTAGTTTGTATCTCTCTGATGGCTAGTGATATTGGGCATTTTTTCGTATGTCTGTGGGCCATCTGTATATCCTCCTTGGAGAAGTGTCTGTTCAGGTTTGCTCAATTTTTAATTGGGTTGTTTGTCCAGCATACGATGGAATAAAGACAGTCTCTTCAATAAATGGTATTGGGTAAACTGGACTGGTACATGCAAAAATAAAATGAAACAAGACCACCAATTTACACCATATACCAGAATAAACTCAAAATGTATGAAAGACTTAAATATAAGTTGTGACACCATAAAAATCCTAGAGGAAAACGTAGGTAGTAAAATTTCAGATATGTCATACAACAATATTTTTGCCTATATGTCTTCTAGGGTAAGGGAAACAATGAAAAAATAAATGGGATTACATCAAATTAAAAGGCTTCTACATGGCTAAAGAAATCATCATCAAAATGAAAAGGGAGTCGACTGTATAAAAATCATATTTGCCAATGATATGTCAGATAAAGGTTTAATTTCCAAAATATATAAAGAACTTATGTGACTCAACACCAGGAAGTAGTTCCATGTCATTTTATTTAAACTCATAACAACTCATTGAGGTCATATCACATTTTATGAATGTAAAAATAAAGTTGAATGATTGATATGATTTCATATTTGTACTCATGTTTCCCTGTTTCCAAAACACTCTCTTTTCCTATTCCACAAGACAATTAGAGGATGTTTTTTGTTTACTTGCATCCAGAAATAACTCTTTTAATGAAGAAGATCCAACCCATAGGTACATGTCTTTATTACACATAACTGATAAAGAAATGAAACAAAAAGTCACAAAGAAATAAAAAAGGAAGAAAAGAAAATAAGAAGAAAAAGGATAACTAACATTTGTACAGTGCTTCATAGTTTGCACCGAGCTTTGGCATGACTACCCCATGTGGCAATGCTTCCACCACCTCTGTGTGAACTGGTACCCATCTCGCAAGTGAAAACCAGGAGGAGAGGACAAAAGAAAGATGGTGGCAAAGAGAATGATATTATAAAGAGACATACAGATGTGCAGAGCAGTGAAGTAACTTAACTAGTTCATGCAGCTGGTAGCTAGAAGAGCTGCAGTGAAGACTTAGATCTCTTAGCCCTAGATATTTTCCTCTTTTCACCACATCTCACCATGTGGCTTCCTTCTCTGATATAACTTGACAGGTTTTTCTGTCTTCCTTTAGTTGTGCAATTGCAATGATTTATCAGGATACTCAATTTCAAAGAATATTTAAACAATTTTTATCAAGTTTTATACATCTATGACTCGACCACAGTACAAACCTGAAAGATATCTGTAATATATAAACAAAGGCAGGGTTGACCAGCTGGAGAAGTCTGAGAAGTAGAGTCAAAGGGCTTTCTTTTTGAGACTGCTGTATGAAGACTATCCTTGGTAAAATGGTTAGGTTACAACAGTTTTTCTGCTTGTTTTCAAGTACTTGATCTCTACTTTTAAATGTTTCTCTCATTTGAATCTTTTCATCTTTTCTCTGTGAATTAAATGCCTGATAATTTTAACCTTGTTCTCAGGCCTTCTCCTAGGCCTTTAAGGCTTCCATTACTTAAAACCCACCCTATATGTAGATATTCTCAGAATGAAGAAACACTCTTGAAATAACAAGAAGGATCATATTTTAGACTTGCAATTTTAATAGATGGGAGTCTTTAGTCCCTGGAGGTGTTTAAGCACAGGTAAAAAAAAAAAAGCCAGAGAAGGGAGTAAGGAGGGATTAACATTTTTATTCCCCCGCTTTGAAAATTTTTGAATAGATCAGGCTATAGAAAGGGTCCATAGTAAAGCATATTGTCCCCACCTGGTGGAGATCCAGCATAGCTGCCAGACTCATGGTGTGTCGTGTAAGTTCCCCGGACTCCATTTCCTAGGAGTTTGGGGGGCCTCATACCTATACTCCTGGGCTTCTCAGCATGTGTCTGAGCCCTGCCAACAGAAGACTGGCTTCTCTTTATTCCGGCATTCTGAGCTTGTAGACAGAACAGTCAATTATTTTCTGCTACTGCAAAGGGTCATGATGACCCCTATCTGAGGTTTTGCATTCCTGGAGAAAACTCCCTGGATTGGCTGCTGGTGTTTTATATCTCAGGAATTATTGTATCTTCTCAGAGTTAGGTCTCCACCAGATGAAGAGGAAGTTGAAGGCAAGCATAACCCTGACTTTAGGTTTTGAAGGTGTCCCTGCTCTGTTTAATTAAAACTGCCTTAAGGCCTTCTAATCCAATTTGTTTTGAATTCACAATATATTACTAAAATCTGCTGACTGTTTATATTTCAGTAAAGGACTTCTCTTACAAGAAAATAACTTAAGCATCAGGGCGTTTGGACAAGTAATTTTTTTTTTCTGTTATTTGAATTGAGAATAACTGTTTACCCAAGATAATTGTCAATAATATAATGACAATGGAAAACTCAACTCAAGAAAATTAAGTTATTGTTCTCAAACTCTGTAGAAGAGAGTAAGTAGATCACTAGTTTGTGTTTAGAGATCAAATTAAAATTTGTATTTTACATAAATATTATCAGAGGTTTTGCTCCTGACATAGATGTGCAAATCAAGACAAAATTATTGATAAGAGTCAGTCTAGTTTACATGATTTGTAAGTGGGATGGGAATTATTTAAATCCACACATAATGGTTTGTGGATCCAGGCCTTCTTCATCACAGCATGCTACCTTGGCTATGGTGATAATGTTAAGGACAACACCTTTATTTCACTCTTAGGCAGAAAACTAACCACTCTTTCCCAGTGTAATCTACTCAATTTCTTACAAATGCTCAGAAATCTAGAGGTGGTAGTACAAGATGAAGAGTTTCACAGTCAGGGTGAACAGCTTCCCACCATCCCCAACCCTCAGCTGTGTACTTAGTTATGTCCCAGGCACAAACTTAAAGCTGTCTTTGATTCAGAGGGTTTTGTTTTCCAACCAACTTAATGTGAAAACTTAGCTACCATTAACATCTGGTCTTTTAAAACAAAGGTGTAAAGTATTTGTTTGTAAATAAACTTAAGAAATTTCCTAAGGTCAGAAGTTATTTAAAATAGAATTAATCATAGACAAAAGATGAAAATGTTGGATAAAAACTTAGTTTTATAGATATAAAAATTCTATTATGTATGTGGGTCAGGCTGGACATAATCTTTTGGTAGCCTATTGAGAATATCAACCAAGATTCACCTGCTTTTGAAATGATCAAGTAAGAACATGAATGTTATTATGGTAAAAACTACAACACAAACTACAAAAGGTATGTATGGTATAGTGAATAAATGTGTAAGAAAGGCAAGTTCTGCTATTCCCTAGTTTTATGACCTTGAATAGTGACTTAACCTGCATGTGTTCCTGTTTCCTCCTGGATGGAAATACGAAAATAATAGTACCTCTTCATAGGAATGCTGTAAGAATAAAATAAATAAATACACATAAAACTACTAGGACTATGTCTGGCCTATAAACCATTTAATGACTGGTAACTCTTAGATACTATGCCTATATATGAATGTCTGCATGGCTATAGTGTAGAACAGAAGCCAAGCATTTAGGGAAAACCAGGAGGAGAGGACAAAGGAAAGATGGTGGCAAAGAGAATGATATTATAAAGAGACATACAGGAAAACAAAGGGATAAAGAGAAGGAAAAATGTGAAACAAGAAGTGGTAGAGAGAATGATGAGTGAGAGTAGTCTCTTCTAAACTGCTTTTGGAGGACCTACTTTCTTATTCACTGGTCTGTAAGCCATGGGAGCCAGGAAGGAAATGTGTGCTTTCTTTCTAGGTATCGTGATTTGCTAATAGTTTGTTAGTCATTTATCAGATTCTTCCCTCTACCCCTAAAAATCTATACTCTGAATTGAATAATCACCAGGGGGAAATTATACTTAGGGCTTTAGCTTTAAAAGATGAACAATAGACATATATTCAATGCATATGCGTGCGCATATATACACACACAGGTCAATAAATGCCAATATGTGTTTAAATACAATCCCTGTGATCAAAAGGCCATTGTGGCATCACTAAGTAATGTAGAACAAAAGAACAATTTACATCTGTGTGAGAATACAAAGCTGTCTCTCAAAATAACAGTGATAATTTGCTTCCATCAGATTCACAGCCTATAACTCTCACCTAAGCCAACCACATGGAGTATCAGCATTTCAGCCGCATAATTGATAATTCTGCTGTGCATTGCCAATACAGCACTTGCAAAAGTTTGCATAAGGTGCCTGATATTTCAGGCAGATGAATAAATGGCTATGCTAATATTCCAGTAGACTTTAAGTTCAATTCCTATATTTTAAAATGATTAGAATTGGAATTTAACTTCCTAAGCTTCTTGAGCTCAAGACCCAGAAAATATGCCACCACTGATTAATCACTTAACATTGCTCCTTCAGCCTGTAGTCTGTGCAGGAATTATTCTTTTAATCCATCCACATGTTTCAGAGTACAAAGAAGCCATATTCATTCTGTCATATTTGCAAGAAATCCTTAGATATATTCTTCTTTGTATTTGGTTCTAGGAATATTTAAATATTTCCTTCTTTTCCTTCTGCTTTCAGTAATTAAAGATTTTTTACATAAAGGCCATTTCAGGTGTTTAGTAGTTGTGTAAAAAGGTTCTTACTATTTTTTTCTGTATCATCACTTTGTTGCACAATTTATTGTTTTATATTTTTTCATTATTTTTAATTGGACAAGTTTTTTGGATGTTGGTGCATTTCCCTTTAATTTGTGGCACTTCAAAATCAGGCTGGAAAGAGGAAAATCTCTCATTTAAAATGGATAGTAAGAGAGTAATTGAAAATTCATATTATACCATTTGTTTAATTAAATGTGAAAATAAATTTTAATCTCTGGATTTATTTCTACAGGATAGATTTCCTTTAGATAGTACTATCCATGTTAAGGCAAACCTTATTGAACATTTTGTAGAGTTTTGGTTACCAGCCAGTGGTTTTCTTTCAATCCATAGCCATTGTGGGCCACCAGTTTAAAAAAAATAAGCAAAAGGGAAAACTGAAGATTGCCCCTGAGCTGCTAAGTTATCCAAGCAGCGGGGATGACTCTTCCTTAGTGGTAAAAATGACATCTTAGCATAAGAGAATGTTAAGGCCCAGGCTGACTCATGAATGCTTAGGAAAGCTGTTCAGATGGAGAACTCTGTGTTGCCAGTGGATGACATTCCAAGGAAATAGAACAAACTCCTACTATGTTATCTCCACTTATTTCAGTTAAAAATATTGATATGAGCACAGGTAAGGGTCTTCAGCATCTGATAAACTTTAAAGCAGGTGTTCTTTGCCTTTTCACAGATGAGGAAATTGATACCTAAAGAGGTTAAAAAACTCTGCCAATAGAACAAACTTGTCAAGTTTAACAAAGATAACTGTCTTTCACACTTATAAAATATTGAATGTTGAGAGAATATTCAATACATCCCACTTTTTGTGAGGTCTCATTCTCTGGATCTTTGTGGATAAACCATTCTAAATTTCATTCAAAATATGCAAATATTTTTGCATATGAATATTATGCTTTAGAAAATATTATGCAAGTATTCAGATTACATGTGGCTATTTCCATAATGTTGATTTGCAATTATCTTTTACTTTTCTAAGCTTTCTAAAGTAAGACATGAAGCAACTACATTTATTTCACAATTCTGCAAAATAGACTACTAAAAAAAGCAGAGCTTGACCCAAAACCCAAGTTTGTCTTACCAAAAGCTTTTGTCTTTCTACTACATCAATTCTAACATGGTCCAGATTATGTACAAATATTCTCACTTGAATACTGATGCTTTTCAATGAAACGTTTCATTTCCCTGGACATTATTCTTTGCAAACTGATTTAAAGACAGTTGAATAAGAACGATATTAAACTAGGGCACCAGGTCTCCCTCCAGTTTGTGTATTTTTTCATCCCTTAAGAGCCCCATTTGTCCATTTACTACTCTTTGGCCACACAGTGTTCCAGGCTTGATAAAGTTTATTAGGTATTGAATAAACTAATTCATTACTCTTGCTACTTTCCCACCCTACTAGCCTGTAAGTCTATCATCATACTGAGAAGGATTAAAAACAACATCTTAGAATGAGAAAATAAAGCAGACACTATAAGAATGTTTGAATAGGGAAGGGCTCCACAAAAAATGTTTCCTGTGAATTTACAACTTTAAGAGGATTACCTCTGGAGGGGTGTTGGTGCCTTTTTTCCAGAGTAAGCATTTGTGGGGCAGGTTGGGCTCACCTTTTAGCCCCCAGCTTCATTAAGAGCTCAGCACCCCAGGAAGAAAACTGGCTGGGCTGGTCAGCACCTGAATGAGTAAAGCTTTATTATATTGTGGAAAGGGAGGGTTTGTGTTCAGCCTTGACCCTGTACCTTTGGACACTGGGAATCCTCAAAGACATTTCTGGTTGTTGCTGTTCTTTAAAATAAACATTATTAAGGTAAAATTGCATAAAATAAAATAGAACTATTTTAAGGATACAGGTTGATGTATTTTGGTAAATATGTAAATTTTTGGTGTGAACACCTTACAATCAAGATACATAATATTGCCAAAATCCTAAATAGTTTTTTCATGCTGCTTTGCAGTCATTCTATCTTTACTCCAAACCAAAACAACCACTGATGTGCTTTTGATTATAATGAATTAGTTTTGCCTTTTCTAGGATTACATATGAATGGAATCATACAATATATACTCTTTGTATCTATTTTTCTCAGCATGTTTTGTTCTTCCATGTGGTTCCATATATTAGTAATTTATTTGTTTTTACTGCTGAGAATATAATACAAATTATTTAGTTATTCACTTGGCTTTCAACATTCAGTTGTTTTAAATTTGGGGCTATTATGAATCAAGTTGCTATTCACATTTGTGTATAGTATTTGAGGGGACATATATATTTTATTTTAGAAATGAAATCTAGACATGGAATTACTGGATCATGTGGATTGTGTATTTCCATCATTGTAAGTAATTGCTAAACTGTTTTCCAAAGTGGTTGTATAATTTTACATTCCCACTAGAAAATTTGTGAGAGTACATTTGCATATATTGAGATAATCACATGGTTCTTCCACCATTATTCTGTCAATATGGCAAATGACATTAATTTATTTTTGAATGTCAAACCAATATTGCATTTTTGGTTTAAACCTCATGATCCTATTTATTCATTCCAGGATGTTACTTTCTACATTTCTGTTTCTAGTAATGTCTTTGTCTCCTTTTGGTATTACAACATAACTTGGACAGTTTCCACTCCTTTTCCATTTTCTGAAAGAATTAGTGGATTTATATTATTTCTACCTTAAAAAGGTTAACAGGATTCACCAATGATTCCATTTGGGCTTGTAATATTTTTATTATGAATTCAATCTTTAAAAATTGAATTGGGCTAAATAATTTTCTTAGCCATTTGAAAGTTGCATTTGTCTTAAAGAAATTTGTCTATTTCACTTGTTATTTTAGTGAATTCAGGTGCTATAACAAAGTACCACAAGCTAGATTGCTCACAAACAACATAAATTCTTTTCTCACAGTTCTAGAGCCCAGAAGTCTGAAATCAGAGGGCCAGCATGGTTGAGTTCTGGTGAGAACCCTCTTCAGGGTTGCAGACTGTGGTCTTTTTATTATTGCCTCACATGGTGAAAATAGGGGGTAAAAGAGCTCTCTAGTATCTCCCTTGTAAGGGAAATAATCCCATTTTGAGAGCTCTGCCCTCATGACCTAATTACCACACAAAGGGCCCGCCTCCTATTATCAGTACACTGGGGTGAGGGTTTCAACCTGTGGATTTGGGAGGACACATACATTCAATCCCTTGCAGTTGTCAAATTTATTGTCATAAATTTGTTTGTAATAATATATTTTCTTGCTATCTTTTTCATGTTGGGGAATCTAGAGTGATATTCATCTGTCATTCCCATTACTGGTAATTTCAGCTTCCCTATTTTCATTATCAGTCTGCCTGTTAGGATAGGTAGCTAGTTAGTTATGGAAGGGAGCAAATGGAATCAGACATTTAGCCTGAATCACTAGGGAACTGAATTGAATATTAAGCCTGATTCACAAAGCCACGGCATTCACCAGCTCCCCAGGGCACAGCTGCATCCTCCACTGAGCGGTCTTAATCTCCAAAGTGGGCAGGAAGATTTGGCTACTGGTCATTAGCTGGGATTCCTGAGGGAGGAAAAAAATACAGCAGGGGAAACACCTTTGCTAGGCACATGCACAGTAGGTGCCAATACTGCACAGGGGAAGGTAAGCACATGAACAGTATAAACCTGGGAACAGAGAAAACTTTGGGGCATGCACAGTAGAAGCCAAAATGGTGACATAAAGAGGTGGATTCCAACCTGGAAAACCTGGGAAAAAGAGCGGATTGGATGGGGAGGACCCAGCCCAAGATCATAAAGGATTAGGAAAGATTGATTAGTTTGAAAGAAAGCATACTTTCTCCAAAGCCCGAGGTAATAAAATCAAAGCTTAACAAAGGCCTGTCTAGTACACGCTTCTTCATTCGAATGTTCGTTCCCTTGCATTTTCTCTTTGTAACAGCTGCAGGGTTCTGAGTGCTGTCCTGGGTGCAGCAGCACAGCGCTGCCTGGAGCACCCCCAGGACCAGAGACTTAGCTAGTCCCACGGGAGCAGAGACTGCTACACTACCAGAACCCAGGGAGATGGCGTTACAGTTCGGAATCCTGACCCTCCTGGTAGACACTTCTGTTCTCAGGCCCAGTACTTAGTCCGTGGCAAAACAGAACTGAATCACCGGGCCATGGATGACATTAGGCACCTTGGGGCAGTCGTTTTTTCTTTATTTTTTTGCTTGAATAAATCTTACAGCTACACCTAATTCTTTTATATATGGGTCCCTGAGGTGTTTTTCTCGTGACTCTGTGGATAAACACTATTTCCACCATCACATGCCTCGAAGTATGTCAATTTTCTATCATTTTTTTGAAGCCCAGCTTTTATTTGATTGGTATTTTTCTATTTGTCCATATCTTATTCTAATAACTTACGCTTTTACCATTACTATTTCTTTACTTTTACTTTGACTTTAGTTAGTTCTTCATCTAATTGCTTAAGGTGAAAGTTTAAATCACTGGTTTATACCTTTCTTCTGTTTGCTTGGTTGTTTTCATTTTTGTTTAGTTCCAAGTATTGTATTTTCTAAAGTTTGGAGATTTTATTTCAAATATTTTTGTTTTGTTGATTCTAATTTGAATAAATTTTGATCAAAGAACAAACCCTATATAATTTTATTTTTTGTGAATATTTCACATGCATTTAAAAATATTGTGAATTCTATTGTTGTTCCATAGATAATTATAGGGGAAATTTAGATAAAAATTGAAAAACTTTCTAATAAGTTAAAATTAAGGAACTTATGTGGTGGTTAGCAATCCATCCAGAAATAGCTAAAAGGAATTTTAATTTAAATTTACAATAAAAGCAAAGCATCTTTTAATTTAGGTTATTTTTATTTTCTACTACAGGGTACAGATTCTTTTTATACAATTATATGTGAGTGGTTGCCTAGCTAAGTATTGATTTACTTTTCATCCTATTTACCTCTTGGGATTAGCATCTCATTCAAGATAGAATTGCAGCACTTTTCTTGTTCCTAAAATCAGTACATATGGAGTGATAGAAGGGGCATCTTTAATCCAAACAATACCCTATTCTACTTCACAGACTGATCAAAACCCAGTGTCTCTGGGTTTTGGAAAAGAATAAACTAATGGAAACTAATGGAATTAGAGTAATGGAAAAGAAGAAATGCCCAGACCACCTATTATTCATTTTTCATGGTCCTTCTTCAGAGAAGAGCCCTGTGAAATCACAATGCTTTGCAAAAACAATTATCCGTATATAAATTCCAGGGATATGAGTTACATCATCAATATGGCCCCATAGGTCATTCTTGACTTCAGTCCCTCTTATAAGCAAATCAGTTAGCAATTATCCATAGACAAGATGATTATCTATGTGAAATCTTAGAACCTGGAATGAGGTTACAGGCACCTTCCTGGACCACATAGACTGAGAAGAGCCATAGCAGAAGTGAAAGAGTAGAAGCTGTACTCTGACTGCACTACCCCTTCCCCGAGCAGGCACAGCACCTTACCAAGAAGGCTACCTTACACTCATAGTTTTTTCAGCGGCAAAGGAGAGGCCAAGGTGGACATGTAGCTTCCTCATAACTGTGGGAAACTTCCCAGGAAGCCCACTCAGGTCTATTCTCATGGGGATCACTGTGGGGAACCTGCAGGGTTTAACTGCTGAGGATTAGGTAGAGACAGAAAAGGGCACTGGACTTAAAGCTACCAGTGCTCAGATCTTGACCCACTGCATTCCTGTTTGCAGCAGAAGCTCCCAAGCAGAAATCCCAGCCAGACACTCTGCCCATTTACAGAGCTGAGCCTGCGGCCCCATCTGGCCAGGTAGCTCAACTGGCAGGTCTGCCTGATTTGGGTCCCTAGTCAACTAGCCAAACAGGCTGTGGAGTCTGTTCTAGGCTCATCTGTGCAGAGAAGCAAATATGCAGCCCCAGCCCATAGCTGAGTATAGATCCCAGTCACACCTGACCAGGAAGCATGGCCAGAGAACTCAAGCAGCTACAAATCCCACCTTAAAGCCTCACTTGGGCGAAGACCCAAGCCATCATCCCTGTCCAAATGTTAACTGCAGCCTCTGGGCCTGCATAATGAGGGAGCATGAAAAGTGACCCTAGGCAGAGTTGGAGCCCAGTCTATGATACTGCCCTATGCAGAACCTAGCCAATGGCTTTGCTTGCTTGCTGAACACATCATGAGGCTTCTCCCAGTCAAGGAGCCCAGTGAGTGACTCCACCCAATCACAAAGCATAACTTGCTGCCCACTCATGGAGAGGTACTGTATAGCGACCCTGTAGAAATGCAGAGCAGAATCTTTAGCCTTATCCAACTTCAGAGTACAGCTGGAGGCCCTTCTTCCAGAGAGCCTAGCCAGAGATCTTGCCCAGTAGTGGAGCACAGCCAGATGTCTATTTAGTCATAAAGCCCAATGAGTTGTTCTGATCACAGAGGACAGGCTGAGGCCCCATCCAACTGTGAAACTCTACCTGCAGTCCCATTTGGATCTTGTGTTCAGCCTGCAGCACCATCTGATTGCAAGGTACAACCCAAGACACTACCCAATCAGGATTGATTGTGGAGCCCAGACCACCACCTTACCTAATAGCAGAGTCCAAGCACTGACATCACCCTGAGAAAGAACACAGCCTGTGATCTTGACTGACCAGAGGTGATTGCAGAACCCAGCTAGTGGCCCCACCCAACCATGGAGTACAGCCAGCACCCTCGCCTGACCAGGGGCCACTCCCAGCAGCCACTTGAATGCCAAGCCCAGTAAGCTGCATTGCTCCCGACCTTAGAGCATAGGCAGTGGCCTTGCCAAGCTAGAGACCCTAATAGCAAGCCCTGCCTGCTCATGAACACTACCAGCTGACCTCTCCAGTACTGCAAGGTGGGCTGACCCATGAAAGTCTTTCACTGAAGTGTTTTCTTGACTGTGGACTGTATATAAGTTTTTTAATAGTAGAGATTATAAAAGGTGATGAGAAATTTATACTTCATAATTTTATTGTATTTTAATTACTGTTGATCTGAGCAGCTCTCTCATCTTAAACTTTTATAGGATTCAATATCTTAACACCATGTTCTTTAAGTCATAGAAGTCTCATATTATGTGATTTTATGTGATCTGTCTTCCCTCCATAGCTTTTTCCCTTCCTCCTTCTCTGTATAGCTTCTTATGCATAAATGGGTGAAGTACAAAGTTGTGAAGCTTTATTTACATCAGAGCGCTTTTATCACAACAAAGATGGGCTGAAATAGGTAACTGTATTTTGGACAAATCAAAGTGTCCAGCTTTTTTATTACTTTGTTCATACATCCATATTAAATATTTCAGAACACTTTTAAAAACAAACACTTAGATGTTTGCTTTTTCTTATCTGGTTTATCCCTTTGGCACACAAGAATGGTTTCTGTCCCTGAGCTACCACAATGGTCTGGAGACTAATTTCATGAAGGTCCATGCACAACACAGGCATGAAAAACCCAGGTGAGACAGTTTATGAAGCTAACAATAGGGTGCTCCAAGGCAAGCTGTTAGGGTAGCCAGCTCCTCACCAAGCTGTTTTCGGGAGTGAGAAATTGATGACTGCTCTAAGGTTTGCAGACAGAGAGTGACCTGGGCTTCCTGTTAAAAAATGCAGTGTCTTTTTTATCTAAATAATTAGTCAATAAACCAAAGTAAAAATGCATTGAGAGCCAGTAGACAACAGGCCAAGTTCAAGTGGTATACTAATATTTATTTTCAAAATAAAAACTGAATTCTTAATAAGCTCTGTTTTTCTCAGAATTAACATGTGGCTGTTTCATTCTAGCTTCTTGGTAATGATGAGCTTGTATTAGGATTCTCCAGAGAAACAAATATAAAATAGCAATTGGTTCATATGGTTAGGGATGCAGAGAAATCAATCCTGTGGCCTGCAAGCTGGAAAACCAGGAAAGCCACTGGTGTCATTTAGTCTCAGTCTGAAGTCCTAAGAATGAGTGGATGTGTGTATGTCACGGGGTGGGGTGTGTGGGTTAGATCTGAGTTCAAAAACCTGAGTCCAGAGCACTGATGTGTAAAGGCAGGAGAAGACAGATATCTTAGCTCAAGCAGAGAGAGTGAGTTTGTCATTCTGGCTCTCAGTAGATTGAATGATACCCATCCACACTGGTGAGGGCTATCTTCTTTACTCAATGTACTGACCCAAATATGAATCCGTTTAGAAGACATCTTCACAGACACACCCAGAATAATGTCTTACAAGCTATTTGGCCAGTCTCTTAGTCCAGTCAAGTTCGTACATAAAATTAACCATTACAAAGTTCAAACATTAGGAGAGGGAGATAGCCATGTTTGTTTTAGGTGTGCTTTCTTACAAAATGAATAAAAGTACCTGCATAGGAGGCAGCATTCACAATGGTTAAATATGTGAACACTAGACTCAAACTGAGTTAAAATCCATTATTCTTCTATTTAATAGTTGTGTAGATATGAGCAAATTACTTAAATTGTTTTTGCCCTCACTTTTTGGCCATAAAGGAAGGACAAATATAACTGTCTTGATGAGATTATTATTAGGATTAAGTGAACCAATCCATCAAAACTAAATTTGTGTCTGGTTTATGAACAATAGTGTTAGATATTATATTTATCTCTGCAAATATGTGGCATCAAATTACTGAAAGGTTATGTAGCATAGAAGTGAAGACCAAAACTCTGGATCTAGATTTCCTGGGTCCAAATCCCAGCTCAAGCAATTTTAACTGGGTTTCCCCTATTTACACTCAATGGTGTATTTGAGTGTGTCTGTACAGTTTTTGTGCAGGTTGCTCTGAGTACAACAATACACATATGTCACTTATCACGGTCTACTGATATGAACATCTTACCACTTCAAGGGAAGTGTAGAAATTTCACTTCCATTTTCTTTTTTGCCTTCTTTAATTTTAAATATCATTGTCTTAAGTATCATATACTTATGAGTATTATTTGAACCATCAAATATGATTTATTGAATTCATGACAAAAATGACAGTCTGTTGTATATACCAAGAGTTCTATTCTTTCTCTGGTTCTCTGGTTTCTTTCTTCTTCCTGATGCACCAATCTTTTTAAAATCACTTTCTCTTTGCTTTGAGAGCTGCCTTTTGGCAATCTTTAAAGATAAGTTTATCATAAAAAAAGGTTTTTTTTAGTTTTTGTGTTCTGAGAGTGTCTGTATTTCCACTTTATTTATGAAGGATAGTTTCACAGGACACAGGAGTCTGGGTTGGCAGCTATTGTTTTTCTTTCAGTAGATGAAAAATGGTTTCTCAGTTCCTTCTGGCCCTTCTAGTCAAATGAGAAATCTGTTCTCCTTCAAATTGACATTCCCCTGTAGGTAATAACCCCTTTATTTCTGGCTGCTTTCAACAATGTGTCTTTATTTCTAGTAGTGAGAAATTTAATTATGATTTGTATTAGCATGGATTTCTTTGAGTTTATCTCATTGAAAATTCTGCTTCTAGAATCTGTAGGTATGTGTCATTGGCCAAATTTGGGAAGTTGTCAGTTATTTCTTTGAATGCTTTCAGCCCTACCCTATTTTTTCTCTATGCCAGAACTCGGATGACACAAATGTTAGATTTTTGTTATTATCCACATGACTTTGAGCTCTTTTTATATATTTTTCAGTTTTTTCTCTTTTGTTTAAATTTGGCAAATTCTATTAATCTCACTAATTTTATCCTCTGTCATGTATGATAACACTATTATATTTTTCAAGTTTATTATTTTCATTTGGTTCTTTTTTATAATTTCCATTTCTTTGCTGAGATTTTCTGTTTTTGCATTTGTTCAAAGATAACGTGCAGTGATTGTTAAAGCATTTTTATGACAAATGCTTGAAAAGTGTAAACACTCACAACTTTATAAAATTTTATAAAAATTTATAAAAAATCATAACTACAACATCTGACTTATCTCAATGTTCGTGCCAGTTGATTGTCTTTTCTCATTCAATTTACGTGGTTTTTGTTTCTTGATATAACTGGCTGATTTCAGTTGTATCCTTGGTATTTTATCTGTTTAAATTTCAGAGCTTGCAGTATTACTTTGCTATTCTAGGACTACCTGGCACTGCCGGGACTCCCACTGAAGTTGTTGCCTAAGGAGAGCTGAAGATGTTTCCCCACCAGGCTGCCAAATTTCTCTTACCAGAGGAGGGAAGTCTCAAGTCCCTTGGGGAGAAGGGGCTTTTGTGGGCAGCAATCTATTGAGTGGGAGTCCCCATGTGTGGAGAACAGAGAGCACTGCTGTGGTGGGATTTCCCGTTCCCATACTCCTCTCCTACCCCGGGGTCTCTGAGGAAGGGAGTGATTATCAGAAAGTAAATGGATTCCTGGATTTGGTCACTTAAACAGCAGGTGCCCCTTGCTGGTGCTGCCTTACTGACCACAACCCTAGCTTAAAAAAGAGAGTCTCAGGCCCACAGGAATTGAAAGGTTTCCCGTGTTGCGTTACTTATTGTGACAGCATCCTTTTTACTGTTGTTGCCTACATGTCCAATATCTCTTGGTGGAAGAGAGAGTCCCTGACTTCTAATAAAAGAATGATTCCCTTGGCTGCTTATTGTTACAAGGGATCACCTTTGCCCCTGGTGCCATGATTAACTGATGTTGTCAGAAATATTCTCTTCAATCAGGGAAAGGAATGAGCCAAACTGTTGTTTGAGTTCACGTCTTCTGAATGGTGGGGCAGGGCAGGTATAAGGGGTCATAAGCCTTCATGACCTTAAGTTGCTTCAGCAGTCCTGTGCACCAGAACATCTGGCCTTCCTCTTATTTTCAGCATTCTCTTTTGGATGCTTCTTCTATTATTTTCCGAGTTTATAGCTGTACCTATTGGAGAAGAGCAGGGAGGAAAGGGTGCATGTAAACTTCTCCAAACAAGAAGTTACAGATTATTTTTGAACATCAAGATCACTTATAAATACTATTATAGTCAATGGCCAATTTCAAATTTTAACCAAAAACTTATTTCAATTTAGTAGAAATATCATATATAGTTTAAAATAAGCACTGGACCCAATATTACTGTTCATAATATTAGACATGGTTTGCCTTTCATAAGCATTTACAGTTCATTTGTTTTCTCACTAATTTATTCACATGTTCTAATAACTAATGTATCAAGCAAGAGTAATAACTCCTCATCTTATAATTAGAAAAGGACATAAAAGTCTCCTTTATTCTCTGTTGCTCTCATTTAGTCATTAAACAATTAAAGATTTATATTGCAGTTAATAATGTGAGGTTCTGATAGACAATGGTATACAAAGTCAATTAAGATGTGTTCCCATCTTTATTTTATTAAATATTTAAAAGTTAAGAGTAGACTTCCGGCCAAGATGGAGGCATAGGTAGACGCACTGTGCCTCCTTGCACAACCAAGATAAGGACAACAACAATATAGAAACAAAATAACAACCAGAACTGACAGAAAATTGAAGTCTATGGAAGTCCGACAACCAAGGAGTTAAAATTGGACGTGCCTTCATCCAGACTGGTAGGAGGGGTGGACTCGGCTGGGCGAGGGACGCGGAGCAGAGCACAGAGCAACTGTGGGCGACTTGTGGG
>CM052539.1:147603197-147620768 GCA_028533065.1 Trachops cirrhosus
GTATGGTACGTAGAATAAGTAGCATGGATGGTAGGTAGAAAATAGACAGGGGGAGGGCAAGAATAGTAGGGGAAATGTAGAAGCTAAAGAACTTATGACACATGGTCATGAACTAAAGGGGGGGAATGTGGGTGGGAGAGGGTGTTCAGGGTGGAGGGGAATGAAGGGGGGATAATAGGACAACTGTAATAGCATAATCAATAAAATATATTTAAAAAATAAATAATAAAAAAATAAAAGTTAAGAGTAAAAATAATAGCAAAGTACATTCTCATTAGAATACATGATTTATTTTAAGTATATACCAGTTTTTAAAAAAATACTGTGCGCCTGGCCAAAGATAGGGACACATATATACACAGACATCATATAGTCAGATAATTATCGCACAGCACATGATATAGGTACATTTGTATGCAATAAAAAATAATAGTAATGATTTGGCATAATATTGTTTTTGCTTATGGAAATCACTATCAAACTAATATTAATGTTACTTCCACAACACTTTAATAAGCAAATGCATGTAAAAATAATCCTGAGAAAAATAATTAAAAAGTTTTATATATTATATTTCCACGTAAAAAGTATTCAAGATGATAGGTTATTTTAGTAGTAGGACAGACTATTTATTTAGTTTTTAAAAATCCCTTCAGGGGATTCTGATTTTAAAGAAAATGTGAGATCTAATGAAGAAAGCATAGCTATTAGAAATAATTTAATTATTTATATAATTTCCAAATTATCCTCTTCTCAAAATGACTAAATATTAATTAAATGTCTTGGATTATAGCATATTATCTTATCAAGGCTTGAATAAATTATGCCTTTAGCTGAGAAAAAATTTATAAAATAAATACTTTTTATTTTCTCTTTGTTTTTTAAATTTTTTATTATTGAAACTATTACAGATATCTTCCATTTGAAATAAACCTTTCAAATTTAATATTAAATCTAAAGCCAATTATTTGATTTCTATTATTCTAATGATGAAATTAATAAAAGGCTATTTTGGGAGGACAGGGGACTGAGATAAGTTGGAGACTGACAATTCTAATTAGCTGGATTTGTTAGCATTATGATCATATTATTGATCTATTGCTAGTGGAAAATACTTAATATTGTGAAATTTTGCATAAAGATTTCTTGATAACCTCTGCTTTTTAGTTACAAAAAACAATATTTAACACTGGTATTTTATGATTGAACAATGGTGTTTTACAGTTATGCTTTGGTGCAGTTTACAATGCACTTTCACAGCCTCAGACATTTCAGGGGGAGTTAAGGCACACGAAGGGAACTAAGTCACAAGGCACCCAAATCAGAAAACTCACTTGAAACCATAGCCTACTATGGTTTCAAACTCACTCCTTCATTTGTTAAAGCCTTTGTTTACTACATTTAAAAATGAGCGTAGTTGTTTGAATATACTTGCCAAAACAAATAAAAATAATTTGTATTTCGTTAACTCTAGAAATATTCTGAGAGCCTCTTTAACAATGGATGCATTCTGTAATGGTTGTAAATAATATATGAATTAGGTGTTTAATCATTTGACTTTCTGATTGAGGCAAATGGCAGTGGCTAACAAGGAGCGCAGGAGCAGCACCTAAGGCAGTAACCCATTCCCTTTACACAAATAGCTGCCCAAGGGCAGATGGAGGTACCAGTTGTGTGAGTGCAGGTGATTACTGCCCAGTCTGCACGCCACCAGGTTTTTCTCTCCACCAGAAAACTATCCATTAACTTTTCTAAGAGCCAAAAGCAAAAAGAGAGGAATTTATGAAGTCGTTAGCCCATATGGCTGGCAGTGAGTTAATCTGTGTCTGAGCAGCAGGCAGCATGAGCCAGTCTGTCTGTTGGGGCTGTTAGCATAACCCAGGGGCAGATCAGAGAACAGCAGGGAAGGGGATCAACTCAAGCTGCAAATACAGTCAGGAATGTGGCAGGAAATTATTTCTGAAAACTCACTTTGCAGCATAAGGGCAGTCATCAGATGCTCCATGATAATCTATCTGCACTTCATACACTTTGGTGATTATGTGGAACCGTGCATGTGGGAATAAATTTAACATATAGTTATATAGCTACCATGAGATTTTCCTTTGTACAGCTTCTTGCATTAAAACAATTATTTCAAGTGTTCCTTAACAATAAGATAGAGAGGCCGTGAGATTTAAAACTATGGAAAAATTGCTGTAGATTAGCTATATTAGAAAAAGGACGTGGATCTATTCAAAAGGTAGGACTGCAAAGGTGAGTGCTCTGACACATAACCAAGAGAAACAGGGGTTAGATAATAGTACCATGGATGAAATAGTGAAAAAAATGGGAAATAATTTAAGAATTTCTTGGAAACACTAAGAGAAGACTGAGGCATAGGGACAATTAAGTACTAAAACTTAAATAAGGAGCTACGTAAATGATAGGATGGTTGAATAAAGATTACTATTTCCTTCCTTCCTTCCTTCCTTCCTTCCTTCCTTCCTTCCTTCCTTCCTTCCTTCCTTCCTTCATGTCTATCTATCTGTGTCCATCTGTCTATCTATCATCTATCTATGTAGAGTAATATGAAGACTAATATTAAGATTTGGCATATTGCAGTACATGGTTAAAACAAAAGCATTTATAAAGATGAACTAGACTAAGGAATCTGCTTACATATGGTCTTTCTGTTTCTTAACTATGAGAAAAAAACTAATTTACTCAAACTTACTTATATTTAAAAGCGAGAATATTGTTGTCATTCTTTAAATATTGAAGAGAAGGGTTGAGAGATAAAAAGTTCAGTGGGTGGAAAATGGAGACAACTATACTTGAACAACAATAAAAAATATTTAAAAATTTTTAAAAAGTTCAAAGAGGGTAGAGAAACACCACTGAATTAAAATGACCATCCCTCACCTTCCACCCCCACAAAAAGACTATATCTGTGATTTTGTTTTCCATGGTTTTAGTTACCTGTGGTCAAATGCAATCCAACAATATTAAATGGAAAATTCCAAAAATAAACAATTCATAATATTACATTGCAATTTAATATTGTAGTTAATTATATTGCAATGCAATATTTCCAAGCCACTGGCTGGTGTGGCTCAGTGGATTGAGTACCAGCCTGTGAACCAAAACATCACCAGTTCAATTCCCAGTCAGGGCACATGCCTGGGTTATGGAGCAGGTCCCTGGTTGGGGGCATGTGAAAGACAACAGATTAATGTATCTCTCACACATTGATGTTCCCCTCCCTCCCTTTCTCACTCCCTTTTTCTTTCCCTTTCCATCTCTCTAAATAAATAAAATCTTCAAATTTATATTTTCCATGGAGGAAAATAATTTATCAGGAAGGGTCAACTCTATGCCCTATGGTAAAAATTTAGGTTAAGTTCATCTTCTTTCTCTAAGACATGTATTCTTTAGTTTCAATGCACTGCATTTTATCTTCTGTTAGATCATAAGTAAACTCCTAAAACTCAAATATTTACTATTATGGTGCCGTGCCTCTGTAACCTGATTCTAGTAACAGGTTTTGGCTGTTTACATAGTGCAGCATATTCTACTTTCTTTGTAGAAACATGGGAAGTGAAATACTGTTGCTCCTGGCACACAGCTGTTGCTCTGAGATATTTGTTGGCTGACTGGCTGACTAACTAAATTAATGATCCAGTAAATGATTCCTCAAAATTGTCTTCTAACACTTATGTTATTGGAGGGTACTCTTGGACATGGACTTCAGAGACCAAGTAAGATTTTCTTCTCTTTGTTCCAAAATAAGACAAAGTACTAAAAAAAAATTTTTAGAGTGATCAAGACAGGCACTGTGATTAAAACGACACTTAAACTGGGCCTTGTAATTTTTGAATAACAAGAAATGGAGAAAAGTAGATATTCCAGGTTAATGATATACCAAGCGCAGTGGCATAAAGGAGAAAAATACCAGGGTGTGCCTGGAGGACAATGCAGAATGGTACGATAACTAATTTTGCTTATACATTGTTTCTGAAGCCGGGGTGTCCAAACTTTTGGCATCTTTGGGCCACACTGGAAATAGAAGGGTTGTCTTGAGCCACACATTAAATACATTGCAACACCTAATCACAAAAAAATCTCATAATGTTGTAAGTAAATGTATGATTTTGTATTAGGCCACATTCATAGCCATCCTGGGCTGCATGTGGCCCCCAGGCCATGAGTTAGACACCCCTGATAGAGGGTCCCTAAAACATAAAGTTCAAATTAATGCTAACTTTATTAAAGATTTTAGGAGTGAAAGGGCAGTAAGGCTGTACCTGATAATTTGGAAGAAACTTGATGATTCTTGAAGGAAAAGAACAGCAACAACAATAATCAGAAAGAAGCATTGATCAGCAAATGACTTTATGGTAATATTTATTTATTTTTTACTTTTAATAATATTTAGTAGTAACTCAGACTATCTAGATTTCATAGAAAATTTTAAGTGTGTTTCTACATGAAAAAATGTATTTTATTATATCAGAGGAGTTTGTATTTCATTTGCAAATACACTACTCTCTTTGTAACTATATGTAATGATTTAGAGGTTATACAGCAATTTGACATCTACTATTCCATTTTATTCCAACAATTATCATTTTTCCCTAAATCATGATGACTGTTTAATAGAATCCACTTTACCACAAACAATCAGAAATTGTGCTTTATAAAAACTGATGTTATTCATCCATGTAATCTCTTTGAAATGCACAAATTTAATATATGGACATGATTAAAAGCAACACTACTCTGCCCCGTCTCTACTCTTAATTCCTAATTCCTAAACGCAATGACTTTTAGCTTACTTTTTTGGCTTATATTATTGGTTTCCCTAATATCTTCAAATTTGTATGCATATAAATGCTTTTTCTTTTCCATGAAAATGTAGTCATTGTCTGTTGTCTGCCTGCTATGACCAAAAAAGATTTATCACGTTTAAACTACCTTCTCATCTCTTTCTATGCACTTTCAATATGGCTATAACATTATTTTAAGTTTCTCTTTTGGCTAGCTTTTTAATCATTATGAACAGTTATAGGCATGGAAAGGGGGGACTATAAGTTAATGTAACAAATTCTTTGGTGACCACTACCCAGTTGAATAAATAAAATATTGCCAATACACTGAGGTCTTTCCTATAAATCTTTGAATCACAATGTCCTTCTCCCCCCGACCAAAGTAACAACCTCTTAAATTTGGCATTTGTTATTTCCATACAGGTCTTTATTTTTTATACTTGCTTGTCATCACATTCAAAACGTTAAAGGTCATATGTATTTTGGAATTCAGAACTTTTCAGATTTAAAAAAGTATTACTTTGTAGATATCGTATATTATAAATAATAACCCTTGCAGGGTCTAGAAAGTGCCCTATAATTAAAATACTTTAATATTTATGCAGCAGAAGGTATAGATATTCACAAGAAATGTAACAAACAAAAGCTATAAATAGCTTCATGCTATTTGGTCAGACTTTACTACCAAGTGAGTTAAGATCAGATAAAATTTTGCAGCCAATTGATTTAGGGGAAAACAAAGTTTGAGGAATGTATTTCTTAACACACTTTTCCTTACTATTGGCACAGATGTAGTTTTGCACTCCCCCCTCTGTGGAATGAGGTTCCTGGCATCCCTCCTCTTCTAGTAGTCTTCCCAGTTCCTCCCTCTGAACTCCTGTTCTCCCTGACTTGATAACTTCTACATTCTGTATAAACTTAGGTATTTTTTTCCTGCCATGTCTACACATTATTTCTAAAAGTGGTATATCAATCAAATGCATCACTTTGATTACAGAAACATGTAGTCAGCGATCACCTGTCCAGCCAGTAATCACCCCCATATTTCTATCAGTTTTAATTCTATTTTGTTTGTTTCTGTGCATTATTTTCAAGAACCACGTCCTTAACTTTATCCAAACTTTTCACCCAAAATGTTTCCCATCAATTCTCTATAGTTCTGGAGCTCTCCCAGGTTCTGCATTAAAAAGTGCCCTTCTTCTTTCTGCAATTGCCCTCTGAGTGTGAGGCAAACCCCTCTGTACAACGCAGTCTAACCTCGAGCTTCCAGGGTCCCAGTAGTCATGACATCCATAAGCATTTCTCCATCATCTGCTTTCCATTTGTTTTGCTTTGTTATGCTGTCATTTCAGTTATTAAGACATAATTGACATATAAAATACTAATTTCAGATATACAACATAAAATTGAAATTTGAATACATTTGAAATGATCACCACAATAAGTCTAATTAGCATCGTCACCAAACACAGTTACCAGATTTTTCTTTCTTGTCATGAGGACTTTTAAGACCTACGCTCTTAGCAACCTTCAAATATGAGATACACTATTATTAACAATAGTTACCATGCTGTACATTACATACCCATAACGTATTTTATAGCTGGAAGTTGACCCCCTTTACCTATTTCTCCTTTCCCTACTGCTTCTCCCACTTTGGCAATCACCATTCTGTTCTCTGTATCTCTGTGCTTGGTGGTTTTGTTTTGTTTTTCGATCTCACATCTAAGTGTGATCATACAGTATTTGTCTTTCTCTGTATGACATTTCAGTTAGCATAATGCTCTCATGGTCCATTCTTCATCTTCTTTTTATCATTCAGAAATCTATTGAAATATCTAATTTGCTAATGGAGATATAGATATATGCACAAATGTATTTATATTTGTATATATATGCATATGTATTGTATGCACATAAGTATATATGCATATATATGTAGTATTTTGTATTTATAGAAAACATTATTATTTTAGTGCTATCTCAGTAAGCAGAATAAGTAAATTTATGTTGTTAACTTACCATTTCTTCCTGTGAATTTTAAAAAGAAACATTTCCAAAGGACCGTAACTATAAAGGATCATATTACCCAGGAGCAAGATGCTGGGGTATTGGACATAAAAACAATTGTTTTAATTTTCATATGTTGAGAAATTAAACACAGAAAGCAATAAAAGTACAATAAAATTAAGATGCACTTTGAAAAATACAGTAAATGAAAACAATTTCCTATTTTCTCATAAAGAAATGAAAATTTGAAATTGATTCTAGAGTCTAGGGTCCATGTTATCTCATCTTGACACAATAAAAAGAAAGCACAAATGATTAAGAAAAATAAAATTATAAAATGATATAATTCAATAAAAACTGACCTTTTTTGTATACTTCCATTGGTGATTTGAGGCAAAGCCAAAATTTCTGAGTTCCCAATTACATGACTAAGTTCATCTAGGAGCATAAATTATAGGAAGCTATTTAAACAATATTAAAAAAATTAAGCAGTTGCTGTCGACATCTCACTCATATTCTCCCATCTTTACCACTTCAGTGGATACCTTCCCACTTCCCATTGCCAGAACTTGCACATCTTTACCTGATGACTTCCTCCAGTGGCTCAAGCCCCTTTTTCATCCTTGTGGTATTTCAGAAGTGCCAGAAGTGATGGGAATTGGTGTACAAGTACTTCAGTGCCTACTATGGATTACATGTTTGTGTCCTTCCAAAACTCACATCCTGGAGCCCTAACTTCCAACATGACTGTGTTTGGAGATAGGACCTGTGAGGAGGTGATGAAGGTTAAATGAGGTTATAAAAGTGGAGTTGGTGCCCGTCTAAAAGACGAAGGGACACCAGAGGTCTGTCTCAGCCTGTGCTCAGAGGAAAGGTCACGTGAGAACATAGTGGCTATCTGCAAGCCAGGAAGGGAGCTCTCGCCAAAGACCAAACACTGCCCAAATCTTGATCTTGGATTTTCATTCTCCGTAACTGTGAGAAATAAATTTTTATTTTTTATGCTACCCGGCCTCGGTATTTTGTTGTGCCAGGGCAAACCAGTCCCTTAGGTAGGATAACCCTGGTATGTGTCTTGCATACTGATTGTCAGTTTCCCCACCAGGGTTAAGCTTCAGTTGCCTACACATTGCTTGATGATACATTCTTTGTTGGCTGCTCTCTCTTCGCGGTCCCACCCCCTTCACTTTCCTTTTCACTCTAATCTGTATCTGAGGTCCCACTTTTAGAGAAACCCAAAGGAGGACAAGCAGCATACTCTTGGCCTGGGTCTTTGGAATTTGTTAGTATTTGTTGTGCAGGGGTGTGGGGTTGGGATTGGGCATGGACAAAGGATTCAGGGAGGAAGACCTTAGTTCTAACTTACTTTGTCTGTGTCTCTTATTTCCAAAGGACTCATAGTATATAGCAATTTTTTCACATACTTACCTAATTACTCTTTAAAGTGAAAGCGAAATTTCTAAAGAGTAAATAATTTTTCCATATATATATGGACTTGGAAAGAGAAATTCAACAAGAAGACCAACATAAATAGTTACTTGACAGGAAGGATAGAGAATAACCATCTATAATTAGAAAATATAGGATCCAACACAAATAACACCGCTGTTTTATTACAAAATCTTTTACTAAAAAATCATAAGCACATAATTCTGTAACATAACAATATCACACTCAAGCACACCATTTGACATTTTAGGTGAAATGTTCAAATTAAAAGTATACATTATTACACCCATATTATTACCCTACCAACCACACTCGAACAGGCATTACTTCTGCTGGATGCTGTGTATTGTCTAACTGAATGATGTGCTTGCTACATTTGTTATTTGATATTCACAGAGAAAGGTAATTTTGTGGTAATGAAAAGTACAATTTTATTAATGTGAAAAATACTGGGAATGCTGGCACATCTATAAAGACAGGTCTTTGACTGAATTTATGTCAATGAATTCCTTGGGTAAGTTCTGTCAGAGAAGAAGTCACTAAGTGGAACCACTACTACCCTCTCAATGTATTAATCAATTTATCACTATATTGATAGGAAGTGACCCAGGTATACAAAGTAACCAATACATCAAACTTCCCTTTCTAACCAAAATCCAGTTCTTATTTCCTGTCCTCTTAACAGCTCTGTATCTCTAAATCTTCTAAGCCTTTCTGAAGAAAAGTATCTTTTTTCCTTTATTACTCTCTTTTCCCTTTTCTACTAACTTTTCTTTCACATTGCATACTTCAGAATCAATACTTGCATTACTCATATTTGAAGGTTAAATGGAAACTCTAATCTGTGGGCTTCCAAAAGTTTTATTCCCCTTTATTTTCCATTAAAAATATCCAAGTCCTTCATAATTACATTGGTTACAGGGTTTAATTTGATCAAATACCACTACACAAGAAGTAGCCCACAGAAAGTAGGTTTTGACAGCAAGAGCCTGTTGTCTGTGTTCAAGATTGAGTAATAATCTATTGTTATAGAGTTTATTAATTCCACTAAAGCCTTTAATATAAGCTCATATTAATTGTATCTTTAAGCTTCATTCCTTAGCTTAGCAATGCTGAAATTTCCTAATTAGAAACTGGACTATAATTATAATTTACTTAGCTGGAATTTACAAAGTATGTTGCCTCTTATAACTCTGAAAGTTGAATCCCAAATCAAAACTGTTAAAAGAGAGGAAAGTCAGGCATGAGGGGGCCTGACTCATACGCGGAGAATTTGGTCATTTTACACACAGTATCACCTCTGAAACTATGGGCATCCATGTTCTTGGGGTACTGTCTGGTAGATAAATTATTCTTTTTCTTTATCTCCTTCAAGAAAAAAAAAAGATTATGAATTCAGTAACTAAAAGTATGGAAGATCCTAAAATATGTTCAAAATACAAAATCTACTAGAAGAGAGCTCTTTTTTTTTTGTTATACTTCCTCTCACCATCTTAGGTATTAAACTTTTCAGATAAAGAAAATACCAGCAAAGACTCAGACTCAAATCTTTTGACTCCAGTTGAGACCTATACTTTGTCATCAGCCTGTCAAGAAGCTGACGTCAATAACACAAACTCTTTTTGGAAAATAATATGATCACTGAGAGGGTGGCCTCAGATGCGTCTCAATACTAAAAATTTAGTGTCACAGATTTGACCTCCTATAAAGGTGCTTGCTGGCGTCCCCCAAACCTTATGATTCAAAACATAGGCTAGTTAAGATAGTGATATTCATGTGGCAAAGAACCATCACTATAATTTAAAGTACAAGCATTTCTGATAGTAGATTAAAAATGCTGTCTACATAAAAGGACAATAAATTTAATTAATCTGATTATTCTAAATATTTATTTAATTTTTCAGTATGTTAAGTGGTAAATACATGTAGAAGCTACCATACATACATTCAGAACTGTACATTTGAAGTCAGACAGCAAATTTGTATAGAATTAGGAATATTGTTTTATATGTTTTCACTCTTTAGAATTATGGCATGCGGGAGGAAAAGCAAGTGCTTGCCACTGGATTAAACTGTATTGACAATTCAAACTCAATATAATTATCTGATTTTGTTCCATTGATAATAAAAAGTACAATTTACTGAATACAGCTATAGACCAAGAATTAACAAGAACATACAGTATCATTTAATGACAATGTTCTTGAACAACACGTAAAGAAAGTAAGCTTCAAAGACACTGAGTACCATATTTTTCCAAAAAAAGTATAATGCATACTTTTTTGCTCAAATTTTTAAGGGCAAACTAAGGATGTGTATTATAATGGGTAGTACTAATTCTACATCTATATAAATATTTTTAATTATTTCATTTATGCTTATGTATCAAAAGTGTAACTCTAGAAAGCAATAACAATAGCTGTATGCAAAATAACACTCTGGAATATGACAATTGGTTTTGTTTCTAAATATAAATAATAAAAAATTAAATTAAAATGAATGATTTTTTTCCTGAAAGTTTGGGCCTAAAACATAGGTGTGTATTATACATGGCAAAATATGGTAATTTCTCCATGTGTATACTTTACTAGATAATGGTGTACCTGGGTTAGAAGGCAGTCACTTTGAATTACAAAAACATTTGAATAGGATTTTTGGAAGAATATAATAAAGTTGCAATGCCATAGATAATAAGAATTAAGTAAAATGATGTGTTTGAAGAAGCTTTATAATGTGAAAAGCTTGAAACAACACTATTATCATAATCCTGTTTCAAGACCAGAAATGCAGACTAGTAGGTAAGACACACACACAAATCCAGGGAAAAGTGCAAACAACATTAGAGGGGCACAGCGATGTGCCACGGTGTTCTGAGGGGGCACAAGTCACATCTAGATAGGGTAAAGGAGGGTTTTTCAAGGTGTTGTTATATAAGCCAAACAAGGCTATTTGAAAATGGGGTGAGTGAAGAAAGGCTGTGCCAATGACAGAAAAATACTGAGAAAAGTTTTAATTTAATATATTTAGTGCTGTACTTAGTGTTCTGAGAAACATAAGAAAAATCAGCTATAACCCCTGACTCATGATGGGATCAGCCATGATAAGAAGTATTCTTTGAGGAAGTGGCTTATGACCATGAAATAATTGGAGGACAGTGCGCAGTACGGTTGGGAGTCTTCGTGGTGACCTCTGACTGAACGCCTGAGAACTGTTTTCTATTGGAATCTGAGGGTAAAGTTTTTTGATCCTTGCACCAAAATCAAGCAGTATCATTTTATAAATAATTTCAAGTTTTGAGGTTAGACACTTTCTTTTTTTTCCAACTGGAACTTTTATTTTTTATTTTGTTCAGTTACAGTTGTCCCACCTTTAAACATGTATAATTTCATATATCTGTTGTGTGAGAAATGTAAATAAAATAGTTAAGCTCTAAAAAACAATACTTACCCTTCATAAATCAAAAACCTTAAAAGAATCTGAACCTAGAAAAATTCTGGAAGGAACTTTCTCTAGAGAGGATGGACAGAAGTAAAAGTTGTCCCCAACTTTATTTTCCAGAATTGTTTCTTTCCTTTGGGTTTCTCAAACTGTGCTTCTTTCTGCTTGTTTATACTGTCAAAATGAGGGTCTTTCTCTATATCCACTCATATATATAATTTTACTCTTTTAAAAATATTCCTTAATTATTTACTTTGTATCAGACACCATGCTTATTACTTTACAGAAATTATTTCATTGAATCCTCACAAACACCATAAGATATAATGTACTTTTACATATTACTATAATTCCCAGTTCAACCTAGAGTTTTAAGATACTAGACATATAAGAATATAGTCTTGTTACATCAAGAATAAGAATATTGAGTAATAAAATCATTATTAGAGGTAAAATTATTTATTTTTTATTCTTACTTATTCTACTATAGTTGTCCCAATTTTGCCCCTTTGCTCTCCTCCACCCAGCCTACCTCCTGCTCCCAGAGTCAATCCCTGCACAGCTATCCAAGTCCATGTGTCATTCATACATATTCTTTGACTTGTCCATTTCCTTCTTCCCACCATTACTCTCTTCCCTTCACCCATTTGGCAGCTGTCAGTCTGTTCCATGTTTCCATGTATCTGGTTCTGTTTTGCTCATTATTTTGTTCATTAGATTCCTTTTATAAGTGAAATCATATGGTATTTGTCTTTCACCAACTGGCTTATTTTTCTTAGCATACTAGTCTCTAGGTCTCTTGCAAAAGGTAAGAATTTCTTTTTCTTTCTTTCTACTGTGTAGTATTCCATTGTGTATATGTACCACAGTTTTTATAATCCATTCATCTACTGGTGGGCACTTAGGCTGTATCCAACACTTGGCTATTGTAAATAGCACTGCTATGAACATAGGGGTGCATATATTCTTTTAAAATGGTGTTTCGGGACTCTTAGGTCATATTCCCAGCAATGGAATTAGTTCCATTTTTATTTTTTTTAGGAAATTCCATACTGTTTTCCACAATGGCTACACCAGTCTGCACTCCCATCAACAGTGTGCTAGGGTTCCCTTGTCTCCACATCTTCACCAGCACTTGTTGTTTGTTGATTTATTAATGACAGCCATTCTGACAGGTGTGAGGTGATACTTCACTGTGGTTTTAATTTGCATCTCTCTGATGGCTGGTGATATTGAGGATTTTTCCATATGTCTGTTGGCCATCTATATGTCCTCCTTGGAGAAGTGTCTACTGAGGTCCTTTGCCCATTTTTTAATTGAATTGTTTGTCTTCCTCATATTGAGTTGTACAAATTCTTCATACATTTTGGAGATTAAACCCTTGTCAGATGTATTATTGGCAAATATGTTCTCCTATACAGTTGGTTGCTTTTTCATTTTGATGATGGTTTCTTTAACTGTGGAGAAGCTTTTTTAATTTGATGGAGTTGTATTTGTTTGAAGCATATAACTATTCATGAACTGGAAGAATTAACATCATTAAAATGTCAGTACTACCCAAAGTAACCTATAGATTTGACACAATTTCTATTAAAATACCAATGGTATTTTTCACAGATCCATAACATATATTCCAAAAATTCATATGGAACCAAAAAAGACCCTGAATAGCCTCAGCAATCTTGAGAAAAAAAGAGCAAAGTTGTTGGGATCACAATACCTGATATCAAACTATACTACAAGTCCACTGTAACCAAAACAGCCTGGTACTGGAATAAAAACAGAGACATAAACCAATGGAACAGAATAGAGAACCCAGAAATAAACCCATGTCTCTATAGTCAGTTAATATGTGACAAGGAGGGCATGAGCATACAATGGAGTAAAAATATCCTCTTCAATAAATGGTGTTGGGACAGCTCGACTGCTGCATGCAAAAAAATGAAACTCGATCACCAACTTACACCATACACCATAATAAACTCAAATGGATAAAAGACTTATATAAGTTGTGATATCATAAAAGTCCTAGTGGAAAACATAGGTAGTAAAATTTCAGATATCTCACATAGCAATATTTTTGCTGGTATATCTACTAGGTCAAGGGAAATAAAGGAAAAATAAACAAATGGGACTACATCAAATTAGAGGTAAATTTAATGAGAAAATAAACTTATAAAGGTCATAAAAGTAAATAGGCATTGTGAAAGATTTATACTTTTGGTCAAGCTGAAGCAAAAAGGTCAGAAAGATCCTCAAGACCAAAATAATTAAATACTGGGTAAAATGTATGAAAAAATGATATAAGGGATATTCATATATCAGGCAATGAAGGAGAGTCATCCCTGATATGAGAAGCAAAAGAGGTTAAGCCCTGACATTGCTCCAGTTTAGTGTTATTGTTTCTAGGCTACGATGTAGAAAAGTGGGTTCAGGTAGAGCCTGGTAGTCTTTTGACATTGACTAGAGCTCACAAGGCATAGTGCAAGAAGAAAAACAACTAACTAAACATAATGAAACTTTAAGATCAGTAAGGGGTCTCCCTTGAGGATTTAGCTGAGTTATTGAGTACTGATTAAACTACATTTACTTGAGACCATTACCCAATATCATAGAAAGAACCACCTGAGAGAATTAGAAGAAACAATTTCTAAAACTCACATGGGTCACAGAATAGTTTGTTTCTCTTCCCACCAGTCAGAGTAGAAACCTCATAATTCACAGGTCATCGAGGAAAGTACTAAAGATCTCTTACAGGTTGTTAAGAGAAATTAACTCTACACAAACATGCTCTAGTCATGCTTTTTTTTCAGTGCCTAAAAGCAAGAACCAAAAGGATCAGACAGCTTCCAAATAAATGCAGTATTTGTTAAGGTAAAATTCATAAACTCTTATATCCATCCAAAGATTCCCAGGAATGAAAAGAAGCAAGAAAGAGAAAAATAAGTTAGGTGAAATAGACTCAAAAATAACACAGATGATATAATCAGTAAACAAGGGCATAAAAACAACTACAGGTCTATTTCACAGCAAAATCATCTTTAGGAAGATAATATGCATTAACAGAAATATGGAAGATAAATTTAACTTTTAAATTTAACTTCTAAAGATGGAAAATACAATGTCTGAGAAAATATATACTA
Organism: Trachops cirrhosus; assembly: GCA_028533065.1. NCBI lineage: Eukaryota > Metazoa > Chordata > Mammalia > Chiroptera > Phyllostomidae > Trachops > Trachops cirrhosus. The sequence goes on from CM052539.1 coordinate 147,618,046, forward strand.
TATTACATAAGTGATAGATGCTGCTGATGAATATATTAGTAAACTTGAAGACATAGCAATGGAAACATTCCAAGATCAAAATAATACTAATAACAATAAAAGAAGTAAAGAGAGAATTGATAACATGTGGGACAACTTCAAGTGGTCTAATGTACATTAAATTGGAGTTCTGGAAAGGAGGGCAGAAGAATATTTGAAAACATAATGGTAGATAATTTGCCAATAAACCACAAATTCAAGATACTTAAAGAAACCTAATCACAAGAAACATGGAAAACACTACTCTAAGGCACTCTACAATCAACTAAAAACCAGTGATAAACAAATAGCAGAAAAGCACATTTCATATGAAGAAAAATAATAATGACAGCAAATATAATGTTGGAAACAATTCAACCCAAAAAATAGTGGAGAACCATCTTTAAAGAAATGAGAGAAAAATACTTGAAATACAGAATTCTCTACTCAGAAAATATATTTTTAAAAACGAAAGTAAAAGTAGGACTTATTTTGGACATACAAAAGCTACAAGAATATATCAACTTTCGACATTCACCACAATATGTAAGGGGAGTGCATCAGGCCAAAAGGAAAACTATACCAGATGGGAATCTGGATCTGTAAGAAGAATGGCAACCACCCAAAATAGTAATTAGTTGGCTAAATATAATATTTTAATTAAAATCTCTTTAAAATATAATAAGCAAAAATAATTTTAAAATAATCTCAACAGGAGAAAAGAAAGTATGTTGTGGTAGAGACTTTAAACTATCTGTAAAGTAGTATTCTGTCACATGGAAGGAGTACAACTCATACAAAAAATGATGACTCAATTGCACAGTCAGCAATCAGGGAAAGACATAGTTACTGACCAAGAGAAATTTTAAAAATTATAAATACCATGAACATTTTTAACAAATTAAACTTTGACAAGACATACAAATTCCCAGAAAGGCAAAAATTAGCAAAACTAGCTCATGCAGAAGAAAAGAGCCTGAATGGATTCATAAGAAATAAAACAATAAAAATGGTCTCATAAAGAAAAAGTGAGACCTACATGGCTTCAAAGTTAGATTTAATCAAATGTTAAAAAATAGTAACAATTCTTCACAAATAGTTTTTAAAAAGCTGAAAAAGAGCAATTTCCATTCATTTTATGAGTCCAATATTACCCTGATATGAAAGTTAGACAATGGCATCACAAAAAATAAAAATACAGATCAATAACACCTATGAATACAGATGTATAAATATTTAACAAAATACTAGTAGAATGACTACAACAATATAAAAATATATACCATGAAAAAGTGGGGTTTATCCCACAAAAGTAAGGTTGCTTTACTGTTCAAAAATCATTTAATGTAATATACCATATTAACAAAATAAAAGACAAAAATCACATTATTATTTCAAGAAACAGAAAGCATATTTTAAAAAATCCAATACAAGTCGTGAATAAATCTCTAAACATATCAAGAGTAGAAGAAAAATTCTTCAACTTAATAAATGAAAGCTATAGAAAACTTCCAGCTAACATCACAGTTAATAGTGGAAGACTAAATTATTTTCTCCTAAGATCAGGAACAAGGCAAGGATGACTGCTCTTAGCACTTACTTTCAATGCTGTGCTCAAGACTATATCCAGGATGGAAAAGCAAAAGAAATAAAGAAACTAAAGGCACTGAGATTAAATAGGACAAAAGAACACTGTCTTCATGAGCAGATCACATAATTGCATTCAAGGAAAATCCTAAGGATCACCACAGAGATCGACAAAGAAATAGGATATAAGATCAACTTATAAAAGTCATTTGTTTCCAAATATTAGTAATAAAATGTTTGAAATCTTTCATCATAATTTGAAAATTAAATAATTTGGAAGTGAACAGATTCTTCAAAGACACAAAATTGTATTTTATTCAGGAAGAAATCATAGCTACTCATTAAAGTAATTGGTTTTGCAGTTAAAAAGCATGAGTCCAACAAAATAAACTTTTGGCACAGGTGACTACACTGTTTGATTTTACATTTCAGAAAAAAATTATACTCAAACACTTTCAGAATATTAAGAAGATGAAATACTTCCCAACTCATTCTATGAGGCAAATATTACTTTAATATCAACCCCCCAAAATTACAAGGAAAGATATAACAGAAAGATATCATTCAAAACCATGGATGCAAATTTTTCTAATAACATTTTAGCAAGTGGAAAACAGCAATATATTAAAAAGTATGGGATGGATGACCAAGTGGAAGAAAGCAGAAAAGGATTCTTGCTTTAAACTCTTCTGTTCATTGTTGTACCAGAGATCCTAGGCTGTGCAGTTGGGCAAGAAAAAGAAATTAAATTTCTCCTTATCGCAGAGGAAGCATTAAAACTCTCCTTATCCACAGATGATATGATATCTGCATAAAGAATGCCCTGGACCTACAAAAGGATAGGAAACTAATAAATGACTTAAACATATTTGCTGAATATAAGATCAATATAAAAAATCTATATTTTTACATAAATGCATCCAACATTTGTAAATTAAAAATTAAAAAAAATATTTTCAACAGCATGTAAAATGCTTAGTAATGAATCTGACAAAATAGGAAAAGTTTAATAAAACTAAAAAAAACATTGCTCAGAGTCATTAAAGGACTCTAAATAAATGGAGAGATATGCTGAAGCAGTGGGTTGGAAGACCAAAATCCCATCAGAGATTTTTTTT
>CM052539.1:147629732-147661438 GCA_028533065.1 Trachops cirrhosus
AGAAACTTTGTGGAGAGAGAGAAAGCACGGACACGTGAGTCCCCAACATCAATTCTTAGTGTGGGGCTGGCAGGAAGAGCGGTTGAAGAAACCTTCCCTTCACTGAGGAGACTGAATGGAACGCTTTTCCTGTGTGTAGTTTCTTTACCTATTTTTAGACTTGGTGAATCCTTATCTTGGGTTGGATGCACTGTCTCTGTGAAAATTACCCTAAAGTGTCAGTCTACCTAAAAATAATTAGAACCCCATGAGAATAATATATGGACATGTATGTCATATTTTTAATGAACATCTCTTTAGCAAGTAAATTGTGTAAGGTCTGATGCTAAAATCTTTATGTACCTTAACTCAATTTATCCTCACTCCAGGTCCTGTGGGAAATCAGGTACCATTTATGGATGAGGAAACCGTGATTGAAAGAAGGTAGCAATATGCCCAAGGTCTCGTTGCTACCCGTTGTTGGAGCACTGCCTACAGCTGTCTAGCTGCAAGTCCATGCTCTACACTCCCCCACTTCTGGTCTTTCTTTTTCCAAGTTTCCTCTGGGTGTCTTTTCAGCAACATGCACAGTTTTAGGTGTTTAAAAAATGAGTTGTAGCTGCTTTAAAAAAGAAAGTCTGTACAATCAATTCTAAGACAAACAAATAACTACATTTACATACACACATATGCACTCATACCCAACACTGTTCTTGTGTATTTTTATAATGGCAGACCAAGAGGTGGGCTACTCAGTCATATCTGTAACCTTCTATGCATAAGTTCACTAATGAATATTATGAAGTTGTTAGTGACCATCTAGTAAAGGAGTGTACATAATCACTTTTATATAATTAACAATATAATTTTAAATAATATATATAATATCTATTTCATCTATACTACCCTGATTAAGTAAGAGAAGAAAATCAGTAAGTAGAGAACAAGGATTTGAAATTATTTAGCAAATTTTTCAAGAGTGAATGTCTCCTGGTAGGCAAACTAATCTTCATAGAAATCATGGAGTACTTTTTGAGGATCCAGAAAATTTAGAGTTTTAGATTAAGTTTATAAAACCCAGACAATGGATCTAAGAGTCGATGAACAAAAACCAATGATATTCTTATTGATTGTGGATGATTTTGAATGGAAGCTTTTATGAAAAAGAGATGCAGGACCCTAAACATTTTAGTATAAGTGATGTGTAGGAAGTAGATACACAGATTTATAGATGATGGAAAAATATCTATTTGGTAGAGCCATGCAGTTTAATATCAGGTCTATATGATTTTCCAATTTATCTGACAGACAAAATTCAAAGATTATTTTGAACTATCTACTATTAATTTCCCAATAAACCTCTTTGCTATAAAATAGAATACCTACTTTATTCTTCATCAGTCCCAGTCACAACCTCATCTACTATATTTCTTTCCAATCCTTTTTGCATCTGCCTTTTTCTCTAGGCATTTTAACTATAAATAGTGTACCTGTATAGCTCTTGCTAAGGGCTTTCCTGAGGCCTTCTACTCAAAGCTTCTCTTATTCCTCTGATGGCAATCACACCAATAAAAGATGACATCTGTGCCTCAGATCATTGTGAGCCATTTCAGGTAGACCATGTGTCGTACCTTGACCTAACATCTTTTTCCTGTTCCCACCATTGTGGCCAATTAAACAGGGGCCTTGTAAAGAGCCAGTTGACTGGTCCTATGCCGGCTATCACCACAAGAGCTTAAGGGCCACAAATCTCTGTTATTACCAAGCTGTTGCTGCCAGAAGCATGCTGGTTCCTGACAAAAAGAATAGATTAGGATCAATCAACTCTCCCCCAGGCTTGTCAGTGGGACTTTTAACCACACCTTCTACCTCAAACTTCCCCCTTCACCTCCTTCCAAACACCTACGCAGCAGCAAGCTGAAAAGGTGTCTGCCAAACCATATGTTCATAATTAGTTAACTTCGTGCCTGTCGCTAGAGGCACCACTGATTCAGCAACAGCCCTCAAGGGTGTTGGGCATCCAATCAGACACCACCAACCAGCACCAGCCCCTCCCCGCAGCGGTAGGAGGGTAGGAGAAGAGGCATACTTAATTCCAGCTGTGGCATTGTTAACTGAATTAACTTTATCCTCAATTTAAAAAGCCAGCATGAAATCAAAGGAGACCTCAGAAAAGAAAAATAGAGAAAATGAAAAAAAGTGCTTGTAGGTTAACTCAACAAATCTCATGAATGAAACTCAACTGGTTGGCCCCATTTAGCCAATCACTGCAAAGCAGGTTTCTGGCACCGTCGTTACTTCTGGCATAATTCTTCCTTTTATTTCTCAGTTCTGTGGTTAAGGTCTCTTGTTACACACAGAGGGGATTGATGATATAATTGTTTATGAGCCACTGGAACACATTTTTAGGTAGTAGGGGAGTTACCAGGCAGTAAGAAATTAATGTTAGAGACAGCAGTGTATGTACGATGCTGGCTAAGAAATCTCACCTCAAGGTAAGAGTGCTACATATAAAACTAAATTTGCAATCTCCTCTTTGGCTCTATACATGTTTGATAGTGTGGTTTTCTTTATGGGAAAGGATTGGTGAACAATGCTTTTCAAAAAGTTCTAAGACAGAAAGGATTCTGAAATCTTTTTTGTTCCCATTGACTAAGAAAGAAATATCTAATATTTTGAAAAAATGTATTTTTATTACATTTATTTAAGTGAAAATCACTGATGAATTACTGTACTTTCAACAAAATTATTTATGCAGATGTTCCAATAAATTTATTAATATAACTTTGCTTAAAGGATTAAAAATTAATACTAAAGGCCTATCATTTGAAGCTATGAAAACCATGGGGAATAAATTTCTAAAACTGAGAAAACCTAAGGGTACTTTTCTATAACTTAAATATTATAAACTTTATTTTAAATTAATATAACTTAAAATAATTATTTATTGGAAGGAAAAATATTAATTAAGCAAAAATATGTTTTCTTAATATATACTTTAAAATAAAAACTGCTGTAATTGTAAATGACAAAATGCAATTGTGTAAAAAAACACTGTTTATAAATGACACTCATGGAACCAAAAATGTAGATATAAACATATAAGAAGATAGAAAATTCAAATTAAAAAATAAGATGAAAGAACTTGTTAAAAGTAGTTATAAGTAAGAAAATAGGTTATTATTTTAAATGATTTTAATATTAAAATATTGTGATTTTATTGTTGTAGTTGATGTTATCAGGATATCCTCTTGTAAAGTAGCCTAAACATTTTTGACACTATAAAGAATAAGGACAAAATAACAACCCAAGATTTAGATATTTACCAAGACTAGGTCACTATTTTTAGCATCAGCTTGAGATCTAATTTCATTGTCAATCACATAATCTCTGATATTATATTAAATAAGCATTGAGATTGGCAAGGGACTCAGGGGTCTTGAGTAACAGATATTGTCATGATAATATGTGGCTTAAAGTGAATTAAGAAACAAATGATGTGGTTTGGGACCAGAATTAGAAAACATAAGCCAAAGGGAAAATGCAGAAACCACAGATTAGTACAAGTTACACCAATTTTCTTAATAAACCCCTTTACAATAATGTCAGACAAGACACATTAAGCTTCCTCCCTACCCTTTATGGAACAAACCAAGTAACAATCAGAGCCAAATATTTGCTTTCAAAGACAAGATGCCATCCTAAAAACTATTTTTTTACAACTTAATTGCCATAAAGCAAACAACACTTTTTTAAAAACAAAAACCCAAGAATAATAAAATAACCTGCTAAAAATTCCTATAGAATAATAAGTCCTTTTTTAGGTTAATCTCTGTAAATTTTAAAATTTGATGTACTTTAAATAAATTAAAGCATAATGAAATTTAAAAATATATAATACTAATTCCATAGTCAGGGAGATTATTTACACTTCTATAGTAAAGGTCTTTCTTTTAGCTTTCAATGTAAAGTTATAATGAGATTTAATATATAATGAGTGTTATATCATGGAACATGAAAATAGATAAACTAGAAATGGGAAATCCTGTTGATTAGATTCTAAGAACTGATTTTGAGGCATCTTAAAATCTTGTAGTCCAGTTGCAACAAGAAATAGTGAACAACTGAAGAACAGAAAACGGTGATCTAATCTGATGAGCAGGATGCTTAACAAAAACTGAACAGTGGTGAGCAGTACAGATTGGGAATACAATGAGAAGCTTATTAAAGATTCTGTGTTCCATATTAGTGATAAGCACTTGGCTAAGGAGAGTGAAAATGAGACTGGGTAGAAAGAAACAAATACAAGATGTATTAAATAATGAATTGGTTGGCTGCAGCGAATAAAAGAAAGAGAAATGAAGACAATAATGACACATTGGCAAGCTTAGGTCACCAAAAATATAATAGTGTGAAAGTAATATAAAAATAGGAGAATGGAAGTCAATGTTTTGACAGAGAAAATGCTGAGTCTAGTTTTAGCCTAATTAAATTTGAGGAGTGATATGCACAGGTCTATGTATCTGACAGGTCTAGGGCTCTGATGAGCAGATGCAGCTCATTTCAGTTTGGGAGTTACCAATATGATGAGAATTACTAGGTGCATATGGATGGTGTGCTCTGCAGAGGAGTGGATATAAATCAAGAGGAGCAATACGTTAAGCCCTCAATGTTAGCTCCTGGAGAAAAGGGGAAGGGGGTATTAAAGAAGTCAGGAATGAGAAGCATAGGAAATGTGTTGAGAGTCAGGTAGCAGAATCTACTAGACTTAATGAAATTCTAAAAGCCAAGAAAAGGTTAAAACATCCTGTGAAACAGAGAAAATGGCTACAAATTCAGCTAAGCCCCATTAACCGTCACTGGCATCTTTCAAGTTCCATTTCTAAAGCATGGGAGCCACAGTGGTCAAACAATATGAGTTATATTAGACACTGTTCTGTTATTGCACATCACCCCTCAGATCAGTACAGAGGCATGGAGAACAGATAGAGACAACATTTATAACATATTATTTGTAGTTTAAAAGTATGCTTATAAGGGAGATTGGTCAATAATTTTCCTTTCTCTGCTATTATTGTCCAAATTTTGATATGGAGGTTATACTAGCTTCATAAAATGCATTGGGGTATGTTTTCACTTCTATGTGACTATTTTTAATAAATGGAGATTATTGGTTCTTTGAAAGTTTGATTAAAAACTTACTTATAAAACCATCTGAGCCTAACATATATTTTGCAGGGAGATTGTTGACTGTATGTTTAGTTTCTTTAGAAGTTATCACAATAATTTGAGTTATTATTTTACCTTGAGTCATTCTGTTCATTCATATTTCTCAAAGATTGAGCATTTCTTCTAAGTTTCTAACATTATTTGCATTAGCCCTTCCTATTTCTAATATTTAAATCTATTTTTTTCATAATTAGGACCTATGTGTGTCTATTAAATTAGTTTCTTTTAAAACTCTTGGGTCATTGATTGACTCAATATTTTTCTAGTTCTTTGTTTCAACTACTCATTCTTTCTTGCTTTTTTCTTCTACTTGTGGATTCTGATTTTTTTCTAGTTTGTTAAATGAAAAAGTTTATATTGAATTTTTCTTGTTTCTCAGTATTTTTTAACATTTTTTATTATTGCTCAAGTACAGTTTTCTGCCTTTTCTCCCACCCTTTCCCACCACTCCAGCCCTCCCCATCTCCCTCCCCTCTTTCCACCCCCCTTTGTTATTGCCCATGGGTCCTTTATAATTGTTCCTGCTATAAATCCCCTTCTAAGTTTTTATTTCTTACAAGTTTTTATACAAAATTATTTTATTATACATAGTTCTAAACATTTTATAATATTCATTATGATTATTTTCTTCAGCTTATTAATTATTTATAAGTGTAGACACAGGCTTGTCATTTCTTCAGTTGTATTAGCTTTGGTTTATATTATTGATTTCTAATTTTATTAAAGAGCCAGTAAATTATCAGAGATTTCTCACTAATCTCTGGGTTCAGCAAGGCTAAAAAGAGACATTTACTACTGTAATAGTTCAAGACAAAAAAAAAGAACAATAGATGTTTGTTTCATGGTGGTGAAGTGGGAATGAAAATAATTGAAGTTTTAGGAAAATAATTGAAATTTAGATTTCAGGTGTGATGACTGACTATAGAAAGTGAGGATGTGGGAGGAATCAGGTATAATCTCCCCCGCTGCGTCTGACTTGAGTGGCAGGATGGATGATGTCACCATTTCCAGAAATGGAGAAGACCAAGAGTGATAGCAGAGACTGCATTCAGTTTCTGTCACGCTGCGTCTGCCTTGCTCGTGGAATATACAGTAGGAGATAACAACAATGTAATAAATACACAGACCTGGGGGTCAAGAGAAAAGTTCACACTAAATATGTAAATTTTAAAGTTGGAAAGGTATAGAAAGTCATCGAAACCATGGCAAGGAATCTATTTGCTCAGGAAGAATTAATTCATAGGATAAGGAAAGGGACACAGCTGCAAGCTTGAGCAATTGTAAGGGCCCACTGGCAGAGGAAGAGTTGGCCATAGACACTTTGAAGGAACAGAGAACGAAGAGGGCTGTGGGACCACGGTAGGCAAGGGAATGAAGCATTTTGAGAAAAGGGGAATCATAAGCAAAGAGACATCAGTAACAACGAAGTTAAGAAGAATGAATCTATACCGAGACGGTGTCTTCTTTAATGAAGATATCAGTAAACCTCTCCATTTTGTTTTGTAAATTACACTTTTTACACTGTTTCACTTAGTTGTCACTTTTGTGGAAGGAAAAAAATAATAATCTCTCCTCATCTCTTTATATTATTTCTCTTAACCCATAGAGAGGGACACTGTCTCCAGTTCTAACTTCTTTCTTTACTCCCTTTCTGGTTTATGCCTACAGGAAGAGTGCTTCATCATTCACTGTTCTGAACACAAGCTGGTGACCAGCTCATATTTTGCTGGTAGGGAAGATGTCTTTTCTCTAAGAATTAAGCAAATGCCCTGCTTTCTCTTTTACTTCTTGAACTCAGGTGCCACGATCCTTGCGCTTTCTGCTCCCATGTATGAAGCATACTAGTCACATAGCTGTTTGCACATATTCTTGCACTGCAGGCTCCACATTTATTCTCTCTTTTGTGTCTGTGCCACAAGATGAGGTACAGCAGCTGTAAATATTTGTGTGACTAGTTGAGTAAATGGAGTTTGTGCCAAAAATCTAGCCATTCTAGATTCGCAGGAATCTCAGGCATCCAAGGCTAAGTGCATTCCTACATCATATTTTATCAAAGGGAGCCTCAATAGGGGATTATCAGGTGAACTGCCAAATTAACACACACACACACTCTCTCTCTCTCTCTCTTTACTGGCATATTTTGTTTTGTTTTGTTTGGTGTATACTCCCTTAACAAGTAAACTCAGAGAAGTGGAAATGAATTATTATTCATATATTATAAATTTAAAAACTAAAATCTGGAGCTCTTGTAACTAAACCAAGGTCAAACTATTTATAAAAGCAGACTCGTGATTTAAATCCAACTTTTTTGAACTTACTTATAGTATTCTTGTACTCAATCTATATTTTCTCACACAGATACTAATTAGTTAAATTTGATTAATCAAAATGCACATACATTTTTCTTCTATAAAATCTTTGTCATATTTATATTCACCAATAACTCCATTAAATATAACATTTATTTTACTAACACCCAGCAATATGTGGGCTTTATCGATTTCAGAAAGAAGTACTGCCCCGAGCTAAAGGAGCACCACTTTGGGAGTGGAACCAGAGTGAGAGAGAGGAAAAGAGAAAACATTAAATGTTAAAACAATTTCCTAAAATAGGACATAACATGTTATCAGTTAAATGACTTGGCTTGTGTTCTTTATACAAGCATTATCCGAATGTGGATTTCTGTCTATGTTCAGAACTTTGATAGATCAGAAAAGACAGAGGAAAAGAACAAATGCAGGGTCACACTTAAATAAATGGAGCAGCACTATAGCTATTTCACTCTTGAAATATCATAGTAACAAAACTTAGCTGAGAGTCTCATGTGAATGATGATGAGTTCACAGTAAAAATTCTTGAGGTTTCTGAGTGTATACATTCTGAGAGATAGCACATGAATGCCGGATATCAGAAAACATAGAGCTAATGGAACAGAGAAAACAAATATTTGAAACATGGATATAAATATTCCTAGAAATACAAGGGAGGATGTTGGAAAATAAGATGCAAAAATCAGTAGGAGGTAATTGGTTGTAAAAATATAATTGCTGAAATAATAAATCTGGAAAGATTGGGTAAGAGAATAGATACAGCTCAATAAAGAAATGAAGATTAGGCAGAGACTTGTTGATACTCCCAGAGGAGGATTACCAGAAATGAAGGAAAAGAATGTAAAGGAAGTAATAAATAAAAAGAATAACTGAAACTTTCTCGTAATGAAGCCTTAAGATCTCATAATGCTGATATTTTGTAGAGTTTCACACCTCAAAGACAAGAAAGTCCCAATATCTAAAGATATACTAAAATATAATATCAAAGATGAAATCTAATAGGTTTAAAGAGAATGACAAAATAGTTTACAAAAGAAGCAAAGAATAAGATTAATGTCAGCTCTTCTTCATCACAAGTATGTTGGACTATTTCATATTTAAAAAATAATAATACAAACACAAATTAACTTCTCAGCAACTTATATTGAAGTTAGAATAATAAATATTTATTTGCTTTCCACCGACTTCTCAAACATGCTTGCTTTGAAATATAAGAAATAGCTCCTAATACTTTTATTTTTAAATGGATCTTTATCAAATTGCATTTCTTTATTTTCTACAGCCTGCTCTTTAAACAGTACACAGGGCTTTCACAACTTACGTTTTACAATATCATCAACTATAAAAGCATCTTACTTGAGAATAACAGCTTTCAGAATCCTACTCTCACGATTGTACTTGTCTTCCATCGGTTTTTAAAAATGCAACCCCATGTTTTCATAAATTTAAAGGTAGAGGATAGAAAATTCTAGACTTGGTTGATATTTAAAACATATTAAATTAGCCACACGCTAGAAAGTCATATTAATACAAAATGTTATAATTGTTGCAATGTATATTTCTTATTTACTTTAGGGGAATGGCATTTCTCATCGGAACGTGGACTGTCTTTGAAACACATTGCTTACTTAATTCTGGGTGTATTAGAAAAGTCTTCAGGAAGCCCCCTCTAGTGTCTGAAGGATGCAACAGCTCACTGGCAGAGGATTTGAGAGAGAGCGAAGTAGAGTGTTTCTTCTCAAGTGGCTCTTAGGACCCTGGAGATCCTCAACTCCAGTTCCCTTTCTGCATCCAAATATGAAAACTAAAGGCCCAGATAGAAACTAGCTTGTGAAAAGGTCGCACTGAAAGTCAATAATATATCAAGTTGTAGAGCGTGGGTCTCCTGACTCCAAATTTACAGTACTATCTATTCTACCCTGTGGACTTGGATTTGGGCCAAGATGGCCCATAGTAGAATAAAAGCAAGGAATTCAGAGGATGTTGGATTTCTTTTTTAATTGAAGACAAAAAGTTCAGCAAAAAGGGCTAGGAAACCATAGTTCTGTATTTAAAGGACTCCAGAGATGGAGAGATCAGAACGATGCATTAAGTTTATGGTACTTGACAGTTTATTGATAGATGATTGAAAATATTCTTAAAGTGAGCATATGCAAAAATATGGATTTTATTTGTGGGTCTGAAGATAAGATCACTAATGGATTTTAGCTATTAATGTCTCACTTAATTAAAATTTGTCATATCAATTATTCTCTTGCTCTTGTCATCTATCTCAATAAAGTTTATTGACAATGCAGAATGTGAAAATGTCACAACAAGGCAATAATCCTTGATTTCCTGCCCACTTCAGTTCATAATCATGGACCGGCAGTGGGGTTGTTGGTTTAAAACATATATGATGCATTATCTTTAAGTAGAATGCCCAACATTTGGTCGCTCCATTCTTCTCCCAGAATATGTAAAAGGCAAGGTCTCTCTGGAGAAGTACTCCAAGAGTATTTGAAACAGCCTAGTGACTTTAAGTGTATACTTTTGACTCTTTACTATTGTTAAGAATTGCTTTGTAAAAATAGTCAGCCGTTTTCTTTTTAATGAGTACTGGACATCATAGTGTGCTGTAGACATGGAGATGTGTATCCAGGAGCTCATAGTCTGGTGGGAAAAACCCAGAAGTACATAGGGAAGATGGGAACATATTGCATCTAATACCTTTCAATTCTCAGCCTTTTCTATGTCTTAGCAATTATGGCACGTGATTCTAGAGCATTCTGGAGATGTGTTCCTGAAACACACATTTCCACGTGTTGAGGATACTAATATATGAATTTCTCCTCACTCATAATACCAGTGAACAAAGAAGATGCAGCTTCAGTGGGAACCTGGCAGACAGATAAGAATGTTCTAGAAAAGAAGCTTCCATGTGGAACAGAGTGAATATTGGTTAAGAAAGTGCTAGATATGCTTGGGGGATAACATGTAAGTGAATGAGAATTCCTGAATCTCTGGGGTGAACTAACAAAACTCCTTGAGACTGACTTATTTGTGCATTAATTCAACCATTCTGTGCCAGGAAAGAATGGTAGGGACCTGGAGATTGAAAAAACGTGGTTGCTTTTATTGAATATTTATAGCTACTCTCATCTTTTCTGTCCAATTGTTGTGAAGTCCCTTTTAAAAATAAAAAGACCTCATAGGAGTCTCATTTTCTTCCTCATCTTTAATTTTCATCAACCATTGTCATAAATGAAAGGAAATGCCTAATAAGCTGAAATATATTAAGAACCACACTTGCGCCATGCACTGCACTTAATACTTTTACAAACCCTATTGATGAAAGATATTTGCAACAAAGGTTCTCCATCATAGCTTTCAGTTGCTGCATTTAAGATAGCTATATACAAATTGTATGAATTCTTTGCTTTTTTAGGTAAAACATTTAAGTGAATTTCATAGAGCTGTACATAAGAAAGTTTTATAGATCTAATGAAAATGCCATTAAGCCTAAAATGTTGCAAGAATTTTCTAACCAGTAAGCACCTCTACCTGCTTCAAGAAGCAGAACACATACTAGCATAGGAACTACTGAGTATGATGGCTGGACCCTGGTGGAAGAGCAGACACAGACAGACATCTAAATTCCAACTACAGTTATACCCTCATGGCGAATAATATTTCCTTCAAGATTCCATTTCCCTCTTCGTAAAAACATGGTGACACAACTATCTGATCTCTAAGGCAGATTATAAAAGCTCTAATTACATCAAACATAACTGATAGTTTTCATCCATTCCTACTGCTTTCTTTTATTCCCTCTATTCACTATTCTACCCAAGAGCATTCAGTTATTCATGAGAAAGACCTAAGTTCAGCAAATTATTCTGCAAATGAGTACTCCATAAGGATGGCTAATATAAGTCCCACACTGTGTTCGAGAGGGAGAGAAGTGATGGAAATACACCTAAGTTGCTTTGGGACGTCTCTTGTATAATTTCACCTTGTCCCGCTGCCTTGCCAGCATTTGCTCACATATTCTTCCTATGCTTCCTTTCTGACTTCATGAAGGTCTTTAGTTTCATGACAGTCCCATTCTCTCTAATTTTTTCAACCCTCTTGAGACATTAATAATTTTTTATGATGCAAGATTTCTACCACTCTGTTACCAAAACCTTCTAACCTGTCACTACATTGAAGTTCCTGTAAAAGTTCAACAGACTGTTAAATGCAGATCAATTCAAGCATATTTTTTTTATTTCTTCTATACCCCTGTACTGTTCCTCACATAATTCAGTTACTACAAACCCATAGCCATTCTCTTCATCTGAACCAACAATGCTGGGGATCATTTCCTTCTTTCTCTCCCTTCTGTGACAATGTGCAATCTTCATAGTTTTCCTCACATCTGTATCTGTCTCTCAATACCTATATACTCTCCTTTACAGAGAAAATAGAAATTATCTAGTAGGTTCTTCCTCAATGTTTTACCAAAATGTGTGTCACACCAATCTTCTTCTAAACCTTTTACTGCCAATAATCCCCTTTTCCTATTGAAATTCTAATTCCTAGTCTTTCTCTGGGTGCTGAGTCTTGCATCCTTTTTGTCTTCAAAGACACTTATTTTGTTAATATTTTTGCATTTGGGTATACTGTGTTCATAATTAAAGACTCAGCGTTATTAATACACTAATTCTCCAAATGGTACAATGGTACATAAGTTCAAGATAATGCCAACCAAAACTCCAGTAGACTTTGGTGAAAATTGACAAACTGACATTGAAGATGCGAATGGTCAATAGCCCAGATAGTCTTTTAAGAATCACAAAGCTGTACGATTTCAAGATTTAATTTCTAGTAATTAAGAAGGCGTGGTACTGGAGGAAAACAAAACTCATACGATCACTTGATTTATAATATATGACAATGGAGACACTGCAGGGCAGAGGAGAAGGACAACTGTTTTAATAAATACACTGGTATCAGTTGGATAGCTATGTGGAGATGAATCTTAATTTTTATCTCACATGAAACAAACATTACCTCAGATACCTGAAGATATAAACATACAAAGTAAAACAATAAAACCTTCAAAAGAGAAGTGACTGTCTTTATGAATAATCTTGGGGTATCCAATGATTTTAAAAATGGGAAATAAAAATAATTACCTGAAAGAGAATACTATTTTAAAATTCAGAATTTTAGAATATCAAAAAACAAAAATGCCAAGGAAACTCACAAAGTAGGTGAAGATATTTTTGTTTAGTATGATGTAAATAATCAATAAACTTTTGATAGGATTAATGAATAATAGATAAATTTTGGGTTCTCATTAAATATTCCATAATTTTGAAAACTATATATTAAGTGCTCACTAAATACCAGGATCTGTGCACTGGGAACATTAAATACATTATTTTATTTGTTCTTCACCATGATCATGCAAAGTATATGCTAAAATACTTATAACAAAATTGAGGTAAGGGAGATTTAGTAATTTGTTCACTACCTCACTTCTAGGAGGAGCTAGAGCTATGATTCAAGCCGTTCTGAACTCAAAAGTTCAGATGCTGTCTATAATCTGTCTTGGTTGACTTAATTCAATATTTGGATGCATACATATTTTATGTGACCTACTCCACAGATGTAGTACATTTTAAATTACAAATAGGAAAGATCTGAGTGTCATTTTTATACCATAGTCCCCTCAGTGTGTTCTTGAATTTGAATAATCTGACAGTGAAGTGAGCATGAGATAGCACTGAAAGGGAAGCAGGAGAGGAAAGACACCTGTAGAGGAGGTGAAAAGAAAGGGGCCCCCAGAAAAAATCCTGTGTAAGGAGACATGGAAACACCCTGGCAAACATTATACAGCCCAGACATGGAAGAGGTATTTCTGTGTGATGGAAAGATTGTACTGCCCTAGAAATCTAGAGAAATGTATCCAAGAAAGAACTCTGCTAGGGTCTTAAGTGTGAGCCCGAAAAAGTTTTATGATCTTTCTGCTACGTAGTTTCTCTGTCTATAGAAATGATAGAATTTAACCAAAAGGTCTCAAAGGTTTCTTCCTCACTGGGGTTAAATGAGTCTCCATGCATCTACCAAGGTCAAGGAACACACACAGACTTTGCCAAGTGAAGACCAACTCATTCTATAACTAATGCCTTCTTTTCTATTTATTTTCCAAAATTGTTGATCAGTCATATTTCAATCAATGTTTTAAAGAGTTGAATTTATTTAAATCACAGTGCTTATGTTTTTCCTGTAAAGTTCAGGTTTCACTTCTACCTGGAACGTGTTCTATGTAGAAAGGTCAATATTATTAGGCTAATGACACCATTTCAGTGCTTCCTGTGACTGTCTTGGCTGTTTTAACATATTATATTTCATATTTCCACTTTATATATAGGATTCTTCCCAGAAGTGAATTCAACTGTGCCGATTGCTGGGCCACTCTTAAAAAATGAATAAATAAATTGTAGATCTGCCAAAATCCTATAGAGGGCAGTATGGTTTTGGCTGACTCAGTATTAAATCCTATTGTGCTGTAAAGAATGTAACTCTTTAAAAAGAGTAAGAAGGGAGAAGTGGAGGAACTCTGATCTTGAAGTATTATATAATCATTGTAAAACCTTCAGTATTTACCAAAGTAAAAATAATTTTTAAGTTATGGATTTTTACCCAAGTTCAAACAGAACCATTTTGATATTATATATGCTACATAATTCCTATCAGTTTATGTACCTCTATATTCATATTTTCTTAATGTCATATTTCAATATTTTTCTAGTGTGACTAAATTATTTATATTATTTTAAATCGAGCAGAATTTCTTATAAAGTTACATGTTAACTTAAATTTTTCAGCTTTTGACTGAATTTTAGGTATCACAATTAATGCTCGGATAAACATTTTATTTGAAGTTGTGTCTTTATTTCTGAATATTTCTTTACAATATGTTCTCAAAGTAGAATTAAGGTGTATTGACATTAACATGTAAATACTCTTTATAGCTATCAAACTGTGTTACCAAAAATGGACCAGTTTACACATGTGTGACTGACTGGTTTGACAACATTAAATTTTATACTTTGTTTTATTTTTTACTAGGAAAAATATTTGTCATTTCAATTTGTTATGTAAAATATCCCTGGTAAAATAATTGTCCAGAACTAAAAATTTTACATTATTTCAAGAAAATTTAGGACTAGATGGTAGGCAAAATAAAGTATAAAAGAATACAAAGGTCTCCTAAGAGGAGGAGAGAGGAAAGGAGAAGAAAGGAAAAATATTTTTAAAATATCATCTTATTGTGATGAAAAGAAACATGAAGACATAGAAGGTTTTCCTGGGGTAAAAAGTGAATTGATGAAAGTCAGTATATAATTTAGTTTCACAGTTTTGGTTAGATTCAGTCTACCTGGTTTCAAAATCCTGACCCCACCTCTTACCTGTGTAATATCAGAAAAGTGTTTCAATTCCTTAGTAGTTGGAAATGATAACTATGTCTACCTTACAGGGTCTTCGTGAGGACTCAGATCATATAGATTATTATATATGGTTGACTATAACCTAATGTTAATATAGATTATTAATGCTTAGAACTTACATGTAGTATACACTCAATAGATATTATTCATATCATTTTCTTTTCATCAAATTGTAGTACAGAAATGTTTTGTGACAAGAACACTGAGAAAGGAAAGGCAACCATTAAAAAATGAAAAATATAGTGCAATTTCCAGATGAAGAGGGTGATAAACAGAATGAATACCATTTTGATCAAACACACAAACATAGAAGGAACAAAAAGAAAAGAGAGAAATGTTAAAAATAGTAAGCCAAATATATAAAAACTTAAAGTGAAAGATATAAAATGTGGAGCAAGAGATTTTTAGAGCGGTGAAACTATTCTGTATGATAATGTATTGGTGGGTATATCATTATGTATTATGTATTATGTATTAGGCAAAACCCATAGAATGTATAATACAAAGAGTGGACCCTAATATAAATTATGGAACTAAGTTAATAACAATTTTGGCTCATCAAATGTAGCAAATACACTACCTTAATGCAATATGTTAATAATGTTAATAACAGTTGAAACTTGGTGAGGAGAGAAGAAGATGTGTATGGAAACTCTGTACTTTCTACTTTCATATAAGTTAAAATGCTAAAATGCTAAGATAATAATAAAGACTAGTAATTTAAAAATAGCATAGAAACCTGTCCTGAATTACACACATTATTTAGTAATAGCAGATTTTATCAGCTGTACAACAGAATGAATTAATTTTAGTTTTTAAAATGTTAATTATTTTTATATTAGTATTTCCTTAAGGTACTAGATACATATTAAAAATATATATCAAAATTTATGTATTATAAATATGTTTATCATATATTTTTTATAATGCTAGTAGTCCCATGAGATAAGCAAGAGTAGGCATTATTTATGCATTGTGGATTAAAATAAAAATTAGCAAACCAAATAAATAAAACCAAAACAAAATAAAAGATAAAATGTTTTATCAATCATTGCATAAATTGGAAATGAACTATAATTTCCCATGAAAAGATTTAAATTATCATAATGAATTAAAAAATATTCAGCTGTATTCTATGTACCAGAGTCAGAATGAAAAGTATTGAGCATATAAAAGTAAATGTAATTGAGGGAGAGAGAGACAGAGAGAGGAAGGAGAATAAGAACATTATCTCAGAGAGTGGACTTTAGGATTGAAGTCACTGATCAATAAATGGTATAAAGTGGCATGACCTATATTAATAAAAGTCATACTATGTGAAGAAGAAATGTAGTCATAGACCTTCATATGACAAACAATGCAGTAGCTAAATAATATATAAAGAACTATGTATTAGAATAATGGGAAATTGATAAAAATATGATTACAATAAGAATGTTCAATATATATCTTGAAGTTTGAGTACCTTTAAGCACTTTGTTAGTATTATGTAATGTTCACCATAATAACCTTATGGGGTAGATACACTTACAATCTCTACTTGCAGTTCAGAAACAGTACAAAAGATAAATAAATCAAAGGCTTTTTTAAATAGAAGTCCAGTAAAAATGATTAATTCCTCATAAACTTGACCAAGCTTATGAATGGAGTGAATATACATGATTAAAGATGATAAGACTTAACTACAGGGTACTAAAAGAATAATAAAAACTTTGTTATGTAATATGGCAGCACATTTAAAAACTAAAGAAATGTATGACTTTTGGCAAAATATGTAATTACCATATTGAATAAAAATCTGTAGATTTTTGCAATGAAGAAATAAATAGGTTCTCATGTGATTTATTTTAAATACTTAAATCACAGGTACTTCAATTGTATTAAAGTAATACAGAAAATGTCAGAATATCTACAAACAGAGATAATAAAAAGGAATTTAATATTTTATTTTCCAAATGTATTCAGAGTGAAAAAAAGCTACTTAAATTTAATACTTGACTGTACAAATTAGACAACAAACACTGGTAGGAAAGCACAGCTTTAAAGTCATTCTGTCTAAGTCACAGACTGGAGAGGGAAGCCCACTTTTGAAATTAGTTTTGACATTGGCTGGAAGTGTAATGAAAACAACAGCAAAGGAAAACAAGCTAGTATTCATATTGGAAAAGAAAGCCTTTCATTTTTTTTGCTAGTCATATAATTGTGTACATCCCAAGAGATTCTAGAAAAATCTATGAAAATGAATTTGAGTTCATAAAGAGTCTGGATATAAGACATAAAAAAAGGCAGGAGTTTTCTTTTTAGTTCTGAAGCCTCTAGAAATGTAAAGAGAAAAAATAATTTGTAACTGCATGCACACACAGATGCACAAACACACACAACTGAAAAGACTTGGAAATTAGCAGATGGAATTGGATGGAGCTATATCTTATCTATCTATCTATCATCTATCTATCTATAGGAAATAAACATAAAATATAAAATCTTATTAGAGAAATAAACATATTCTGGACAAATAAAAGGAGTTGTATGCTGCTAGCTGAAATAGGAAGTACTGCAGCCAATTTAGAAAGAAGCAACCTAACAACATCTATTAAAATTATAAAGCCTTTGACCCAGCAAATACTTTCCTGGATGTATGTCCTTAAGAAACAAATCACCACTACATAAGAATATATGCATGGAAAACAGTGTATTATGTAATGCTTATAGAAACAAAAATATGGAAATAATCTGAATATCCATTAAGATATTATGCATTATATTTCATATATTTAATAAATAATAATATATAGACTCTCTTTGTGGCCTGGGCATTCTCATACGTGTGGTTGAGTTCCGTGGTTGAGCTGAGAGACAGAGACAGAGACACAGAGAGAGATGCCATATCACCTCGTGATGTTCATTTGGTTGAGGCAGTCACAAAGTCCCATGTAGTTTCAAGAGGAAGGAAAATAGACTTCACCTTGTGATGGGAGTGGTAGGTTCTAAAAGCACACATGGGAATGGAAAATCTATTCTGTCCATTTTTGAAAAATATAATCTACCACAAGAGCAACAATGAAAGACACACATTTTAAAAATTACTTTTGTAAAATGTCTGTAAGTGTATATGGATATTTTAGAATTCCTCGTAAAGTTAAGAATTTTATACTAATAACTATTTGTTATTTTCTTCTGTATATACTCATGTTCACTACACTTTTTAATATAATTTTAGTTTTCTAATTTACTTGTACATGTTCTTTAATTATTTACTACCCTCCACTTACTTCCAGTAAATATTTAAGGCTTCTTAAATATGAAAGAAATGCAAGAACATTAAGCAAGACCAGGAGAGTAAAACCCCGGTCTTTAGTTCCGTAAAACCCTGTACCTTTCCATAGGCAGGTGACAGGTTAGGCGCTACATTTACACAATGGATGGAAAGAGGGCAGCCTGCCCCAGATTCTCAATGGACATGATAATTTTGATATACAACAAAATTGGTCAGGGGACAGTTGGAGAACCGTAAGAAAAGCTTACAATATTCAAAAAAGTATAACAATTTAAATGACATGACAAGATTCACATGTGTTTATAAATACAATAAGAAAATAAACCTTTACATATATTGCATGCCTGTCCCTTTGTGTATAAGACTTTTTAAATGCAGTTGTGCTCAAAGTATCTTGAATTTTCCCCCTTTAAGTATATATTTAGAAAGTCCACCTGCAGCCAGCATTTATACTAATATTAAGAATATGGTTCTTTTTATATTATAAATGTTAACCTGAATGATGATGCTTAAGCAAATGGCACCATATGGCTAGTAAAACTGTAATTTAATTTCAGGATCTTATATATATATACATTTTTTTAATGATATACAGAATAACCAAAGAAGACAATAGAATAACTTTTTAACAGTCTTAAATCAGTGTAAAATAAAAGCATAGTAACCCAATAACACATATTTAAAATGCACCTGTCTAATAAACACTGAAGAATTAATACAGTTGATAATTGTTTATAAAAGAATGACATTGATCGGATGGGACTTTGGAGAACCAGTTTCTGGTACTAGCTTTGCACTTTACAATAGGTGATCTTTGGCAATGCAATAAACCTGGCTGTGTCATAGGAAATGAGAAGAAATCAGGTGGGATAATGTCTAAAGCCCCTTTCTGATCTACAAATTACGGGTCCACAGATATAAAACCTTGGAAATGACACAGAATCAATGAAAGAAGATATTTTTTGTTTTGTTTTTAAGCGGAGGCTAGTTCTGCACAAGAGTATGGGGGACTCCATTGCCCAAGGCACCACTGTTTGAAAAAAATGCCTCAAGTATGTAGACTGTCAAATTTGGAAGGTCAATATTCTGTTCAGTATTTAATACTTTGGAAACAAAACTCACTATATTCATCTAGTTAAGCCCTTCTGTAACTTTCCACTACTCTAAGGATACAGCATTTGCCTGCATAAACTGTTCTCAGCCTCTCTCTCCATCCCCATTACTCACCACCCTTTCTCTTTCTGTGTGTTTTTTTGGGTCTTTGCATGTGCTGCTTTGTGCTTCCTGTGGCATATTTTCTTTTTCTTCTCCATCTGTTGAACCCAGTCTGTTTCTTCAAGTCTTTGCTAAAATGTCATTTCCTCAGGAAAATATATTTTGACACCTGAGTCTGCTCCCAGCTTTCGTCTCCCAGTTCAAAGGCTTAGGAGCAATGGGTTCAACACTCTCACAGCACACTGTAATTTCTTCTTTATTGCACTTATTGCAATTCGAGTTTACATAAACATGTGTGCACTATTTCCTTCTGGACTATAAATGCCATTAAGACAAAGAGTATGTCTGTTTTGTTAAGTGTATCAGCCCCAGTACTTATATAATGCAGTATACAATGGAAAAGGAGCTCACTGACTTTTTTGAATAAATGCCTGCTTGCATTCACTAAATAATCTTTTTGCTTTCTGGCCTTTGATGGAGTATGACCAGTGATAGAGAACCCACTACTGCTTAAGGAAAATCATTTCTTTCTTGACAACTCTATTAAAAGTACCTTCATCTATTGAACATAAATCTGTATCCCTTTAATTTTCTACTTAATTTTCTGTTTTAGATTCTGACTTTGTATGAAATATGTCTTCTTGAGGGTCATCAAATATATAAGACTTCCCCTGTTCCATACATACATTTTTGACTAGAATGGATGGATATTTCCAGTACAAAAGGAAGAGCAAGAAGACAGCTGATGGAAAGAAAGTAAAGGATGAGAGGCTCAACTTCGTTCTACAAACAGCAAAAGTAAAATAATTAACCTGTGGTTTATTAGCCTCAAAAAAAAAAAGATTCATGCCCTGGTTGGTGTGGCTCAGTGCTTGAGTGCTGGCCTGTGAACAAAAGAGCTGCAGGTTCAATTCCCAGTCAGGGCACATGCCTGGGTTGCAGGCCAGGTCCCCAGTAAGGGGCACACGGGAGGCAATCACACATTAATGTTTCTCTCCCTCTTTCTCTCTCCTCTCCCCTCTGTCTAAAAATAAATAAATAAAATATTTAGAAAAAAGATTCAGTGAACTAGTTTTCACATTATTCTCTTCTGATTGCCCAATTTTGGGCCTATTTTCTCCTTATATTCTTTTTATTTATTTATTAAATTTGACATTTTTATGCAAGATTTGTCATCCACCTTACCTGTATATTTTCCCATTTCCTGGAAGTCCTCTTCTGCTCAAAATCTGAAGTTCCCACATGCATCATCAAAGCATCAATGTAGGAAAGTTCAAGTTAGTGACTTTTATTTTTTATTTTTATTTTATTTATTTTTATTGAATTTATTGGGCTGACATTGTTAACTTTTCCAAAGATGACACACAGACATACGAAAAAAAATGTTCAACATCACTATTTATCAGAGAGATGCAAATTGAAACCACGGACATATATCCCCCTCACATCTGTCACAATGGCTGTCATCCATAAACAACATATATCAAGTATTGGTGAGGATGTGGAGAAAAGGAAACCCATGTGCTCTGTAGTGAGAATGCAGATCGGTGCAGCCACTATAGAAAACAGTATGGGGGCTCCTCAAAAAATTAAAAATGGCACTGTCTTATGACCCAGTGATTCCATTTCTAGAAAGATATATGAAGAAATCCAAAACACCAATTCAAAAGAATGTATGCACCCCTATGTTTCATTGCAGTGTTATTTACAATAGCCAAGATTTGGAAGTATCCAAGCGCCCATCAGTAGATGAGTGGATAAAAAAAGCTGCGGTACTTTTGTACCATGGAATATTACTCAGTTGTAAAAAAGAAGGAAATCTTACATTTTGTGACAGCATGTATGGACCTGGAGAGTATTATGCTAAGTAAAATAATGCAGTCAGAGAAAGAGAAATTCCATATAATTTCACTTATATGTGTGATCTAAAGAATAAAATAAACAAACAGAATAGCAACAGATTTATAGATACAGAGAACAAATTAACAGCTGTCAGAGGAGAGGGGGCTTGGGGGCTCCATGAAAAAAGTAAAAGGATTAAGCCAAAACAAACCCTCATAGACAGACAACAGTATGGTGATTGCCAGAGGGAAGCGGGGCTGGGAGGAGGTGGAAGAGAGTAAAGGGGGGATAAATGGTGATGAAAGGAGACTTGACTTTGGATGGTGAACACAATATAACATACAGGTGATGTATTAGAGAATTGTGTACATGAAACCTATGTAATTTATTAACCCCAACTTGGCGACATTTTACTTTCCTTTGAATTCTGACAAGTTAAAGCTGGATATGAGATGATGACTCACAAAAGTCCTGTAGCCACATTCTCTTTTATTTTCCTTAAGGCCTAAGCTCTTAGGACCTGGGCTGCACCTAATATATCTTCTTACTAAATGTGCTTCTGCTACTTACAATGCCCAGTTCTAATGACCTAGTGACATTGAGAATAAAGGAAAAGATGCTACAGGAATGGGGAAAAGCAGTGATCCTACTCAGTTGCCAGCGTTCTCATCCACTGCTGCCTCTTTCTGTCTTCCAGGACAACCTTCATCAAATGTAAGTTCTAAATCTCAACCAAAGTATTCCCATACAGGAAAGAGCAATAAGTTCTCTGTCCCTTTAAAGACATGCATGGAAATTAATTGCAAACACAGACCTCTAATGTCAAAATCACTTTGAATTTTGAGTTATTATCATTAGAAATAATTTTAAGGAATATATTTTAGTATTACCAGCATATGAATGAAATGTAAAATATCTGAGGTCACTGGTAATCTAGGCCCTGTGAATTCTTCTGGTGATCAAAAGCTCACCACTCACAAAGTAGCTGTTCTATATTTACATGGTACTGAGTGTCAGAAAAATCTTTTTTAAACTGAAATCTCACAACTTGTTTATTCTACCTACTGACACTATTCTATTTAATCTCTTCAATACTTTTAGTTTGAATATTATTAATCATAAACTATTTAATTTTCTTCTTCTATATAAAAAAAGACCCAAATATGTATTTTACAATCTTCATGTCAAAGCTCTACTAAATCTTTGTAGTGATTGGTGTTTTTGGAACAATGCAGTATTTTTAAAAAGTGGTTATTTTGTTGTAAAGTATTTTTCCTTCTCTGTGTAGATTTGTGCAATTTTTAAAAACTTTAAATTTGTACGGAGGAAAGAAATAAAGCATTTTCCCCCACCTCATCCCTTACCCTGCATATTTGAATAAAATAGAGACATAGGGAATACTTTTACAATCAATAAACACACAGACATCTATCAATACTGTCTGTTGCTTTAATTTTAAATATGATGTTATTCTATACAATATATCACTCTGATCATATGTATGATTTCATATATATTTTGATAATTTTTTTCTGATTATAAAACCAAAACATGTTCCTTATAAAAGTTTGGGAATGTATAGGAAGACAAAAATAGAATCATAATCACAACACTTCTCTTATGAAATGATGAACAACATTAATATGTCAGTATATTTTCCTCTCATTTTTTCACTTATGTAAATATACTTTTATGCACTTCAAAATAGTTAACATGATAATGTTTGCCCATGTCTTTAATTTTTTCTAAAATGATTTTCTATGCAATTTATACCAAGAACATACTCTAATTTATTGAAAGATTTTCTTACTATTAGACATTTAGAAAGTTTTTACACATTTGTTACATTGATATAGTGAACAAAGTTGTACATAACTTTTATTCAATTTTATTAATTACATAAAGTTATTTCATTTGCTTTTGCTGACTTAGATAATATGGATATTTTAAAGTTCTAGAAATATATTTGCATATAACTGAATTTCATATATATCTATATTTCTTGATTACTTATGTTTTAATACAAAGCATAAATGATTTTTAATATGCACATGGCAATAAATAATACTCTTTCTTTTCTGATATTAGAAATAAGTAGTAGACACAAAGACAGATACATGGAAACAGTTACCTTTATCACTTTTTTAACAAAAGCTTGGTTGGCAAGCGTGTCCTATCTGGAGTTTTAATAGGCATTGTTGAATAACAGAGACTTAGCTGCCCTGTCACTGGGGACACAGGTACAGCCCCACACAGCTCTGACTGGGACGGAGGCTTCTCTGAAGACTTCCTTTTTGCCTTCAGGAAAAGCAGAGAAAGTAGGTCTAATGTATGCTGACATTAACATAGGGAAAATTTTTTTTTCCTTTTTTGAAATTTCATCAATCAAAAAAGTCTGTTCTCTTGGCTAACAGTTGCTTCTTTATAGAAAAATGAGGAGTGAGAATAAATCTTTGTTTTCCAACATCTTTATGTTTCCAGTGTAAGTATTTCAAGGCAGTGGGCTTTGAGAATTCCTCCTGATATATGCATATGTATATATGCAAATATATAAACACATGCATTTACACACATCTAGATAGATACTAAAGAATACACAAATAATACTTGCTGATAAAAAATTTTAAATATGCAAGTTCTGCAATATGCTACTTGAGTTTTTACCAATTGTGTTCTAGGATAATAAACCACTTCTCATAGAATTCAGTCAGTTCACTTGCTTGGCTTTTGGTGCCAAGCTATAGAAATTTATTTGTGTGTTTAAAGATCATGGGCCATGATTTTGTCACACAGTGCTAATATTGCTGTTCCAGAGGTGACAGCAGGAAGGCCTCTGGTTGGATAAAGGAAAGAAAATTATCTGCACTGTCTTCAACATAGCACACGTTTGCTACATTCATAGAGGATTTTGGAATTTTACTTTATTGCTGTTGTGGTAAAATACTTTATTCAAATTCTAATGCTTCTGCTCATTCATTCTAATGTCATTCAGCATTATTAATATCATAGAAATTATAAATCTCTGTATTTTTATCATATTGGTTTTGAATGTATAAATGTTTCTACTGGCTAGAGGTTGGCATTATGGTTACATTTTGTGGAAAACAGAGTGTGACTAGAAACATTCAAATCACATTGTTACAATTTTCAAGTAAGTCATTGGTTTGATGACACGGCATTTTTTACCACAAATTAATGGATTAATAAGAATTCAGTCAACATTTTGTGGATTATAAAATCTGGAATTATATCCTCACTGTAGCTTAACATCTTATATCTAAATATATTTCTTTGTCTTTTTCTTTCATGAAAGAGATCACAGTATTGCGGTTTCTCTGATCATTCTGGGGTTAGAAGGAAGCAGGTTTCATTTGTCCTGTTTTGCTATTACAGGATGGGCTAAACTTTTCAAAGAAACCATAGCGATGTCTTTATTTCCATTATCCTCAGGATAAAATTAGATGCCATGGTCAGTGACAATTCACTTTTCAGATCTTTAATACCTAGTCAGCAATCCGTCTACCAAGCTATCAAAAATCCGTAAGGGCAATCTCAGGAGCAGTGAATGCACTGGAGCCCACTTTATGAAGATGCTTGGATTTCTGAAGCAGAAATTCATCCGATTTCAGATTTAATTGAACTAGTATATTTCTGATGTGTGGTTATCATTAATAATTTACTATTTTAATTATTTTCTAATGTGGTTGGAGTAAAGTAATAAGGAGGAGAGTTGTATTTATTTTGTTTTGTTTTAACCTTCTTTAAAAAAAATCGAGGCAAAAAGGTCCAACATCCTTTCCTTGGAGCTCAACCACCCCTGGGGAACAGAATACACAAATTACCTTTGGTATTCAAATTACCTTTGTGGTAATGCTAAGTTAATTTCACTGTTTTGAAGGTATTTTATAGCAGAATTGAGATTACTGTATTTCAACTTGGCCATACAGGTTATCACAGAGCAGAGCTTCCCAACTAGTGCACCAGAGCACCATGAGTGAGGGCCCTGAGAAGCCCTGGGAGAAGTGGGAACTCTGTGCCTGTCAACGCCATGATAAGCTCCAGCTATTTGTCCCAGCTTGCCCAGAAACATTATTTTTAAGTGCTATATGATGAGGAAATCCAGAAAACAACGCTACAGAGTGCACAGTAGGTTTTGCCTCACTTTGTGTAACAAAGATAGATCTACATCTATTTGCCAGTTATCCCTCAATAGGAAGTAAATTGTTGATATTTGAAAAATATACCATCATCCTTGAGAATCTTCAATTTGTGAATAACACAGTCATATATAATTTTCATTGATGTAATGCAAATATAATTAACAAATTAGGCAATCACTTAAAAAAACTATTAAAATAAATTCTGGCTCAAACATCCAATAAAATAGTGTCATAAATCTCCTTTCTCCTCCCTCCCACACACACTCCTCTATATAGTGCTATTCGGAGTCAGGATTGAATTGAACATATTACTCTTTAATGTATCCAAGGCCTTTCTTTTTTCTGGCCAACAACCTGATATCAGTTTCTCCAACATTTTTTGAAAATTTCTGTTGCCAGAATTAACAGTTTAGTTTCTTCTGCATACCTTTTGTTCATGCCCATAAATGGCTTTTCTCCATGGCAGAAGTTATTGTGTATGTGATGGTTGCTAGAAGCTATTCTGACATGTAACTGCTGAAGAGCAGGCTAGACTATTCATATAAACACGACTGATTTCTGTGCATCATTCTAGAGAGGTGAAATTCAAAGCTATGCCTTTACAAACTAAAAGTGTCATGGTTCTGCAGCTATGCTGAAATAAAATATGCAAATGTTAAATCTCCCAAAGTAAATTATTACTGCACTGAATTTTCTCTAAGGGCTACACTTTTCTTTACCTACATGTGAAAGCAGAAATAATATATTTTTATTGCCTGGAGATTCAGCTGTTACAGGTATGGAAAAAAGCTATGCTTGTAAAGAGAATTTAAAATTGTTCTTTTATTATACATGCTACTGAATTCACTAATGAGGTAATTGAATAATGTGTCCTCCAGGGGTGAAATAAAAGAACATTCCATATGCCAAAGTATTTATCTCTTTGACCCACCTCTGATCACACTCTACTCTTTTCTGTCTGCAGGCTTGGTTTGTGTGCAGGTCAAATTACTTCCTATTTTGTTGTATCTCTGCCCTGGCAGGAGGCAGTGCCCAGACTCAACAATTGGGCTGTTATTAGCCACCTCCCCTCTAACGCCATCACTTCAGCCACAACACAAAAGGCAGTTTTAAACTGATCTTATTATTCATAGATGAAAAAATATCTACATCGGTTACAATCACTAAGGAAGTTGTACATTTTCTTTCAAAAATATGAATAAAAAACCTAAAAGATTTCATATTATTGCTTACTTGACTCATTGAAAAAAATATCATTAAACAACCAACCAGAAAAAGTAAGACTTATACCTAAGCAGTAGATCTGAAATAAAAAGAAGTGCTTAAATCAGACCTTAAGAATTTGGAAATTTTTCCATCAGTTTATGATTTTAGGAAAGCTTTATCTTCAGATTTATGTTCAATTGTCAATAGCTCTTCACTGTTTAACTTAAGGGATTTTCTGCCACCATCTATATTCCCACTTCAACTAAAGTAGTTAATAACTGATGAAACATTGTTATGCTTAAAACCCATCAAATACTTTAAAAATACTTTAGCTCTCAGAAAACCCTGTTTTGTGATGTAGCTTTTATTTTCTATAATTCTTAACAAGTGAGGCACAACAGCACATAGGTTCAAAAGGCAATGTCCTCTACACCAAACAATAATAATAGCCACTATTCATAATATAGGCAGTGAATTGGGATTATTCAAACATTGGTGGTCAGTTTTTTTACCTTTTACATTGGTGTTTCTTTCCTAATTTACCAGAGGAACTAATTGAGGACTTAGAGAACATGACAATTTAGCGTCAGGTGATTCAGTCTCAGAGCATGGAGCTGGAATTTCAGCCCAGGTATATTTGGATCCAAAACCTATGCCCTTTATTTTTAAACCATGTTTTCAGAATAGCCCATTTTGAATCACTTTTAGAGTCAGAAAATACTATCTTCCAGAAGCTCACGTCTCATTTATGACAGTTTTCATACAGAAAAAAAAAACAACTCAATCTTCCTTTATCTGCCAGTAGTGCTCTTCGCAAAACTAACAAATTAAGGTTTTCTTTGCCCCAAACAAGATCACTGATTCTTACTACCTAAACTGGTTTTGATTTGTTTCCCCCATCATCTCAGAGTCATTTTGCCCCTTGTGCAGTGAGAGCAGAGAGGGGACCACTCATGTCCAGTAACCCTGACAGTATCTTCCAGCCAGTCATCTCCAAACCTGACACTCTCCACTTTAAAATGCTTGTGAATAAATAGTATTAGAACAGGAGAAAAGGACTCTATGAAGTCTAGCACCTCCCCCCTCTTCCCCTTCAATTCCTTTCTTAATTTTGTACAGAGAGCACTTAATGAGTGTCTGCTGCATGCAATTCACTGCTAAGTGCTATGGATAAGTACAAGGCAAGGAAGAATAAATAAAGCTCAAAACTGGTTTAGAGAAAAGACAATGCAAGCCAGAATCAGAAGTTTTCTCAATTCCCACACCATGCCTGTGTTAGTTTGCTAGGGCTTCTATAACAAGAACCACAGATGGAGGACTTAAACAACAGAAATGTATTTTCTCACTGTTCTGGAGGCTAGAAGTCCAAGATCAGGGTGTCAGCTGAGTTTTCAGTTTCTCCTAAGGCCTCTCTCCTTGACTTGCAAACAGCCACCTTCTGGCTGCGTCCTTGCCTGGCCTTTTCTCTGTGCATGCCATCCCTGGTGTCTCTTTCTCTTCTTCTAAGGACACAAGTCTTGTTAGCTTACAGCACTATTGTTACAACATCTTACCCTTGTTTACCACTTTAGAGGCCCTAACTCCAAAGATAGTCACATTGAGGGTTAGAGATTCAACATATAAATTCTGGGGGAGCACAACTTAGTGCATAATAATGCCCAGTGCATAAATGGCAATAGAATAAGTTAAAGAGAGAAAAAAAATATATAGTAGTTAGAAGTATGGATGATGGAGCCAGAGGTTCAAATCCCGAGTCTGCCACTACCTAGTGTAAAGGCTCGTCAAGCTTCTTAACTTCAGTGCGTCATTTACCAACCTTTAAACCAGAGACAATAAAAGCACCTCCTCTTAGGCTATTGTTGCTTGAAATAAGCTGGCTATTAGTTGTAGATGAACGGTTTTAAAGATGATGTTACTCCTCTTACTCCTCCAGATATAAAATCACAGGAATCATGAACATGAAATGCAAGAGAAGATGGTGGAAATCAAACACTTTGAGAAGTATAAACACACTAATTTTTCTTAATTGTAATAATTTATTTATATACTAGTGGTTGTAAAGATAAAACCAACACAGAGATGGTCACTTTAGATTCTTAATTTGTAACTTAATTCATTCTTCGTTGAGCACCCCATCACACACTAAAAAGTGTTCCAGGCACTTAACAAAATGGGCAGAAACCTCTATTCTCTGAAGCTTATGGGATAGAATAGAGATCGATCACCTCCACATGGAACACACACTGTAGAAGTTGGGAGAAATGAGACCTATTAAACAGAAAGCGGGGAAAGCCAATCAACTCACAACATCATACATGAAGTTGATATTTTATCACGTGGCCGGAAAATACACAAGAGCAGTATTAACTCTGGGGCCTGTTGTATGGCTTCACCAACTGCTGCCCGGATCTCTGAGATGTGGGCTGACCCTGCTCCACGGCACCTGCGGACTCGTCTGCCCGCCCTGCCCAGCCTCTCGCATCCAGTGGGGGTGCAGGGGGGACGGTGTTCGCCCGGGGGTGCCCAGGCGACGCAGCCACCGCCACCTCTGACGCCCCGCTGGCAGGCAGAGAGCTGGCACAGGCGCGGGTTTTGAAGCACAGCTGCGCATCCGACCCGCAGGTTTCAGGTCCAGGCACCTTGGTCTCTGTGAGCGCTAGTGATTTTGGCTTTGGCTGGACGCTCCCTAACCCACGTCACCAGTTTGACAGCTTCGCATCAAATCAGAGGGCGGCGCTCACCGGGAGCCCCCCGCGTCACCCGCAGCTCCTGAAGACTAGCACTCGCCTCTCCTAGTTCCTCCCCTCAGTCCCATTTAAAACTCCCACCAGCTTTACCGAAAAATTAAAAGTGGGTTAAGTTTCTGCAGCGCCTTCTTCCCCTGCAAGATGGTAAGTGAGGAGCTGGTGTTAGCTAGTTCACTGGAGAAATCACAGGGTGCCGAGAGCTAGTAAGCTTTGCATTTTTTTTCTTCCACCTTGGAAGCAAGATTTCTCTGCTACCTGTCAAGGCAGGTCTATTGTGCTAACCATTTACCTTTTCTTCTTCCCTATATTCTCCTGATCTCTTTCTCTCTTATTTCTACCTACTCTCTTTCTCTCTGTTATTTCTACTCTTTGTACATTCTCCCAACATTTCTCCCAGTGCACCTGCACTCACTTTTCACTTCACCTCTTTCTCTAGATTTTGCACATATTTGCAAACACTTGGACCTGACCTAGTCGAGGGCTATTTGGGGTTTATTTTCTTCTCAGGTGTCAATTGCATAATAGCTCAACTCTAATTCCAGTAATGACCCCAGGGAAAGAGCCTGCAAACATGCTTTTAGAATAAAAGAATGTAGCACTTGATAAACTTTTGGCTGAATTTCTTTGGTCTGCACTGCCCAAGCTGGATTTGCTTCAAAATGGGACTTTTTCAAAATTTAATTTACCGGGAACATTAACAAAGTGTAATTTCTTTTCTTTTCTTACTTCTTTTTTCTTACTTGTTTCCTCTCTGTTTATGTTATGCCCAAGAAAGTCCTCTAGTCAACAAAAGACTTATAGTGGTCAAAAAGAATTTGTCCAAAGCTGAGTTCTGCTGAGATGAATGGCTTTTACCTGATTAAACATTGACAAATGTTTAGAAATAAGTTTTTGTACAAATTAACCCAGGAAGGCTGCTGCATACCTGCCCCTGCCTGGACATTTGGAAAGACTGTGTTTGAGGAGCCGGGAGCAGGAGGCTGTTCACTGGCTCAGAACATAGTGGAGAATACGTGCCAGGAAGTTAGGAGTGGCAAGATAACTTTGGAAGGGCATTGAGACCTAGTGATGGAGAGACCTACAGCTTGCTGTCTCTGCTGACTGATTTTTTTCAGCACTGATTCTATGTTTCCTTGAGTGACTTTATGGTCCTGTGTTTAGTTAGGAGTCAGGAAGCATATTTACTTAGTTACCTCTAGAAAATATCTGTGTATTTGTCTCAAACCATTCAGTTCACCAGAGGATCCAGCAGCATTTAAAACCAGAGGAAAGAAAATGAGACAAATGGGACATGTTTATAATTCAGAAAGAAACTAAAATAAGGAGGTTAGATTATATTTTATTGTTCTGTTTATTTCAGTTTTAGTATTCTTTGTTTTTTGAGGCTATCAAAAATATATTT
Source organism: Trachops cirrhosus (assembly GCA_028533065.1). Lineage (NCBI taxonomy): Eukaryota > Metazoa > Chordata > Mammalia > Chiroptera > Phyllostomidae > Trachops > Trachops cirrhosus. Next base: position 147,660,601 of record CM052539.1, read on the forward strand.
GAGATATTTGCTAGAAACAATCAAATAATTCTTAGGTCTTTGAATCATGAAGTAGAATTCCTTTTACTTAGATCCTGGGTAACCTGTTAGTTGACTCAGACATGGCAAAAGAGAATATTCCTGGATGTGAAAAAATTTGGTCCATCCAATACTAGCCTGTTCTTTGTTGAGGCCTTAGGAAAGTATTGGGTAAACCAAAGAGATGACCCCCCTCCAGTACTTATATTTTGACCACTCAAAATTAACCTGGGATCTACACTTAACACCTTTACTGTGTTTGACTTACTGCATGTAATTTTGGCATCTTTCTCCCACCTTCTCCTCTCTCCAAATCCCCATCACCCCATCTCCTGGGAACCCCCTACCTCTCATACTGATTTTCACAGAACACCATTCTGCCTTGCCAAGACCAGTACTTTGTAGGAGGCCAGAACTATAATTGCCCGTATTCCACTACAACGTCAGAATCTGGTGTTGACGTTTCCACGGATACTTGGGTCTCTTTCTGGGCTGCTGGTCTCCTGGACAACAGAGAGCCCCAACAAGCACCACAGGCACAGGGTAAGTCCTGCTCTTCTGCCTTCCTGGTGGCTCTGAAGCCCTTTGCAACCTATAGTTGCAAAGCATCATGGGTTGGAAATCTGTAGAAGAAGGGATGATATGGAAAGTTTAAGAAAGCCCAAAGACCCCTGCATCTTACAAGCTAAATAACCTATTATTTTATACTTGCCAAATAGTGAAAATAGAATTCTTTCCCTTGCCTACTGGAAAATTTGTATTTTTCCCTACACTTCTCAGTTCTTAGAGATTTCCAACTCACTGAGGGCGTTTGGGTCTA
>CM052539.1:147661938-147732064 GCA_028533065.1 Trachops cirrhosus
CACAAAAACTGCAAGCATGTTTTCTCAGTTACCCATTTGGTGTTTCCACATAGAATCATCTAGTGACTCGCATTTCCCCTTTCCTAACTCTTGTTCGTGGGAAGAGGCTCAGCTTTCCTCTCAGCTCTACAGAAACAAGCAGGTATGTACACAGGGTCGGAACCCTGGGACTGGCCACGCTCCATGCAGTCCATTCTTAATGTTGTCCCTCCGTGTCACACTGCTTCTTTTCCCTGGTACCGTAAATTCATATGCTGACTTTCCGTTTAGGATCCAAGTGGATATATGTCTATAGAGTCATAAAAGTTAGGTGATAATACCAGACAAAAAACAAACTATCCCCTCCAAACACACACACCCAAAATAACAACAACCAAAACCCTGTAGGAGGGCTGGAAGTCAGACCCTGGCTCTGCACTTTTTATTAGTTGTATGACCTCTTGAATCCTTTTTTTCCATATCTATGAAATTGGAATATTTGTTGCTGCCTTCCTCTGAGAACTGTTGGAAAGATCAAATGATATAATGAATGTGATAATATTTTTAAGTCACAAACATGGCTCATCATTTGGAGAAGAAATGCTGATTATAAGATTTACAAAGATTGATTCATATTCCATATTTTGTTTGTTGCTTTTCCTGAGAGAGTGATTTAATTAAGTGGACACACAAACAGATCAATTTGAGGCAAACCAACTCACCTTTTTTCCTTCTTCCTTTTTTCTAAGGTGCAAGGAGCAAAACTATTCTAAACATCTTTTTCTGTATTTAAACAGTTGCTTGCAGCTCATTTTCCTACATACCTTCCCTTGTGGTTACAATTTCAAAGTCATATAATCTCTTCAAACACTGCAATGAACAAAAAATTCAGTGCGTAAAACTGAACAATCAGGTGGTAGGTGGGTGTAGATTGAATTTAGGCCTCTGAGGACGAGGGCTCCCCAAGGTAGAGTTCTTAAAACAAACAAAATAATAATCAGTTTTAAGCGGGTTATGGATCAGTGGCATTATTATAAGGTTACAAAGTCAACATAGTGGAGCAGCCCTCACCATTGTCCACTTTTTGCAGCTACAAGATACTCTGGTGCAGAAGGAAGAAGAACTTGCTAGGTTACATGAAGAGAATAATCACCTCAGACAATACCTGAATTCTGCTTTGGTAAAATGTCTTGAGGAAAAAGCCAAGGTATGTAACTCTCCCCTTTATAAAGACAGAGTGTGGTTGGTGATTTGAGAAAGGAGACCATTTGGGTAAAACTCCTTGATTACATGTAGGAAGTGTGCTAAACAACATGCCTTCAAATGCATTTACAGGATGGATGAAATTTTCTAAGCAAAATATAGCACTTTCCAAAGAATATTTTTAATCTTCACCTGAGAATACATTTATTGATTTTAGAGAGAGAGAAAGGGAGGGGTAGAGAGAGAAAGAGAGAAGGACATTGATATGAGAGAGAAACAAACATGGATTGGCTGCCTCCTGTACACGTCCTGACTGGGTATTGGACCCACAACCTAGGTATGTGCCCTGACCAGTGATCTAACCCCCAACCTTCTGGTGTATGGGATGACGCTCTGACCAACTGAACCACCCAGCCAGGGCTTGGGAAAATTTATACGTATCATTTCTTGGAACCAACTGGATTGTAGTTTTTAGTCATATATTACAAAAGAAGTTGTCAAAGTATTAAAAACAAGCAAGGGACTTGCTTAAACAGCAGAAGTTAATCAAAAGACAGAGTTATATGGATCGAACATTGGAGAGGGAATCATCTGAGAGAGCTGGCTCTTTTTTTTTTTAATTTTTTATTTTAGATTATTCAGTACAGTTTCTATCTTTTATTCCCAATCCAGCCCACCCACCCATCCCTCCCCACCTCCCTTCCATTATTGGCTCTTTTAAGCACACATTTGACTTTTGGTGAATCACTCTCACTTGGGCCTCAGTTGCCTTCATCTGTAAATGAAGGGGCTAAAAGATCTTCAAGAATCTTTCCAGCTCTGAAATGCCACGACTATGACTGGAGCCCAGATCTCTTGACTGACAATTAGATATTGGTAATTAATGAACTTTTTTCACCCTTTACACTTTTAAAATGAATTACTCTGATTCAAAGGTAAATAGTTTGCCCATAGCCCCTTTTTGCTCTTCTTCATTCCTTTGGGTTTTGTAATTTTTGTTATTTTTTGCCATTCTGTTATCATTATTGCTTCCATCAATCTTTACCTTACTTCTCTAGAAAAGCCACACTATTTGATATTATTTAACACACATTGATGATGCTTCTACCTACTCTTACTGAACATAACAGTTCAGAGAGAAAGGGCACACTACTTTTAATTTCTTTACAATTCAGTTAGCTTTGTTTAAAAAGGGAGCCTCTCTCCTCATTATTATCATGGGCCCTTAAAAAGAATGGTTATTAAATTACTAAGTAATATTAATTAGGCAGTTTTTCCTCTCTTGTCCTCAACTTTGCAAGATTTAGAATAATATAATACATATGACATAGGAGCGCTATGGGAGTTACTGAAATGAGAGGAAACCGTGTTACATGGTGTTTCTTTTTCCTTTTCTTTATGACAGCAATTCCAACTAATTTTAATTCTCCTTTGGGAAGAAATAACAACATTTAAACTTATATGTTATTTTACAATTATTTGATTATGAAAGATATGTTTTTGGAATATCTTATTACTTTAAAACCAAGAAACATTGTTTTAGTACTTATTTCCTGTGCCCCTATGTGATTGATTGATTGATTAATTGATTGATTGATCTTAACTCTTGTGCCTTTTTCACCCAGCCCCCAAGCCCCTTCCCTGGTTCTGTCTGGTGTCAGATGGTTTAGATGTAAATCTAGGCTGAATGATTTTTAGGAAGTCACTAGTATGCCTGTACCTCAGTTTCATTTTTTGTACTGTTGACACTACTAGAGATGTCCCCCATTCCCCCCCTTTGCCTTCCTCCACCCAGCCCCCTCCCTCCCCTGGCTTTCACTACATTGTTGTCTGTGTCCATCAGTTTCTCCATTAAAGGAGATTTTAATAGTACTTAAATAAAATGAGATCATGGCATGTAACCTCTGTCTAATACATGACAGTTGCTATTATTTTCATTATAATAATAGTCATTCCTTCCCTGGATTAAAATTTTAAAGACATCGTTTATTCCTTTTAACTTTTAAATGGCTAGTAAAAATATATAAATTGGATTTCTAAGTAGTAAATTCTCATAATAGATTTAAATTTAGACAGTAATATAATCAGTTCAAGTGTGTGTGTGTGAGAATGGAAGCTTAATCAAGTTTTCTAAGGACTTAAGTGACTAGTTACTGTTTGAAGTAGGTGTAATTCGACAACAGTAAAGAAGATGTTCTTGCTTGATGACCTACCTGACTCTGTATATTTTCAAATGCTACTTCCCTAGAAATTGCTTTCATCAGATGATTTCTCCAGAGCATGTGGAAAACTCAGAAAGGCGAAGAGGAAACCCAAAGAGAAAAGATATTTTCCTCTTGAGATTCCCCATCGCAAAAATGCCAAGAGAAACCTCGCTAGTGAGTTTGCTAACTGTGAAGAACAACCCGCCCCCGCAGTGGACCCCTGGGTCCTTCAAACACTTGGGTTAAAAGACCTCAACACCATTGATGACACCTTATCAGCTAACTACAGTGCCCTCTCCCCGAATCCCAGAAGAATCGCCAGCGCATTTCCGCAGTTTATAGAGAATGCAGTTGATTATGGAAACGCCCCCACGGAGGATATGCCAATTGACTATGGAGGTGAGAGAACAACCGCTTCCCACAGCACTGCCAGCCACAGGGAAGATTTCCACTTCCTTTCTCAACTTTCAAATTCCCCAGGAGGGCTGCCAACTCTTCCTCACTATACTTCCGATGTGTCACCCAATAAAACGGAGATGGCCTTTTCCACATCCCTGAGCCCTCACTGTAATGTGAAAACTCATTCCTTCCACCAGGGACAAGCCTTTGTCCGCCGAGATGAGAAGGGAGGCTGGAAGTTTACCTGGGTCCCTAAGCAGTCTTAGTGACCCCTCTTCTACCACAAAGGACTGCCATGAACTCTGTTTACAAAGACCTCCCTTGCACTTGAACCTGACTGTGTGAATACAGAAGCTATTTCCCAGATTGTCTCCTGACACTTTAAATGTCACCCTCAATTACCCACTTAAATCTGCAGGGAATGGCTTCCAAGATTCTGTAAGGAAGCATGCCTGCTCTCCTGTCACCTAAATTTGACTTGCTTACACACCAACACCTGCTGTTGCCTTCTTCCCTGTACCCTGTACTTAAAACTGTATTTTCCAGTTGCCCGTATATTCCTTTGAGACCTACATATGCTGCTCCAATTATAACAAATCTAGCAGATTTTCTCCTTTCATCAAGCAGTTTAAGTGTTCACAGCTTTCATGCTCTCACTAGCATCCCTCTCCTGCTCCTCTTCATTTCTGAAAACTGCCTTTAGAATGAGAACTGTTTTTGCTCTCAGTACCTGCTATTGAGTGCTCAATTTGCTGGGGGTGGGGTGGAGACAAGGGTCTGCCCATCACCGAGGCCTGAGGACATAATGCAGATGTGAATAGTATTATGTGTAGTGCAGTTCAGTAAATTGAGTGTCACAGGGTGGAGTTGACAAAAGTCTCTTTAAACAGCTGTAACTGTACTGATAAGCAATGCCACAGATACATTAAAAGCTAAAAGAACATTAAAATTGCTTCAAAGTGCCCCCTGGTGTATCAGGTTTGTAGGCACCTGGTATTGTCTCTTTAATGACTGGAGTCCCAAACAAGAACATTTTTGAGGGCCTTGTGGTAACAGAACAAGTTATCATCCTAATTTTCTGAATGCTGACAAATTTCTATTCCTGAAAATATAGTCTACCCTAGTTCTGCCAATGCCTCTCTCTCTCTCATTCATTCATTCATTCATTCATTTTTTTCATTCAAAAACCCACTCAAAATATTTGTAGAACACCTACCATGTATCAGATGCTGGGCTATAAGGTGGAAATAAAATATGAGCCAGTGAAGCACCGTGGCCGCCTTCATGAGTCCTCAGAGACACACGTCTGCCACTTCCCCAGGGTGAGCATTGTTTTCCCAGCTGCACAGTGCACAGAATTTGAACTAGATAATCACTAATATTCCATGATTTCAGGCCGGGCCCCATCACCTTTACTCCAGCACTGCCATCCCAGGGCACTATTTTCTCTAGTTTTCACAGTCACTGGATATGTTGGGTGGACTTTATATAAAATTAAAAAGAAATGTGAGTCATCTGTTGTTAACTCTAGAATTAACAACATTACAAAGTACTGATCATAGTACTTTTTTTTGATATGAGCCCATTTTGCAGGTTAATTAAGACTGTGTGAGAATAGCTTGTATCTAACAAATAGGGGCATTATTTTTAAATAAGTGTGCATAGATTTAGTGCAAATGTTGTCATCAATGATTTATGTCTTTCTACATAAAAATGTATTCTTAGTGCTCATGTTAGTTCCATTGACTCCCCTAAGCTCCCTATCCTCAGAATAATTTACATAGTACAGATGTGTGCCTGCTTATATGGACCAAATTATAATTAATGATACAATCCACCATGCTGAAACTTCCCCATTTTTCTTTTTTTCCGCCTCTCAATAAGTCATCTTGTACAATCAATGCCTGAAAGCAAAAGTATGCTTTTGTTGATGTTGCTGTTTTTTTTGTTTATTTTGCTGATCTATTTGCTGAATAATCTATTTTATATAGTTTCATTACTACTCAGTTTTCTTTAAATTTAATGAAGGAAAATCCAAGATTTCAACTAATAGTATTCTCCAGAATGTTTTAAAGACTTAGAAAAATATGGAACACATTTGTTTTCTAAAAAAAACAAAAAGTGCCTTTCACATTGTAGTATCTGTGCCCCCTGTGGCTGAAATTTATCTCTTTTTGAAATAACAAATGCAATAATTAGAATGATTGCACTTTAATACACTAGGAGTCAAGAAAGTAACACAACTATTTCAAAAGTCTAAATGATCAAGTTGTACAACAAAATTGGTTAGTCAGCAAACGTTTATTTTGCATTTTTATGTGCCTTATCATATGTTATATACCATGAGTGAACACTCAGGCTTAACAGAGTGCATTTGGTATATAAATCAAAGGTACAGAAAATGTAATAGCTTTTAAATGAAAATTGGTTTAAGTCTGGTTTAAACAAATGTCAGCACACTTGTGGTAAATTAGGATAACTTGCTCAGGCTTCATGGATAGTAGCAAGGAAGAAAATTACATCTTTTTGAAATCATATCTTCACATTTTATATTCGTTTTAATTATGTATGCACATTTTTTTATGTTTGAAAAATTGGAAATTTTTCTAACTTGAATATGTTTTAATTTTTATGATTTTACTATGTTCCTTCAGTAAATCACAGTTGATATTTTAATAATATAAGGTAAAAAATAAAAACTAAACACTTTTGTGATTATGATGCATATGTTTCTATTGTACATACGATGTTCTCATAATGGATTTTTTCTTCTGGTTTTAAGTGTAATCTTGTTGGTTTGCATCTCTTTAGTATGATGCATATGGCCAGTCCAGCGTCTTCAGCATTTAGGGTTAAAGGTTCTTTCTTAACCCAGGATTCATTAATGAGACTTTCAGATATTAAGTGACTTAAAGAGTTAAGTGCTTTGTGGGTACAGCATTCTCTTAACTAACCTCATAAAATTAAAATCCAGTATCAATATTTAACATTTGGTAGTATTTCCAGTGTTCTCTGATAATCTGAAAATAAATCAGACTTGTATCTCACTAGTATCGAGAAAATAAGGGCATTAGAAAGCTTCACTTAAGGGGACATTTAATGAATGGGATCATTTAAAACTGCAGTGATGCTAAACTAAAATTTTGAAAAATTGGAAGAAAAGAAACTGTGTGAATCAATGGAAAGAATTGCTCTATTTGATATACAGGGATGGGCAAAAGTAGGTTTACAGTTGCATTGTGATATTCTTTTGAGTTAATAAAGCTATTGTAATAATCATAACCCATGTCTTTTTCCATATGAATGACTGTAAATCTACTTTTGCCCATCCCTGTATTTCAAGAAAATAGAAATTTTTTATATATACACATATATATGTGGTATATATATATACCACATATATATATATGACAAATGGATTTCAACAACTGGCCTGCATCATATATGCAGGAAAAAGTAGAATTAATACATCCAATCACAATTATTTATAAGGTTACCACTTGCCTGTAAAGACAAGATATACAATTTTACATTCATTTCACTTTACCAAAAGATTCTCATTAAAAATTAAATGTACCATTTTTCTCTACTTATTATGAAACCAAATAAAATTGGTTTACAAGTTTTGAATATATGTTGTAAGCATATTTCTTCACATATTTGTCATATTTTTATTTACATTATTTTGTTACATGAACATAACCAGTTATCAAGTTCTAATTATTACATTGGATATCCTATAAATGTAAAATATAATTTAACCTTAATATTTTAAATAATTATGATTTTTGTGATTTGAAATATTTTTAAATATCTGAGTCAGTTTTGTAATTAATTTATGTCTAATAAATGGATGTCAAAACCTTTTTAATCCTACTTATGGTCCTTATTTTAGGAATGATTTTCAGTGAATGTACTTATTTCTGCCATAAGTTTTGTGTCATAGAATATATATTTTAATTCTCAAATAGTGGCATGATTAATAATTGAGGCACTTATTTAACAAATAATGGACACCTGCCAGGTTCTGCAAAAGACATAAAGATAAAATATGTTCACAAACTAACTTGGTTATAAAAGAGAAAAAGACACAATTTTAATTGTGCTTAATCAAAACAAGGAAATAATTAGCTCCCATAATTAAAAGTTTTTAGATATGGCTGGCTCTAGGTGCTCAGGCAACATGTTCAGGAATCTGATTTTGGATCTACAAAGAAGCTGATGAGTAGAACTGGATTCTGGAATGGTGTTAAGATAGTGCTCCCCATGCAAAAGCATGACAGAAACCAGGGTGGCATAAGCAATGTGAGATCGAAGAGCAGCAACCTGTATCTGATAAGCTCTTGTTTAGTTTTGTGACATTTTCCTTGTCTTGATGTTTATAATCATCCCTAAAATAAATAAAGCCTCAGTTAGAGTTTCCAAACTGGTCTCAGATATATCATGAGGAATTGTGAAAATATTGGGTGCCTGCATATAAAAATTGTGAGCAGATTTTCCCTGAGGACACAATATAGGGCATATATCCCTAAGGGGAAGGTTAATATCAAGGGAAAACAGTTTGAGACTTTTATAATAGGCCAGTAACCTATTGCTACCTGGAGATTCTCCTATTACCAGTCATGAATCACTTGGATGTTATTTAGTTAACTCACAGGGATATTTGACCTTTTTTTTTCTTGACAAAACTACATCTAAAACTCACTCAATGATCCTTGAATATGGAGGTAATCAGAAAAGGTTATTGGAAACATCTGAATGAGACAAATATCTTGATTCCCATTTTATGATGGGAAAAGTGAATCTAAGTGTTATATGGATCATATCATAATAAATAATTGAGGTCTGAGGTAACCTTGGCACTGACTTTGGAAAGAAGGCCAGTTCTCTTTCTACTATGTGATACAATGGTGATGTATTGGGACCAGTACTTACAGTCTGCAGTGAGTTGCATACTATTTTAGGCCTCAAAACTGGAAGCCTGAAAGTATTGAGGGAATTCAAATTTTTACTCTCATTCATCGGAGGGATATTCTGGGTTCTAAGCCTCTCCTAACCCCATCATTGCTAAAAGAGATTGTTCATAAGAGACCTATACAAATTGAAAAGTATTGCAGAAATTTGGGACAAAAAGAGTAGGATGAAAAAGGTAGACTACTCATGGACAAAATATTCATATGCTTCTTCAATTAAAAAAAGTTAGGCTAATTAAAAGGGAAATAAAACCCTCTCCCAATTACTGCTGGTAATATGAAGGCCTAAAGCAGCAGTTTATAAACAATGCTTGTGAAGTCCCTTCCTCCCCTCACATATGACACAGATTTTATACCTGTTCAGGAGATGGCATTGCTCCCTTTCCTTTCCTGTCAATCCTTATAAGCATAACCAACTCTATGGGAAACTAAAATATTTGCAGAAGGATATTTATAATGCTGATCTCACTCCTTCTAATGCTTTGGGAGCATTCTATCCTTCATTTTGGAAATCAGAGGTTAAATGATACATTTTCAGGGATAAAGCAGATTTTTTTCTCATATCTTTTTCAGGTTTTTAATCTGAAGACAAAAGGCATAGAAAGGGTATTTCAGGTAATTTCTCATTTCAAGAGTCTATAATACCCAATGGCTGGCCCCTCTGGGCTGAGGCCCAAGATCACACAGATCCCTAACCAGGAGCTTTCTAAAGGTAATGATCCCTCAGGCCCTCCAGTTGCTCTGAGGTGAGAGCAGAAGCCCTTTAATGAGTGTGCAATCAGAAGTCAGAACCTCTCTTTATAATCAGGCAAAAGGCCAAAATGGACCCTCTTTTCATTTTTGGTCTCTTGAGATTTTCCACCTCAGAGGAGCCAGAGTCATTCTTCTTCCATCATGGCCACAGGGGAGTTGTTTTGTGTGGAACCTGGAAGTGGCGTCTGCACAGGGCAGCCCACGGCCCTACCCGTCAACAGGGCTGTGCTTGTGTCCCAGGGGTCTCAGCCTCCTTTGGGAGGAGAGCACCATATTGCCAGAGACTTAGCCCTTCCTTCTCCTAATTTCAAGGATCAACCACAGTCTATCTAGCCCCTTGTATTGTCCTTACTCCAAATTTCTATAATAGTTTTAATTAATATGATGATTTCTTTTGCGATTATAAAGAATGAATTTTTTTAGAGCAAATCTGTTAGAAAAAAAAGAAGAAAAAAGGGCTGGAGACCTCGAATAACCATTTGATGAATGTAAAAAACAAAAATAAAAACATACTTTCAATGACCTGGGCATGGACTTCTAGAAGATTGTCTATTATTTACAGTAAGTATTAGGACTTATTCATGCCATTAAATCAAAATACTGAAAAAGATTCACACCTCCCTTTCCTACAATGTAGTGATATTATGGATAAAGAAAGGGCTTTAGTCAACAAATCAGGCTCCTTCACTCACAGCTGTACAACCTCAGAACTTAGATTAACCTTCCTCAGCCTTGGTGTATTCACCTGTAAAATAGAGATAATATTTGCTCTATCTGGTAAGTTTGTGAGATAATCTTATAATTCCAAAGGACCATGTATAAGGTAAGACTGTCACTTATCACAACCTTCACACAGAGTGAAATCTATTTCAATTTAATTACTGAGTGAAAAATTTCATACTTCATAAAATACAACCTTTTAAAACGTGTTACATATTCCTACTGATTCAAAGCAATAAATGTGTACCATTTTCCCATTATATTCATAGTGCATTTTTATGTTCTAGGGACTAGGGCTCATGTCTTAAATGTTTACAATTTGGTGAGTGAAGGGAAATTAGGAAATGATTCATTGAAGGCATGAAGTGGGAGACATCCATTAGATGTAAAGCTAGGGTTGCATCAGTACGGATGGATGCAGGAGGCAAAAAAGGAGAATAAAGGCTCCACAGGGAAAAATGTAAGAAATATTCAGGGAATAATGACTCATCCAGATGGTGGCAGGGCAGATTTTTATAAAATAAAATATCTATTCTTAACATGCAGCAGAAATTTCTGAACAATGAGACATGTTAGAACCTCTACAAATGTTTTATTAATAATAGAAATATAACATATAAGGCCCAAAAGGTTAAAGATAATAACTAAGGTATGTTATTTGCATCCTTAAAATAAAACAACTCAGTCATCATTTTTCATGCTTATTTACATTGGTATTAATATAATAATTAGTAAAGGAGTCCAACTTTTATAATTTTTTGTAAATGTCCTTTTTTTCTCAAGACAAATATATGGAAAGTAGCAGATATCACCAGCAGTTTTTTTTAAAAAAAAATTTAGTGCACATTAAAAAAAGATTTTATTTATTTTTAGAGAGGGGGAGAATTCTACCATTGGATCACCAATGTGTTGTCAATTGATAAAGAGATTTGAATTTTGAGTTCTGAGTGGTTGATTTTGAAAATAATCTATATTCTTTTTTTATTATAGAGGAGATCCATGCTGTTTCTTCAAAGACCATATTTTATGGGTAATTTATGATCAAAGGAAGAGATAAATCTCATATATTGTGGATATCCATAATTATTGTGGGTAACAAAGTAAATTAATTTTTCAATCCCATTTTTTCTCCTTTTATCCTTCAAGACATTAGAAAGTGTAAAGAACAAGTGATTTGTGTTATTATGAGCATATTCAAATCACTTCATATATCTGAATATTTTAATGTTTTGCTTTGTGTTTTCTATTTGCTTAAAATATTAGAAAATTATATTCCATCTAGAAATATGAAGTGATATCAATGTTTTTTCTTCAATGTTTTTTTATCATCACTTAGAGATTTTTTAAAGTTTGATAAAAGATACAAATTGTCAAAAACTGCTCCCATGCAAAATATTCATAAATGTATTTTCTATTATTAATTGATCAACCTCAAATTAAAGTTTAATAAAACTTCCCCTAATACCATATTGCATCTTTATAGTTGCATGTACATTTATGAACTTTACATTTCATATTTTATATATAAAAGAAATGAGTTATGAAATATATATTAAATGACAAAATCAAAAACATAATTGTAAATTTATCACATTTAAATTAAATGTGATAACATTTAAATTAAAATAGATAAACATTTAAATTAAAATATATAGACAAAAAAGCAAGAAACAGAAATAAGATAAATAATGAAACTGTTTTGAGCAAGGAACACTGGACACAAGGAGAACTTTGGGTGACATTTTTTCCTCTCATTTATGTTCCTGTCAATATCCAAACCAAAATAATTTGCATAAAAGCTAAGGATAGCTAGTAAGCAAAGATAATAAACACAGGTCATGGTGATGAATATATGATGGTTTTTCATCCTTCCAAAGTGATGAATAATCCAGTATTTGCAAAGCAAAGCAAAAAATACATATATTATGAGGCTGAGTTAGATTTATACAACAAGTACTTGAGCCATTTGTTTTTGTATGAGATGATGAATTTTAAGGCATGGAAAGTAAACATTCCAGAACCTCGGTTAATTAGATCATTCTATTAACTATCCAATTATACATTCCTAATTCTTCATCATTTTTGAATAAAATAATACCACTATTAAGATTAATATAATAACCTTTACTCAATTTTAAAAACTGCTTATGTTAACTGATTAATGTAAAATTCAGCCAAAGTCTATACTACACAATGACTGAAATACCCATGTGTGCATGTGAGTGGATAAAAAATATGTGGTATGAGACATAACTTTTTGAAGGGAGAAGGAGGTGAATTTACTTTGCTGTGTAGGAAGGATCCTAGATACAATTTCCCTGCAGATTCTCAAAGGGAAATTTTTTTAAATTTTTAAGTTTATGGCATTGCCATTCATCTTAATCTTTTCACATATTTCTGCTGTTTAAGAGGTTAGATACTGTGACAAATATCTGGCTATCTGCTTTCCTAATACTTCCTCCCTACTTTCTCTTCCAGCTTGTATATAATCAATCCTACAACCTTGCCTAGGAAGTAATTTTCTCTCCCTGAAGTGTGGTTGTCATTCTTACTATATCGCAATATTATTTTCAATGTTGAAGCTGAAATATAACAGTTTTTTCCATTTGTATTACTACCATGACAATTTTAATCCCCTATTAGGTGGGAAATAGATGGCGTAAAATATGAAAGAATAAAGCACATCACTCTCTATACAATAATATTAATCTTGTTAAGTAGAAAAGCATTAAGAAAGTGTCCGTTTTATGTTTCTAATCTTATAAATTTTGTAATCTGATCAATAAGCTTTGGAGCCTATTTTAACCAATACTGAGGACTATTGACATTTTGAGTAATTTTTAGAACATTGAGCCTTCAATTCTACAAAGGCCAGTTAAAACAACTTTCACATTAGTCTAGATTCCATCTAAACTTACAAACACCAATTGGTATGTTCCAAAAAAGGTTTATTTCCTTACAATATAGAATGGATAACCATTTTCCACAAATAGTTTTGTGGCTTTAGTCATATTGCTTTACCTGTTTAGGACTTTGTTTCATTTGTCATGTTGGCAAAATAATAGTGACAAATTCAAATTTTGAGGCAAAGATTGAATGAGTTATACTGAATACATAGTAAGCACACAGAAATGTTAATTATTATCATTATCATGATCATGATCATCCATAAAGAAAAGCATCAACACAGAATATGGAAGCTTGGAAGTACAAATTATGAGAACTGGGGGAGATTTTCAAAACCATCTGCCACAAATGCACATGGCTGGTGTGACAAGTACAAACAGAAAGAAGGGAGTTTGGACAGGGACTAAGACTGAGTGGGAATGATGGTCAACCAAATTGCTTTGACTCTTTCCCACAGTATTTTTAGGCTTGCAGGCTGGTCATTATTATCACTGCTGCCACCAATATTTATTGGACCTATAAGGTATGATTATCTAATTAACTCTATAATATCTGTAAGGCCTTTGCCTCACCTTAGATTTGTGAAGGGAAGCTAATGATTTACTTTTACAAAGAATATGTATCTTTTTAAATCATACATGCTAATGGGAGGAATATTAGAAAACAAAGGTAAGCAAAAGGAACAACTGTAACTCTGAAACCACTGTGAACATTTCTGTATATTGCTCATTTTTCTTCCACATGCAAATACATATTTTTCACAAAAAATCAAACTATTATATTCCCTTCCTTTTTGTTATGTAACTTTTCAAGCTTACATAATAACTTAAGTAGAAGTCTTTCTTTTCATAGTAGGGAGGTAAAAAATATCAGATTCAATGATCTTCATGTTTTCTGCAGTCTGAGGTTGTCTGTGATTGATTTTTTTAACTTTTTAAAATTGTTGTTCAAGTACAGTTGTCTCCATCCCCCCGCCACTTCCCTCCACCCCAGCCATCCCCACTTCCCACCCCTTGGTTTTGTCTCCTTTGGTTTTGTCCATGTCCTTTGTAGACATTCCTGAAAACCCTTCCCCCTCACCCCCCCATTATCCTTTCCCACCTCTCCTCTGGTTACTGTCAGTTTGTTGTTAATTTCAGTGTCTCTGATTTTTTTTATATTTAAGGCAAAGCTGCCTGAAGACTTTAGTGGATACGTAAAGAATTATTATAGCTGGATACTGTATCCCTTTGCCAATTTCTTTAGAATATATACTTGCTGGTATGGAGAAACAATAACTGCCCTGTTGAATTCAAGGTGTACAAATGTCCAAAGATGTTCTTAATCCTATTGCTCTGACCAAGGTGCTGAAACTGTCCCCTGAAATTGCATCTCAGCTGTTCAGAAGCATAAGAAAGTGGGTAATTGTTTTCCATTGTATTTCTAATCACATCCCAATAAAGTATATAGCAAGGTACTAAACAATTCTCAGGACTACTTTCCCCCCAAAGAAAAGCAGACTACTGTAACTACCATTATTGCTGAAAATTAGGATTAAAGCCATGCTATAGCCCATTTAAAATGTCTAAATGTCTGAAAACAAGCAAACATATGACACATTTACAAGACCATAACACAAATATATACACATCACAGAAATTACAGATACAATTTTTAGGATATAAGTTAGATTTATGCTAATGTTAATGGCATTATTAAATGAGATTGGGTACATTCAGGGTGGTATGGCTGTAGACAATAGCATTATTAAATAAGGTAGTGAACTTATGAAAATATATCATGTTGTATTTTCTCACTTTCATCACTGTAGGTAACAAATTTAGGCAAGAGGCAAGGATCCACTTCAGTGTCAATGTCTTTTCTTTCCCTGGTATTTCCGCTTTCTCGGTTTCTAATGAAATCTTTTCTAGCCCTAAAGTCTTGCCTCATTGTTTAAGCAATTTGCCATGTAAGCATCATTAAATACATTTGACACATATATCTTAAGGGAGACTGATCAGTTCCATGGGGTCATTTGGCTATTAGGTTGTCAAGATACATCTGTATCTCATTCACTCAGTAAACATTCCATGGTAACTGACATGCACAAGGCAATACTTTGATGGATAAAAGGAAAAACAGGGGATAAGAGAAATAGAGCTACATGTAATATGCATGTTTTAAAATGGTACATTCCAGAGGAGAATAAAAGGGTAACATGTACACTTACTATAGAAAGAAATTACTTGTAGCTTGGGAGAGGCAGTATGAAAGAGGGCTGATGCAGTGGTGTTTAATCTGGGCCCTAAATATGATTAAAGTTTTGACTAATGGAGACTGGGTAAACATTTGAGAGGAAAGGAAATAGTGAGAACAGAATCATGAGAAAGAAATTTAGGGTGCATGAAGTGAAGTGATGGTAAATGAAACAGAAGCAAGGTGGTAATAAGTGTAGAGAATATTCTATTCATCCAGAAAAAAATTATTAGATTTAGTTTATCCTATAAAAAACAGATTTGTCAGGCTTTTAACAAAGATTTTACTTATTTATTTTTAGAGGGGGGGAAGGGAGATAAAAAGAGAAGGAGAGAAACATTGATGTGCAAGAGAAATATCAATTGGTTGCCTCTCCCACACCCTCCACTGGGGACCTGGTCCACAACCCGGGCACGTCCCTGACCAGGAATCGAATTGGCAATCTTTCAGTCTGTGGGCTCAACCCATGAGCCACACCAGTCAGGGCTATCAGGTTTTTAAGAAAGAGAATTATTTAGTCATAATTGTAACTTAGGAAGATGAAGCTAGCAATACACATAGGAGGCAAAGAGGGGAGCAGAACAATGTTATGTAAACAGCCTTGTATTGGTAGTAATAATAGAGAGGAAAGT
Organism: Trachops cirrhosus; assembly: GCA_028533065.1. Lineage (NCBI taxonomy): Eukaryota > Metazoa > Chordata > Mammalia > Chiroptera > Phyllostomidae > Trachops > Trachops cirrhosus. The sequence goes on from CM052539.1 coordinate 147,677,944, forward strand.
CAGAAAGGACAGCATTACATTCTTAACAACTCCTCTAACACACTGCCATTCTTGTAGAAAATATTTGTATTAATTTATTACATCATATTTTTCAAAAAAAATTGGAAAATATTTATCATTGTAGTTATTCTCTGAATGAATACAAGGTTAGTTGAGTGCTTAAAATGAGATACTAAATATGCTCAATTTAGAAAGTAAGTATGTCTATGATACCTCCTCTTGTCTTCAAGAAGCTTATCTTGGTTTGAAACAGATGTATAAACAGGTAACTTATATGTCACTGCATTATAGCATAGATAAAAAACTGAAAAAAATTATTGGTACAATGTAGAGGAAAGAGTATTGCAATGAGAGTCTACAGTCTGAGTTTTAATTCCGGTTGTCACTTATAGTCTGTGTGACCTTGTGTCCTAAGGCAGGTTCTTTAGTAAACAGAAATCTGCATGCAGGAGGTTTTCATTAAAGTGTTCTCAGGAACAACACATCTCTAAGGAATATGTGAAAGTTTGGGAGAAGAGAAAAACTGGATGATGTTGCCATCAAAACAAACCCTTCAGTCAAAGAATGGGGAGCTTTGGAGCTGAGTTGTCCCTTCAGAATTGAAGCAAGAAGCTGAATTTTTGTATATTGACCTTATACAATATACAGGTATGACCATATACAGGTATATTGACCTGAAGTGGGTTTATCCTTGGGTAGGGCAGCTTTCTTCAGCTGAAGTTCATTCCTGGAGAGCTGGGAGAACAAGTGCCTCAATCGTGAGAGGGATTTTGTGTGGTGCATCATTTACAGCATTTTCTACACCATACTCCTTGTACTGCCCAGAAACACTTGCCTCAAAATGAAGTTCATTCCTTCTGGAAACAGCTCCTACAGTTTTCTGGTTAAACTTTGGTCTTTTTTCTTGGAGGAACTAAGAAGAATTTTAAAACTACAGTGCACATGTAGCAATTCATCTTGCAACTGCAACTAATACTCATTACATCTCTTGTATACTATTTATTCTAGATGCTCCTGTGTAGTAGACTGTTCTGCATGGCGTGGGCCCAGCTCCCAGTCGAAGATGCACAGGACCCATGCCCACGGATAGGTTCTCCTGTGGGGAATCTGGCCTACAATGTACCGAGGCCGCTATGAGTCTTGCTTTTTGGTAAAACTCCCTCACCCTGAATTGAGGACATTTACAGAAAAGCAACTTCCTAAAATCCATGCTAAACCTTCTAAGGATGAGTGTAACCAGTTCAACCACTTTTGCCTTTTCATTTGCAAATATCACTCTTCTGTGATGTGATTAGCCGCATTGGCTCCTTTGTTTTCTGTAAAAGGTAATCACCTAAAGCGAGCCTGTGCATAGTTAATGAGGACCTTCTTGTAATGTGTCCAGTAAGACAATAAAAGCTCATTGGAGCAAGGGCGGAAACTTTTGCTCCCCTTGAGAGAAAAGCCATGCTGTCCCTTTTCCTCATGTCTCATTTCATCCATAATGAACCATCCACATGGCCCCCACGAGCCGGGGTCTGCATCACTCCTGAAGTTCTTCTAGAACTTCTGCTTGTCTAGGTGACTTACTGTGTAGTGATCCAGACTGTTATCCTTGTTTGGTATGAAGCCCTGGTTACCATGATCTTTTTACCATGATTAGCTATGCCTGATGCCTTTGTCCATCTACCATCAAACTAGGCAGGAGAGTACTAAGCGTTATGATGACAAGCGTTTTCTCCTTATCACTATTGTGTAAGAAAAGCCCACTCTCGTATTGATGAACAGACTAAACTATTCATGCCAGTGTTGTGATTATTATTTTATCTTTTATTCTCTTGGCATATGTAGCTTAAATGGCAGCAACAAAAGCATGAAGCTCTATGGAACTATTACTGTAATGTTCACAGAAGTGTTCTTTCTCTAAGTGAGGGCATTCAGAGAACACAGACCAGGTCATAAATTCTCCAAGTTGGTCATTGAGAGTGAGGGCATATGGGGCCATTCTTAACTCCTCTTCTTTTGCTATGGGACCCATATAATCTGCCTAATGGGGACACAGAACGATAAAACGGGTCACTGATTTAGGGCAGTTATCTTCAACTGGTGCAGTGCAAGAATTTTTAAAACATTCAATACCTGATTATTTAGTCAGGGGCATGGAACTCTTTTCCCTTAGATTGTCAAATAGATAAATTACAACAACCAACACAACAATAGCCACCCAGTGTGAATATCTTATCTCGAACCATAAACATAGATCCTATAATACAGTTGTATCTTATTGGTCATGTTGCATAATAAGGTTGCATCTGATTGGCTAATTCTTGGTACCAGAAGTCCTTATATACACATAAAGTCACTTGATCTTTTTTAAAAAGTCACTTTGGAGCAAAAAGAGTAGGTAGTTACTATTATTTTGTATCAATAAATAAAATTTATACCTATTTTTGTCAGATTGGCAAAAAATACAATATTTTGGTGTGCCATAAAAATTTAGTAATTAGTTTATGTGTGCCATGAGATGAAAAAGGTTTAAAAGTGCTAGTTTAGAGTATAAACCACATCCTGAAGGAGAGCATGTCATCCTTGTGGGTTATCAGTTCCAAGCCGGAACCTCATTTGCATCTACTCTATTCGTTGGCAGAGTGGTAGGTATGGGATGGGTCACGTGCCCACATATCTCCTTTAGTGTAAAGTGGTTTCCTTTTGTTAGATGATATTATGCAGTATTTTAAGTAGTAGATCAAAAACTTCTGTATGCCCTTAGGTAGTGGTGCTGGAAACTACTGAAAACCCTGAAAACTAAAGGCAGGCCTATAACTTAATGCATGTATTTACTTTTGCCATGATAAATTGTTGCTCTTTTCTTTTTTTAAGTATATTTTATTGATTATGCTATTACAGTTATCCCATTTCCCCCTCTACCATGCACCCCCTCCTTCCAGCATTCCCCCCTCAGTTCATGTCCATGAGTCATACATATAAGTTCTTTGCCTTCTCCATTTCCTATACTATTCTTAACCTCCCCCGTCGGTTTTGTGCCTACCAAAAATTGCTGTTCTTTTCTGATGAAAGGTGTCCAATGTAATCATCCTGAAACCAAATATCTAATTGGTCTCCTTGAAGGATGGGACAGGAGCTCTGTGTTGGTCTCCATTGATGGCAGGTGGATATTGAGCAACAGCTAGGCCTAGATCAGATTTGGGCAGCTGTAGACTATGTTGAAGAGCCTATGTATGCATAGCCTTAACTTCTACCATCAAGGCTGCTCCACTGGTGCTGCATTGCAGTGTTAATGGGGCCTCTTCCATGGTAGATTATCTCTAGTGGGTGTTAAGGTATAATAAAAAATATTCGCAGTGCAGGTCCACTCCCATTGGGGCGTTTGATGTGTCATCTTGTGCGGGTGTGGGGTTAGGGGACAGATTCAGAAGTTTCCACTTTATTTTTCCAGCTTCCACAACTCTGGCCCCACAAGCCAAGAAGCCATTATGAGTTTCTTTCAATAACCAAATATGTCCATTCCAATCATGCGTTCAAGGACTGCAGAAATAACTTCTAGGATGTCTGCAGGCCCAGTGGACTCAATACCAGCTGGGCCAGAATTCATATTGTCAGGTCTTCAAATGTACCCACTTTAACAGCAGGACCATGATAATGACTTAGGTCCTCAAGTGTTCATATCAACTTGAACTCTGTGTTCCACAGTTCTCAAAATGACAGAGCATTCACAGTGTATATTTTTGCAGTGTATAGTTACTGATTAAACAGTCATAAGTCCTGAGGGAGGTTGAGGGGAATCATAACTGTGTAAACATGCAAAGATATTCAAAGTCATTTTTCACGGGCACTCAGCCTCTCCATTACTCAATGGGTTAATTAATGGGGTTTGAGAACTGGCTCAGATCTAGAAACTGGGAAAGAGATTAAGCTATTTTACTGGGGTGGCTGCTTGTACTCTTGTTGGCTGACCATCTATCTTTCCCATAGAAACACTGTGTCCTTTGAATCATTTCCATAATTCTTGGGCTGCACACTGACTTTGGTACCCATTACCACGACTTTAAACCTGTCATCTGGCCTCCTTTATGTTAGGATCTTAATATCCCTACTACTATTGTGAGCCCAGTTCTTAGTATCTTCTGCCCTCCTCCCTGACCTAGAGTGGATGGCTATCACTGAGCTTTTCAGATACACTAATTCCTCTCTCATCAGTGCATTGCTAATTACTTCGTCAACAGTCACAGGGCCTCTCTTTTGTAATATAATTAACTGTTGTGTTTTCTGGCTTCACTTACTAAATCCAGTCTAGTATGCCCACTTTTCTAAGCATTCCTTTGCCATCTGCCTTAGTGTTTCTGAAATTTCTACTTCACTTAGTTCTGGGCCATGATTGTTTTCCAGCATCCAACAGCCATTCTAACAGCACATTGATGTCGTATTTTAAGTTTCTTCCTAAAGTATAAATCCTGTATTACTTATCCTTATCAATTTTCTGCTCCTCTTTTGTCTAACACTTTAAGGATCCATTTCACTATATATACACAAAATATCCTTATGTATATTTTAAGAGAAGAAGTGAGACATTTCAGACATAGAAAGAGGATTTGATAATTATTAATTAAGACTTAAGATATGCCTATTGGCATTCTAAGTTAACTTGATGTTTTCCACTTACATATGTCCTTATAGAAGGTGGACATATGAAACATAAAACTTGGCTCCATTGTTTCAGTAGGTCATTACTTCCCACTTTAGGCATGCATGTACATACACACACATTCACACATGTGCGCACACACCCACACCCTCCCACATGCTAGACCAAAGAGGAACAAGAGGTTTAATCTAGGTCAAAGGACGTGAGGGAGAGAAGTTTCAGTCCTTTAATGTTTAAGTGACCCCTGTTATGCATGATTAAGAAGACTGAATTCAACTTGCCAAGTAGGTCAGCGACAGTATTATGAAGGATCAGAACAATCCGGTCATGGATCAGCTTTTCCAGTACTGGTCCATTACCTTCCATTTTACTTCATGAACATCGCCCATTATGTCAAGCCTGGCTTCTCTGAGATGAAACAGTCTGTGCTGCCAGAAATAGGTGGCTGGAGGAAGACAGAATTTGCTAATCCATGATTGCAACTCTGAGGCCAATCAGAGGATCATGAAGTCATGCAGTTACAAAAGAAAAACAATTATTACTACAGAGGTGAGAAATAGTGTCAGTTTTAAAACAGCTTTCAAATATAAAATAACCAAGCTTGGTTTTGACTAGGTACTCAAATACAAAAACAAATAATTCTAACTGATAATCTGTTCTGAGAAACTAAGTTTACTTTTTTATAATTATCAGAGTTGGGGAGTTTGCTCACATTACTGCTGACACTGTGGCCAAAGTACTCCATTTTAATGAACTCTGAGTGTTCAAATATGTCTTTGTCTTTTATAATTTGCATTTATCTGTCATACTGAGTCATGCAGTCTACAGTCTCCTCCCTATGCATTTTCCCATCTCTGTATGGTGAGGAAATAAAAATGTCTCCTCAGCATAAATTTTCCACCAAAATTTCTTTGCATAGTGTGGTTAGAAGAACTAGTCTTTGTAGAGGTTTGATAAGACACTTAAAATTATGGGAACATTGATTTCATGAAAGGGAGAAAAGGGAAGAGTGTTTTTCAAAACTTTTTAATTTCATTTAAGTGGCTCTGGTAGAGGACAAAGTGTTCACGGAAGATATGGGGAGGCTGGCGTGACTGAGACTGCCCCATACGCAGAACCATATATTAAGGTGAGCCGTTTGAAATTTCCATTTCTATAGGGCAAATATGGCCTAATATTGGAAATAGCCCATCATCTAATTTACCTAAATAGGCATCTATGATGTACACTAATGGGAAGAATATCTTTGTAAAAGTGCTTAGTGAATTAAGCAGTTAAACAAAGTAAGCAGAAGTGGCTGCTTCACATTTGGTGCCATATAATTTAAATTGGTGTTTCTTTTCTGAGAATGTTTGCCCTAGTCATAAAATAATGCTGTTTAATTTCAAAAATGACAGCTAATTTATATCATTTGTAACCATTAAATTCACTTTGGAGTTTAGGCCAAATGTAAAATTAATAATCATTAGAAAGTGCAAACCTAGCCAACAATGTGCTTGCTACTTAAAAACTTTCTGTCAGTTTTTACTGGATGAAAAGGTTTCTTGTCCATACAAAAATGAAAAACTATAGTTTTTCAAAACTTTCAGTTTTCAAAAATGAAAACTTCAGTAGACTCTGCAGCATCCAAAATGCATTAGATGGTGAAGTTATAGTTACTTGCAGTCCCTAGTAATTAAGCAAATCTCTGATTCAGAGATTTTGAAAACAATACTTTAAAGGAATATAAATATTTGCTGCTTATCTTAAAACCAAATTATTGAAAAACCTATCATTTCCTTGTGTATTTAACTAGGTCAGAGCACACCAGCATGCAGTGATCTCTTTTCATTCCAGTGGGTGCAATCAAATGTAACAGGGAAATATGTAGATGAGTGGACACTTCTAAGGCCAATAACTAAGTGACTTCAGTGGCTAAAATCCAGCATCTGGGATTACTAATGTCCTCTGTACTGCAGCAAATAACGTAAGTAATTATTCATGGGCGATTGTCTGGTAAATGATTGTTTTATAGATCAGTATGCCAATATATAATGATGAACTATAAGCCAAATGATAACTCTAGATCTAAATTGCTAAGTGGTTCCTCATATTTCCCTAGTGTCTAGAACAGTGATGAAAACACAGGGCATTCATAAAGGGTTTGTTAAAAAATGAGAGAATACATAGATCAGTTAATTAGTAGATCGATTCTTTAGTGATCACATAGTATCTCATATGTATGCAACACCTTACCATTTATTAAACACTTTCTAATATGCATACAATGTAATTATAAGTAAAGGTATTGTGGTAATCTATAATAAAATTAATAATGAATCTGATACTCAGAGGATGATTTATTGGAATATGCATGCAATTTTGAATGAGAAGATAAAATTATGAGTTTTGTTTCTGGAATTGTTTCTGTTTAGGCAACTTTAAATAAGTGAGCAATTTGAGTCTCCATTTACATATCTGTGAATAAGGTTGATAAGACCTCTATCATAAGTTATTCTGCAAGAATTAAATGAGAGATTGCATGTAAAACAGCAATGTATAAAAACAATCAAGTGTTATACCTTCTAATTAGGAATAAACAAGCTTCAACTCTGGAAATTAAGCAACTTGATCAAAATGCACAACTATGAACGCAGTTTCCCTATGTAGGTTATGACAGCGCCATTATTTATAATCTATCATTCTTGCAAACCCCCGATGACATACAGTGTTCTTACACAGTGAAGTCCATTATCCTTCAGTGAAGATACTTTATTATGGGCATCATATTTCAACATTTCATTCCATGTCTCAAGTTTTCTCCTTTTTAAAAATTTATTGGGGTGACATTGGTTAATAGAATTATATAGGTTTCGGGCATACAATTCTATAATACATCATTTGTACACTGTATTGTGTGTTCAGAGCCCAAAGTCAAGTCTCCTTCCATCACCATTTATCCTCAACCCCCGCCCCTTTACACTCTCCTATCTATCCCTAACCCTTTTCCATCTGGTAATCACTATACTGTTGTCTGTATCTATATGCTTTTCTTTTATTTTTTGCTTAATCCCTTCACTTTTTTTCACACAGCACCCCCCAAGTCCTTCTCCTTTGATAGCTGTTGGTCTGTTCTCTGTGCCTATGAATTAGTTTCTATGTTATTTGTTAGTTTATTTTGTTCATTAGTTTCCACATATAAGTGAAATTATATGGTACCTGTCTTTCTTTGATTGGCGTATTTCATTTAATATAATACTCTCCAGGTCTATCCACACTGCTGCAAAAGTTAAAATTTCCTCTTTGTTTTTTTTAAAGTTGAGTAATATTCCATGATGCAAATGTACCACAGCCTTTTTATGCACTCATCTCCTGATGGGCACTTGGGGTGCTTTTAAACTTTGGCTATTGTAAATAATGCTGCAATAAAGATACAAGTGCATATATTATTTCAAAATAATATATTTTGAAAGGAAGTCCAAGTTATCATCTTTTAATAATCATTACAGACCTCTGTGAATAGTTCATACTTACCAAAGGAATAAGGACTAGATATCCAGATTTTCCTTCGCTGACTAAAGAGTGCATCATAAGGACAGGTAAATGTGACTAGTTAGATTCAAGAATTAACTTCCAAGAAGACTTCCTTTCCAAACCCTATCACCAATATACAGGGCATTCTTTTTCCTTCTGAGCCAACATTATGTCCATTTCTACATTTAATTTAACTTCTCAGCTCTGTGCAAGCCTTTCTCACTGGTTCTCACAATCATGCACATATTTGCTAGCACCCACTCTACATGGAAGTCTATGCTAAACGCAGTGAAAGTACCAGGAGGACTTAAATTTTAGAATAAAACTTTGGTGCCTGGAGATTTGAAGAAAATGGCAGCTTTCTTTGTTAGTTTAATAAATGGCAAGAAATGCTTCTGATCCTTGAGAAGATCAGACACCAAACACCATTAAACCACTTTTCTTTTTCAGCTAGCTTTATTTGAAGAAATTGAATGTTAGCATTGATAAATTTATTAATAATTCCACATGGCAGTTTTAGTTCTTAGACTTTCATATATTTTTTTCACATTGCAATCGGATGCAGTCTTTCCCTCAGACAAACCTTCTCCTGTGCTGCTCAGATTAAACTACATCTTCCTGATTTTTTCTCCTATGGAACTCTGAACATTTGTATGGCAATTCCTACATTTTGTAATTACTAGTTTATTTCATGTCTGTCACCCTCACTAGAGTGTGAGTCTGTAAGGGCAGATATTTAAGTTCCCTATATTACTCTCTTCTTTTTTGGCCCAGGTCCTATGGCAATAACTGGGATACACTATTGTTCAATCACTGTATTGGACAGCCATCCAGGGGTGTGCAACCTGCGGCCCGCTGGCCACATGCAGGCCAGGATGGCTGTGAGTGCGGCCCAATGCAAAATCATAAATGTACCTAAAACATTGTGAGATTATTTGGTGATTATGTGTCACAATGTATTTAATGTGTGGCCCAAGATCATTCTTTTTCTTCCAGTGTGGATCAGAGACGCCAAAACGTTGGCCACCCCTGGTCAGACCATCTAAACTGTCTCCGTGTTTCCCTTTTCATTAACAGTCTTAGAGTCATACTGCTAGGAAGGGCTTCCAGGAAGATTTGGTATTTTGGCCAGAAAATAAAGCCCTGCCTTGTGCTTATCAGAGTTAAATACAGAACAGGAAGTTTGGTTTAATATACATATTTTCATAAAACAGGAGGGAAAAATTAAAGCCTTTGAAACTAACAAACTCCACCTTTCCTTGCATATTTTCTGGTACAAATAGAGATCCTTTCAGTGTGATTTCATCACAAATCTGAGCTATAACTATAAATGATATATATATATATCTCACGCCGTTTTCTCTCTTGGTGTTGCTGGCAGACACTTTAAAGATTTTAGAGGCTTGACCACTCAGGAGGACATAAGTGATTCTTTCTGTGAGGATACAATCTGATGGGGACAGGTAGGAAGAGCATCTCAAACATGGCACGAGCATCAGAATTGCCAAAGATTCCAGCGTAGCAGTCACCCTGCTTTTCAATGTAGGGAAGATTGATATGAAAGTCTGGTGGCGTAGAGGATTACTCACTTCTCTATGTGATTCTGCATTCTTTCTTTCATTATGTTTCCTTCTGAACTGTTGTGGATGTCTTTGGAATGTGCTGTTCATTTCAGCATGGATGCACTCAGCATTTTGTGGCCTGCTGGGCTGTTTTACTTCACCGCTGGGCTGTACTTGCCAGCTTTTGTTGAGAAATAACAGGAGGTCATACACGGTGTCAAGAAAATGTTGGCATAGTTAGAAAAACAGGTATTGTATTAGTTGCAATGAATTCGGACCTACTGATGGTAGGATTAATGAAATCTGCTTCTGGCACTCTTCACAGCTCGATGATGCTTACAATGAGCATAGCCTAGACACCAGAGAGGCTTAACAAGGCTCCTGGCCCCTGGCCTGCTTGATCAAGCCAGACCGAGTCAAGGTACTTGGCAAGTAAGTGCAGGCCTCCTAAAACATTTCTCTAGAAAAGTAGGGGTAGAAAAAGGTGAAGAAAAGAAAGAAAAACAGAGAGAGGAAGATGATAGGAGGAACAAGAAAAGAAGAAAAGTAGGAAAGGAAGGAGGAAAGAAAGAAGAAAAGGGGAGAAAACAGACAGAATTACATATGATATCTTTTTAGCAATTCAAAATTGAATCAATATAAATATTAGTAAGTAGCAACTCTTTATTAACTGCTTTACTATATATGAGTCACTGGCCCACAAGCTTTACATGCATTAATGAATGCAAGTGCACTTCCACATAATGATGTAAGTACTACTTATATCCCCCTTTATAGATGAGGAAGTGGGCTACAGAGGGACTAAAAACATTGCCTGAGACTTTATAGCGGTGAAAGGGTGGACCCAGCATTTGAATTCAGGAATCTGACTACAGAGTCTGTATTCTTAAACACTGGATATAACTGCTTCTCTCCAGAGTCTGTCATCCAGACCAGACTGTATCGGCAACTGTCAAACAGGCTTGGTGGGCAGGGTGAGGGAGCACGTGGAAGGAATCTTAGAACTATGGATTGAGAGAGCTGTAGCAGACCTCAGACAGCAGGTGCTGCTAGGGGAGTGAAGGACTGTATGCATCCCATACTTTGATATGGGCAATTGGTGTTTTTTCTAACTTTTATGTGTCACACCAGGGAAGCACAGTTTCAAGCTATCCTACCGCTTAATATAAATGATCTTCCCTTAAGTCCTCCCCTTTACTTACAGAATCCGGAGATTATACTGCTTTTAGATAGAATTTCCTTAAGTTCCTGGGTAGGTAGGGTCAAGAAGGCAAAGACATGGTTATACAGAAAGGCAGTGGGGATTAGAGAGCCCAGGTCTCCTAAATCCCAGGTGATTTCACACCTGGGATCTTCTTATTTCACACACAGAGGAATTTAAGACTAAACAGGTTATCACAAAACCTGTTTCCTTCCTGAAGGAAGGCAGAGGCCAAATGAAAAGAAGCTCCAAGGAATATGGACAGCATTCTGTCCCTGTCAGGGACCATAAATAATAGTTATAAAACTTTTTATTTTATTTTATTTTATTTTATTTTATGCTAAATTCACCAGCACACAATAGCCATCCCTACTTCAGGAGAATCTAGGTAAATCTACATGTGCAAATGCCGGGCCCTGTTCACTTAAGTTAACTTGTATAACTTCTCTCTCTGCCAGGACTCCCAGAAGAAGCTGAGTGCCCACTGGTTGTCTTACAAATCTTCAAACTTGGCTCCAAATAAGATTATTTAAAGAAGAAAATGAATGAAGACAAACCCTTGAACACACTTACTAATATGCTCCAGTCCCTGCCCTTTGATGAAGGCCAGCAGGATCCAGACACAGATTACTTAAATGTCATTAACTAAAGTTTCAATTTTCTTTTCCCAAAACTCTTAAACACCATGGTAAGATATGAAAAAAATATTCCATTTCTGAATTGCATCTTGAAAACATTGTTTGTTACCCATTTAGGATTATCCACTCTGTTCTATTAAATTTTTTATTATTTACCAACATTAAACTCTGTGTAGTCATTTTTATTATTATAGTCATAAATATAATATCTACTAAAGCAAATCTACCTTCATTACACTTCCTTTTCTAAATATTATTACTTACTTCCTTGTTTGTTTTAAAGCACCTTTTTCAAGTTAAAAATTTTTAAATATTTTATTTATTTATTTTTAGAGAGAGGGGAAGGAAGGGAGAAAGAGAGGGAGAGAAACATCAGTGTGTGGTTGCCTTTCATGTGGCCCCCACTGGGGACCTGGCCCATAACCCAGGCGTGTGCCCTGCCTGGGAATCGAACTGATGACCCTTGGGTTCTCAGCCCATGCTCAATCCACTGAGCTACACCAGCCAGGGTTTTCAAGTTAAAATTTTTATTAGTATTTTTTATTTTAATTCACTAAGCATTAATTAACTTGGAAAGAATAATACCTTTACAGCATTTAGCATTTTCCTACAGGTCAGAACATAGTATCTATTTTACATACCATTCTGTAATGTGTTTCAGTTTCTTTATACATTCAGGATGTTATTCCTAGTTTTATGTTTTTGCTTATATTCCACCTGATTTTTGTTTTCTAGAGCTACACTAATAGCATCTGTACTTAAACACATTTCTGACTCTTCACTTACAATATTAAAACCTCTTACATTTGTTATTTATTTATTACTCAAATATTGCATAATGATTTTAAAACACAAATACAATAGGTGGTATTTTTGTATTCATTTCAAATTTAATAAAAATGTGCCTAGTGTCTTACCCATTAAGTATAATTACTAACCAGCTACTTCTTTAAACTAAGTATCCTGATCATGTTGAAGAAATAATTGATTATTCTTGTATTTTCACTTTTATAGAGAATTTATTTTATTGACCTTATAACTGTATACCTTGTTAAATTTACTTATTATATTAATTCTAGGAGTTTTTCCTAAGTTCCTTAATTTTTGGTCAACAATTATGCCATATAAATAAGAACTGATTTACTTTTATTCATTTATGCCTTTTACTGATGCCTTTTCTTTCTTTCTTTTGATTCATTATATTACCTAGGGATACCATGTTAAATAGGGGTGGTAGGAGCTTGAATTTAATGGAAAAGAATTCCCATTGCACCATTTTAAGTATGATACATGTATAACATTAGCTATATTTTGTTGTAGATGCTTTTTACTATATTCAGTAAATTCTTTTCTATTTCTTGTTTGTTGAAAGTTTCTAATATAGAAGACTGTTAAATTTTGTTAAAAAGTTTACAGCCTCTTTTTTTCTTTGTAATTTCCTTCATAAGTATCCTTAATAAGATGAATTTTCTTAACAAGGTATTTTTATGATAAATTAAGCTTGCATTTCTGAAATAAAATTAACTTGGTCAAAATATATTATCTTTATGTTGCTAAATTTGATTTGCTAAAATTTGTTAAAGATTTCTGTGTCTATGTTCATGGAGAATGCTGGTCTTTCTTTTTTCATGATCTTCTTACTGACATTTGGTATCAAGATTATTCTGTCTTCATAAAACAAGTCTGGATGTTCCTTTCTCTTTATTTTCTAAAAGAATTTGTGTAAGATTGGTTTTATTTCTAAATATTTGTTATAATTACCAGTGAAATGACCTAACAGAGTTTTCTCAATGGCATTTTTGGAAAAACTTATAAATTTAATTCATTAAGAAGCCTAGGAATATTCAGATATTATATTTTCCTTGGCCAGTATGTGAGCCAGAATTCTAAGGTAAACTTGAAGATTCCTTCCCTCTGGTATACTTGCCTTGTGAAATCCCCTCTTCCTGAGTGCTGAGTTGGACCTACTCATGCGGGTACTTAAAGGAGGGATTGAGCCCTACCTGGTGAGAGAGACTTCCTTCTGGTTTCAAAAAAGTAAACAACCATGTAATAAAGATGGCTCTTTGGAAGGAACCAAAGGGCCTGGATTCTAACAGAAGTAAATTCTGCCAAGAAGCAGTGAACTTGGAAGAGGACTTTGGGCATCAGATGAGAACAAGGCCTAGCTAATACCTAGGTTCAGCGTTGGGTGACTCTGAGCAGAAACCTTAGGCTGGCTTTACATAGACTGATGATCTAAAGACCAGATAGATAATAAATAAATGATGTTTAAAGACCCTACATTTGTGGTAACATTTCATACAATAAAAACTAATACAGCCAATTTGGAAAAATAGTATTTTTCAAAAAAAATTTTCTTTTCTTACAAGTTGGTAAATTATTGACTTAAAGATGTTTTAACATATTTTTATATCTATATAATCTGTAGTTCTGTTTTATTTTTACTTCCTTTTATTAATAGTTTGCTTTTTGCTACCTTTTTCTTGGACAACTTACCTAGAAATTTATTCATTTTTTAAAATTCAGCTTTTTGTTTTAGCTTTTTCTGCATTGATCGCCTGTTTTCTACTTTTATATAATATTTTCAATTGTATACTTATTTAGATTATATTTACCCTTGCCTTATAAACTCTTAAGTTGAAAACTTAAGATGTTGTTTTAATATATTTTTCCAATATAAGAACTTAATGCTATCAATTCCCTTTGACAGTCTTTATATCTATCCAATAATTTTCATGTCATATTTTTATTACAGTTTACCTAATTTAAAAGATTGTTTCCTTTACTTTTTCATTTTTCATGATTTATTTTTTGATAATGGATTATTTAGAGCTTTTTGTTAAATTTCCATGTATTGGGGCTTTTTTTGATATACTAGTATTAAATTATAATTTAGTTTTATTATGTTCAAAGGACATATTCTATATAATTCAATCTTTTCAAATTTGGTGAGACTTATTTTATGACCCAGACTATAGTCTACTTTGATGAATGCTACATCTATGTTTAAATAAATATATGTACAAATTTACAGCTTCTGCTGAGAATGTGGAAAGCTGTAAGCATCAATCTTACCCTTACAAAAAAAGGCAAAAAAATAAAATTGTCATACAGGTTTCAAATTTACACCTTTTCTTGAACTGTTCAGAGAGCTGAAGTTTCTGGGAAAATAACTACTCTTAAATCTAAGAAAAGACAAGCAGTTCCAAGAAGATTACTTGGGAAATACATAGCCAGACCTAGGGAAAAGAATTCAGCTAAAATTGATAACATGAATCTGCTAAAAGGCTGAGTGTGGGCTAGCAAGGGCATATAGAACATTTTAAAGCAAGTGCCCACCCACTCACAGGCTCTTCGCAACAGACCTAATGGGGTGCTCACCAAAAAAGATGGGGAACAGGGCAAGAAACATAAAAAAGCATCCAAAATGGTGCAGAAGAGGGGGACAGCAACTTTTTCAGGACAAAGCCCACCTACACCTCCTCTCTCTCCTATGAAACAGGAACCTTAAATCACTAGTGGAAGAACACTATATCCTTAAGACATTAATTAAAACCCATTGTAACTAGGATTAGAGCACAGAGGAAAGATAATGTCTCTCCCTAAAGGATGTCAAAAATACTTACTAAGCCCTGACTTCCTACTTGGAATGGGGAAGAACCACTGAGCAGACACTACCCCTCAGACCAAGGGACAAAGTGCCTTCCTGAGACTGAGGAGAATTCAGAACAAAGAATGTTTCCAAACTTTCCTCCAGGCATGTTAACACAGGTTGGGTAACAAGTAAGTGCTGCCTACTCCTGGGAGAGGAGCAAGAGCATGGGGGGAAACCCTCAATGAAGTGCTGTACAAAAGAAAGACATAAAACTCAGAGCAGAGCAGAAATTGAAGGAAAACAAACCTCTGGGAAACCAATCCCTCTCCAAATGCAAGATAACACTAGAGGAATTTGAGGTCTGTGTAGCAAGATGTCCAGCCTTGAGAGAAAGAAAGAAAAAAAAGAAAGAAAGAAAGAAGGAAGGAAGGAAGGTAGGAAAGAAGGAAGGAAGGAAGGAAGAAAGGAAGGAAGGAAGGAAAAAGAGAAAGAAAGAAAGAAAGAAAGAAAGAAAGAAAGAAAGAAAGAAAGAACGAACAACACACTGCTATAAGGCAGAACAAAAGCAGACTCAAATATAACACAGATGTTGGTACTGTCATATATAGAAGTTAAAATAACTATGATTAGATTATCAAAAAGTGTAGTAGATAAGGTTTTCATTATGTATTATAAGATTTGTAATTTTACCAGATAAAATCTAAAGGAGGAATAAAATGGAAATGCTAGAAATAAAAAACATGTTGTGATAATAAATTTCTTCAATGGCTTTATTAGTAAACCTGACATAGTAAAGAATCAATGAACCTGAAAATGGGTCAATAGAAGGTACACAAACTAAAAAACAGAGAGTTAAAAAAACAATGGAGCCCTGGCTGGTATAGCTCAGTGGATTGAGTTCAGGCCCATGAACCAAAGGGTTGATGTTTGATTCCCAGTCACGGCACATGCCTGGGTTGCAGGCCAGGTCCCCAGAAGGGGGTGTGCAAGAGGCACCATACACTGATGTTTCTCTCCCTCTCTCTCCTTCCCTTTCCCTCTCTCTAAAAATAAATAAATAAAATCTTAAAACAACAACAATGGATTATCCCTAAACTGTCAGAAATAACAAATGGTCTAACATATATGTATGATGTCTCAGATTAGTAGAAAATAGTTGAGAAGAGAAGGGATAAAAATTTTTTAATTACTGACAGATACCAAGCTATATATCAGAGAACACCAAGCAGAATAGATACCAAAAATAAAAATAAATGAAAAACAAGCCCCTCCCACATGCATATACACTTAAACAGGCCATATTCAAAATTCTAAAAGTCAAGGAGGAAAGTCAAATATTAAAGGCAGCCAAAGAATAAAATTACATATTGACATACAAAGATAAAAATTACAGCAGAATTCTCATCAGAAGCTATGCAAATTCAAAGACAATGAAGTGGCATCTTAACAGTGCTGAAATAAAACTTGTCAACCCAGAATTCTTTACTTGGAGGAAATATATTTTTTAAATGAAAAAATAAAGACTTATTCTGCAAAATCTAAACATACACTGATTGCCAGGAGACCTGGCATGCTGTCATAAATTGTTAAAGAAAGTTCTTCTGGGAGAAGAAAGAGAAACAGAAAATTAAACATTCACAAAGTAAAAATTACTGAAAATGGACAAAATGGAAAGAATATATTTTCCCCCCTTACTTTCAATTTCTCTAGAATATCTTTTCATTGCCTAATCAGAAACAGTAGCCATTGTCGCAATATGTTCTTGCACAGCCACAGCGGACACGTCCACAGACTGTAGGATGATGGTGACACTCAGTGGGAGCGCAGGACTGGGAACGTCCTGGTTTACACTGACTGTAAGACAGTATCCCACACTCTGGAAGTAACCCGAGTAAATCATCGCATGTACTGTGAGCCAGAAGGCACCCGCTAAAAACAAAATGTTAAATATAAATAATAAAAAGAATAAGAAAATCAATCATAAAAAATGGACAATTAATCCAAAGGAAATAAAAAAAAAGAAAAAGGGAACAGAACAGATAGAATTAATAGAAAACAGCTAGCAAGATAGTAGATTTATTCCAACTATATTGATAATTACATTAAGTATAAATGGTCTAAGCACACTAGTGAAAAGACATATTGTAAGATTTAGGGAAAAAAAAAGAACTAACCATAAGCTGTCTGCAAGAAATCCAATTTAAACATAAAGGTACAGTTAGGGTCATAGTAAAAGAATGGGAAAAAGATATACCATATGTATCAGTTTTTATTTACTGCTCTAAAAAGTTACCACAGTTTAGCAATTTAAAACTGTATAAATGTAATATCTGACCATTCTATAGATTAGAAGTCTACACAGGTATCAAAGGACTAAAACCAGGTGTCAGCAGGGCTGAGCTCCATTCTGGAAGTTCAGGGGCATATCCTTTTCCTGCTCCTAGTCTGGGCTCATGAATCCTGTCTTGGTCTGTTTAGGCTGCTATCATGAAATAACCACAGACGACTTATCTTATAAACAATAGAGATTTATTTTCACAATCCTGGAAGCCGGGAGTCTGCTCTCAGGGTGCCAGCATGGCCCGGGAAGGCCCTCTTCCTGGTCAAAGACACCTTGTATCCTCACTGGGTGGCAGGGGTTAGGGAGCTCTGTGGGGTTTCTTACAAGAGCACCTGGAGTTTTGCAACAGCTCCCCAACTGATCTCTGCTTCCAGAGTGCACCGTGGTTCTTGTCCTCACATTTACACCAAACATAACTTAGTTTCCACACTTCGGCCACAATGATCACTGAAAAAAGCAAATCTGATCATGTCACTCTCATGCATAAATTAGTATAGTGTTTTTTCCTCTTGGATAAAATCTCAAGATCTACCAGGACATATACGTCTAATCTTATCTTTTGACATTACCCATCACACTGTTTTGCAGGTAAAATGAACTTCTTTAAGTTGCTCATGCATCCAGTGGTATATTTTCTGACCTCTGGCTTTTTTCAAAGGTTTTTTTCCTTTCCTGGAATATTCTAAATAGACAGTAACCCCTCGCTCATCATTCAGATACAAAATTAGACTTAATTTCTTTCGGGAAGTCACCTCTAACGTTTAATACCAACTGAAAATAAGGAACTCTTCTCTGTCTGTTCACAGAACCCAATCTTGTCGCTATCGTGTACTTAACACATTACATTTCATTTGTTTAATTCCCTTTATTTCCTGTCCTAGATCATACGATCTGTGACCAAGAGCCTAACAGTTACTCAACAAACATATTTTGAAAACTGATTGAATATTTATACAGAAAACTAGGCCATGGTGTTATCCATTAATCAATTATTCAACATAAAATGAACATTTATTTCACGAAAGGGAAGTGTTAGGAGTGCTGAGATAAAACAGAATCCTTTGAGCTCTCACTCCTGTCAAAGGTATTTCAAGAAAAAGATGAAGTAAAGCTGGTCCTTGAATAAAAGATAGAAATACAGGTTTTAGAAGAGAACTTTCTAACTTGAGGAGCAGACTCCAGGAATGGGGAAAAATGAGGCAGAGAGAAGGAAGAAGGTCTCCTGTTGGGAAATAGCTGGACGATTATTTAACTTTTGTAGAGCAAGGCTGATGTCAACAGTGTGCAAATATCCATCTCTGTTAGTATCTGTCTGTCCATTGGGGTGAAGAGAATATTTATTTGATTTGATTCACCTGCAGAATTCTAATAAATAAAAGCTAAGCAGGAATCGTTTCAAATACCTTATTAAAGGGTTAACTCACGATTTTGTACCCCTTTATGTAAATCACAACGATGTGCCTTTTTCCTGCACCAGCTTTTCCACCCTTTTCCCTCAGTTGTCTCCTTCACCTTTTTCTTAGTGGTACTTTCCCAAGCAGCGTGTTTGCTAATGCACAGCGCCACCTACTGGCGATAATTGGGAACCAACAGTAGCCTCACACCAAGATTGAGGCACGTTTTCTGGGAACGACTTGTTTGACCCTTGCCATGTACTCATGTTTTTCACGTAATGGTACTAGGAAACTCTGGCAAAAGCCACTGTGAGAAACCACCCACCTTAATAGAGATATACCTGAGGAGCTTGGATTACAGAGTGGAAAACGGGGTGATATAATTGCTTTTGTGTGTGCCATTAGAAATATAAAATGGATGGCAATATATGAATTTACAATATATCGTTAATACATATGGGTGATGATAGCACTCTGACATTAGGAATAACATAAAATATCTCCATATTCAAGACTGACTCAGCTGGAATCACAAAATCTGGAGTTCAGCTGTGTAAGCTTGAGCAAGTACCTTCACATTTTCTGAGACTGGCTCCTAATCAATTAAATGATAACCTCCCCACCTGCCTTGAAGTGCTACTCTGAAAACCCAATGAGATAATGGATGTCAAAATACAAGTGAAAAGCAAAACTAAGTGACGGCAGTAGTCATGGTTTGCTAGTGGAACTGGATTATACTTTTCATGACAAATCTGAGCTCTGATTCTATTTCAAGCAAGATTACAACTTCAATGTCTTGTAGAGTTAATAAAAATGGAGTATAAAGATTATCCCTAAGTCTCCTTCAGGTCCTGGAATTAATGGACAATTCATCTCTCCAAGGATGGTATTCCCATTTCCCTGGCTGTCACACTCAGCAAGGGCTGGGGCGTGACTCAGAGAAGGAACCCATCAGACCCAGAAAGTGCTCAAAAACTTCATGTGTTTTTGGATCCACACACACAGTCATAGCTTATCCTCTGCTCTCGCCTGATGTCCATATAAACAGGGCCCACAGGACAGGTTGGGGCAATTCCTCTTCCAACTCCCTAAGCCACATTTGCACACTTTACTTTAATGCCCATCTTCTCATTTGAGATAACCTGGTAATGCACATTTTGCCTTTTTGAAAAGAAGAGTCTGGGAGAGTTGTGTGTAGGACTCTGAGGACAGTGAGTCCAACTGTTTCCTCTTACAGATGAGAGAACTGACAAGCAGAATAGAAACAACAAAGATTTCCTCTTGATATCATGATGGTACTGCACGGAGACCCAGATAACCTGAACCCCCAATAAGCATTTATTTTGTTTTGTTTTGACAGTACCAGGTGTTGTAAGTCCTCTTGATCTACACTCCAAAAATGATTCTGATCATTGAATGTCAACATCATAATAAGATAGCATCCGATGGCCAAATAGCTATTACTTCCTGGCTTGTAAACATAAATCACAAGTGTGGATCAGAATTTCTCCAAGGAGGATAAGTCTAGCTGTGTGTAATAAAGGGTACTAAGATGGAAAATAGGGTCTGGAGACAGGCAAATGCTGGCCACCGATGTGGGTGTTTCATGTCATGCAGGTCAAGGACAAGGTAGCCCAGGTGATGAGCAAACGAGGGCAGGCAGCACCCAGTTAGGCAATGCCTAAGAACACTTTGAGTTGTTAGGCAGCAAAGCCAGAGTCATGTTGCCATGACTCGTGGTGCCAGGAGTCAAACCTAGCTGCCGCGCTGCTCACAGAAGGACTGGAGACTTGGGTTGCTTATCTTCCTACATTCTCCAGATCACATCACGGAGTCTGTGGAACCCCCACCTTTCATTCTGAGCCAGGAGCAGCTGCTATGGCCTCTGACCCAAGATAGTGATCACAATAGTGGCTGCTGACTTGGACTTTACACTTGAACTCTTTGGCAGCAGAGTTGGAATTTCATCGAATGTTGAATATTATTCATGGTCCTGAGAGAACCCAAGCTCCTCATGGAGCAGGCGCAGAGAAGACTCTAAGGTTGACCAGCTGCCTACTCTCTCAGTGGCTGAACTCTGACCTCATAGAAGAGTATGCGGGACAAACACTGAGCTGACTCCAACTCGAAGAAACACAGTCAGTGTAGTACTTGGAGAAAGGTCTCATATGTTATCTCGATTGCTTGTTTGATTTCTTAATGATCATTTCTATTTTCTTGGACTCGAAGGTTTTAGGAGACACACAGTAGGCCAAGAGACAATGTGGCTACATATATGTGCACTCAGGTTTGAGCACCCGAAACTCAGACCTGCGAATTCTGAAAGAGAAACATTCCTCCTGGCTGTCTCCTTAAATCTTATCTAATACCAAATTGATTCAGCAGGGGTATCTGGATTTTACTTAAGGGAAACAAGTTAGGCACATTCGTTACTGGACAAATAAGTCCCCGCTGCAAAGCATGGAAGGTGAGCAGGAACGACCACAGGGAGTCCTGGCCCCTCCTGTCCCACACAAAACTGAGACAGCTACTCCTAATGATATTTATGAATGATGTTCTGTCTGCATAGTTAGTTATTAACGCGGGCAGCACACTCTGGGCCCTTCAAAGCTCAGTTGATGTTTTCTGTTGTTTCAACTATGGCCATGGGCCCTGGGTCTGACAGCAAGCCAAGGGGGTGGGGACATCTTAATAAATAAAAGGAGGCCTGACACATACCACAAAATTCCTCGGCTTCAACTATTCATTTTGGAGTCTTTAATGTTTAATATTTAATGAGTGCCAATATAATCGATCATTTTAAGTCTCTGTTTATTAGCAGAGTTTAATAGCACCCAAGCCAGCTGCCTGACTGTTGACCTGTGGGACGTCTGCTCCTGGCCAGTGAGTGACCTGGGAGCAGGCTAGGCTCGCTCACCGTGGAAACTCTCCTCTGCAGAGTGTTAGGTGGCTTCTTCAGACAACGTTCAAGTCCGAGATGATCGGAAATCACTCACTAACACTGGGCTTGAAGTCAGTCAGGCGTCTTACAAAGTGTTGTAGGAGGAAGAAGATTGCCTTTTTAGAATAACCTTTCGGCACTGTTACTTTTGGATTCTACTGCATTCAACACACATTTATATGACATTATTACCAAGATGGACTAGGAGAATAAGTGACAAAAGCGATGTGTGAAGTGCCCAGAACTTTTAGAACACAGGGGCTAATATCTAGGTTAAAATCTATAAAATCAAGGTAATAATTATTTAAGCAGGAATTTTAGAAAATTTAGATAATATCAAAAATAATATCACCAAAAAGCATATGCCACACAGAAAATCCCTGTTAATTTTTCCATTGATTTTTCCTAAGAAAGTTATTATTATAATAATGATAGATACATAAATTTTGTTTTCTAACTGGCGTGTGAATAACAATAGTCTTCCTTGGGAGACTGGGTATAAAATGTAAGGAATTAACGTTTTGGTTTATTTCTGCAGTGAACTAGCTTTCTGACCTTGAGAGATGTTCTCAAGACGTTGTAGTCTTCTCTTTCACCTCTACAAAGGAGCAAGGAGAGCTAGACAATCACTAATGGCCCTCTTCACTAAAAATTAAAATTAGAAACAAAAGTCATATTTTCCTCTTTTCTTGCCGTTTTAACATCTGCACCCTAGTACACAATGACATAGAAAGGATGAAATGATCTATGATTTCTAAAAAGCAAGATGTAGAATTAATTTTCACATATGTTCACACTTTTGCTTAGTGACCATGCATATATTGTTGTAAACACGTGTGCCTGTGCCTGGGCATACGCACACGTGTGTGTTCTGGGTAGTGTTAGTCACTAGCAGATCACAGGGACACTTAAAGTTAAGACCTGACACAGTTTCAGCCATCAGGGAAGCTCACTTCACTTGGTCTCCAGACTCGTCAGTAAAAAATTGATGAATTGTGCCTGCTCAAGCTCTCAGCTAAGGTCACAGCACCCTTGAGGAGACAAGAAAAAAAAGAAAAAGTGATTTACAGATAAGGCCGGTAGCCTTGGCACACGGAGCTTTTGTTTTCTTAGCTCCAGGCCCCGGGAGAGGAGCGTGCCTCAGCGGGCACAAAGTGTTCCCCAAACAATGCGAGACACACGCCAAACTGGAGCCCAGCCAGGTTCCAGCCACCACGCTGAATTCCTGCTTGCCACCCGTGGACACGCACAAAAGGCAGGCCCAGGTTACCACAGCCTCCCAGGTAAGGACCAAAGCTGCCATTTGTCATCATTAAGCGAACGGGCCATTCTTCTCGCTCCCATCTTCTAACCAATGGCAGTGAAACCTGCCTGGGGGAATAAGTGGGTCAAACAACTACTCCAAATTCTAGACTTAGGAAGGAGTGACCTCCATTTCCTCAACTGCTTCTAGTTCAGGAGACACCGCCAAATTCTGCAGCTTATTCTCTGTCATCGGCGTTATATATTTTTCTAAATAGCTATGTAAACATTAATTCTCTGAATATGAAAGTAATGCTTATCATTGAGGGTAACTTAGAAAGTCATAAAAGGCAAAAAAAGAAATTAAGAAGCTCTCAGAATCAGTGGTCCAGCTATGGCCACAGCGATAATTTCAGTGTGGGTTATTCCGACCATTTTTATGTGAGTGTGATGTGTGCGTGTGTATCTTGTACACACGTGTGCAGGTGTGGAGAATCATTGTTTTCCATAACTGGTGCTGTGCTATGCATAGTATTTTATATTTTTCACTCAATAATAAATTGTAATTATCTTTGCAGTCATTGAGTTATTGTAAAATCGTGAAAATAATATCGTTCAGGGATGTTATGAGTATTAAATTAAATATAAAACTCTCTATGATGGCACCCGACAAGTAGTAATCACTGATATGATGCTAATTTCATTAAAGTCTCATTGACAGGAAATTATTTTTCTGTTTAAAATACTAAAAACTATGTAGTCAAACTGTCTGCAAAGACAGGGAGAAGGGTGTCATTGACAATCACAAGACTAAAAATCAGTGGCCTTAAAATTTGTTGATATTTCCTTTCATCTCCTCCTAAGGAGTGGACCAGATTAGAAGGGAGCCCAGTCCACTGGCGGAGAAACCATTAGATACTAACACAGCCTATGGTATTGTCTGGCAGTTTCACCATTAGAAAATTCTATATAATGGTGAGATTAGATGGTGTCCTTATATCAACACAGTGATGATAGTGCAAGGTATTTAACAATATTTTAAAAATTAAATTCATTTTACTCAAGACAGCTACACAGATGATGTAGACAGTAATGTTCAGAACTGAAGATGCATTCTCTGTGTTCTAATAGAGAGGACTTTTATTTAATGCTCTGGATAATTTGCTTCTATTTATGCAGCCTAATAGCTGCAAATAGTTGACTTAAATTAGGCTTATTGTTAACGAAGAGGTCAAAGTTTTCTAAAAACAATTATCAACCTTGTGAACAATCTCGTGGAAAGCATATGTAACATGATTAGATCTATGGTACCAAAGAAGGGGGAACATTTCTTGAAAGTCCATAATTAGAACAAAGTCTGGCTGCGTGACACAATTGGTTAGAGCATGGTCCCAACAGGCCAAGGTGGTCGGTTCAATCCCTGGTCAGGGTACATATAAGAATCAACTAGTGACTGCATAAATAAGTAGAACAACAAACTGGTGTTTCTCTCTCTCTCTCTCTCTCTCCTCCCCACCCTTCCCCCCTCTCTTTCTAAAATAAAAAGATAAGTAAACAAACAAACAAACAAACAAGGTAAAGTATTACATAGAAGTATGTCTCCTAGTGACAGAAAACATGTTCTAACTTGCTCCACTCTGACCCATGGCTCTGAAGATAACCTGACAGTACCTGGCAGCCAAAAGTTCTGGGGAGGTTTCAACCAAATGGGAAACTAGGTAGTCACTTTCTAGTCTTTCACTCTATTATTCAATAACAGGTACTAGCTATATATTCTAAACATTATAATTGGAGCTTTTATATATGCTGTACTATTTAATTATTACTCTCTTATTCAAAACAACATAGATTCAGACTTAGTTTTCTATCCAATTTTAAGAGCCTTTTGTGTTAAATGGGGCAATTAGTAATTTGCATTTAATAAATTACTACTTTTATTTACACATTCTATTTCACTACTTGCCACTTTCTCCATATTCAGTTTCCTCTATTCTCTGCCTTCTGTGAAATGATTAACTATTTTAAAATATAGACACTTCCTCTGTTTTTGATTGGAGGTTTTGTTTGCACTCTTATTGGGATTTTTCTCAGTCAGTATAGCATACAATTTTACATGTAAAAAAATTTTTATTGATGTTATTACAGGTGTCTCATTTTCCCCCCTTTGTCTGCCTCCACCCATCCCTTACCACCCCAGTCCCTGTGACCAACACCACACTGTTACTCTTGCCTGTGTCTATGAGTTATGCATATATATGTTCCTTGCTAATCCCTTCATCTTCTTTCATTTAGTCCCCTTTCCTCCCCTCTGAAAGCTGTTAGTCTGTTCTATGTGTCTGTGCCTTTGTTTATATTTTATTCATCAGTTTACTTTATTCATTAGGTTCCACATGTATGTGAGATTATATAGTATTTTCTTTTTTTTTTTTTTGATTGGCCTATTTCACTTAGCATAATGCTCTCCAGGTCTATCCATGCTGTAGCAAATGGTAAGATTTCCCTTTTTATGGCTGTATAGTATTCCATTGTATAAATGTAACATAGTTTTTTTATCCACTCATGTACTGATGGACACTTGGACTGTTTCCAAATCTTGGCTATTGTAAATAACACTGCAGTAAACACAGGGGTGCATATATTCTCTCCAAATAGTGTTTCAGGATTCCTAAAATATATTCCCAGCAGTGGGATCATTGGATCAAAAGGCAGTTCCATCTTTAATTTTTTTAGGAAACTCCATCTTGTTTTTCAGTGACTGCATCAGTCTGCATTCTCAATAATAGTGCACTAAGTTCCATTTTCTCCACATCCTCACCAGCACTTGTTGTTTGTTGATTTATTGATGGTAGCCATTCTGGTAGGTGTAAGGTGATATCTCATTATGGTTTTAATTTACATCTCTCCAATGATGAGTGGTTTTGCACGTTTACTCATATGTCTGTTGGCTAGCTATATATGTCCTCTTTGGAGAAGTGTTTCTTCAGGTCCTTTGCCCATTTTTTAATTGAATTGTTTGTCTTCCTAGTGTTGATCTGTATAAGTTCTTCATATATTTTGGAACTTAACCCCTTATCAAATGTATCATTGGCAAATATGTTCTCCCATATAATGGGCTCCATTTTCATTTTGTCAATGGTTTCTTTTGCTGTGCAGAAGCTTCTCAGTTTTATGTAGTCCTATTTGTTTATCTTTTCCTTTTTTGTCTTGCCCTAGGAGACAAGCAAAAATATTGCTATGCAAGATGTCTGAGATTTTACTGCCTATGCTTTTTTCTAAGTTTATTATTAATAAATGCTTTTAAACTCTTTCTATCTATAACAAGAACATTAAGAATCTTTTATTTTCATTTCCCCTAACCTCACTGTATTCATTTTAACTCTCCATACATTTGAGTCTAACTAAACATTACATTTACTGTTTCAAGTAGTTGTTACCATGATTCCTGTTTTAAATAGCTAAATAATATATTAGCAGTAAATAATATTTTTACTGACTTAACTACCTAACTGTGTTTTAGAATCACTTCAAATGTGTTTGGTTTCAGCTACTCCAGCTTAAATGATTGCAAGTCCATGATTCCATGGGCTGCTAGTGCATGTGCTTATTCTAATTTAAGGGGATATTTATTTAGCAAAATACTAAATGTCTCAAAATGTCAGACATCAAGCTTAAAACATAAAATCTAAACACTACCTTAAATTCACTTCTTGGTGACATCAAATGAGAAAAAAAGTGATTAAATATCTAAGTATATTTATAAAATTTGGCATGTTTATAAAGTTTTTGTTATTCATTATTAAATTTAGCCTCCAAATTCTTATTGCTGATGATAGTTTCTAAATTTCTGTTGCTCAAAACTGGCAAAACCAGCTCCTGTTGCTGATTGACTGCCCACCACGGGCAAGTGTTCATCAGGATCTTCTGCATCAGGAAGTCTGATTGCTCATTGCAGTGGAGGGGATGGGATCAGGCCCAGTGAGTATGGCACCGCTCACACAAGGGTCTGGTAAGTGCTCACCAGATGGAAACCCCAACTAATAGGCAATATTTACCACACCAACCACTACATGAAAGCTGTAGGATTTTACATGATGGCATGGGATAGATCCACGTGATACAGGGCCTTCACTGAATGATGCAAGTTTATTTGAGTTAGCCCTGAAACTATTTCCTTCCCTACAAAAGCAATGTTTCATAACTCTTTTCTATGCAGCACCAAAGCAGCTCACTTGCAAATAGCATATTTAGAGACAAACAAGTTATCATTTAGTGGGATTACATTTTAAGATACTGATGCTTCCCATTTATTTTCACTCAAAGTCATTGACAGACCCCCTTCTCAACTGATTTCTTCTAAGTGTTCCTTTGAAGTTAGGTGTGAACGTGTAAGCCACTTCTGGACAATGAGATGCAAGAGGAAGTTTATGGGCTAGTTTCTAAGAAAGATGTTCTCTTAATTCAGACTAAACTGCTAGGATATCTTTGCCATTTTACCTTTCAGCTCACGTGATGCTGGGAGTATGGCAACTGCATTGTGACCGTGACAATAGAGGCCACGCTGCTGACCGCAGATCAGGACAGACTAGACCCTGGCGGTGTCATGAGCAGCTGTCTCAGTCATGAACCTTTTATTCTGAATTTCTTGACTGAGGGAAAAAAGAAACTTGTGTGTATTGTAGTCACTGCTCGTTATTGTTGTACTGTTATTTTCTGCCAGTAAAATTATGACTAATAGGCTTCCCTCACCATTCAGGCATAAGTAACAGCTGTCTTTTTCAGTGAGACATATGTCAGAGGTTCCCAAACTCTCTTAGGTCTAAGAACTAACTGACATATCAGTGATTTCTTCATAATGCCCCAGGCCAAAGAAACACCCAGCAGTTCTGTTTATTAAGGAGTTAAATCCAAACAATTTAACAGTTATAATTTATGTGATACCTGTGCTTTTCTCAAATATGTAAAAGAATTTAGTGCAACCCTTCGAATGGCTGTAGTGTCCCCGAACACTTAGGTGCAAAGTTTGGGAATTGGGTTCTATTGTGCTTTCTTAGAGCAGAAAAGTAAATTTGAATTTTTTGGCTGGTTGCCTGGAGTGAAGCAGTAGGGACCAGGGGCAGAGAGTAACGAACATTTTACAATGATGAACTAATCTATATCCTGATTATAGTTTTGCTTATACAAGTTGTTACACATAATAAAATTTATAACTTGTACATAAATTACTAAAATATATTATATGTAAATGCACTAATTATAGTAATTAAACAGGACTGCTTGCCAATGAAGATGACAGGAACAAAAATGACAATGCACACAATTCTACAGTTTACTTAAGAAAAAGAAAATAATGCAGAAAGAATGATAAAGTAAGGACATGCATCATAGCCAAAGACCTCCCAGTAAGAGGTCCTGAGAGACCAGACAAGGGCTCTGATTGCGTATAAAGCTGTGTGGACACTTTTTGCCTTGGATCAGGAACTACCAATACGTGCGTTTCGGAACCATAGAGTCCTTGATGGAGTCCTGACTGGGGTTTCTTATACTCTGTTGACCACATAGGCATACTCTTGGTATATAAGCAACCCCATTGGCAACATTCTCTGGGGGTTCCACAAGAACAGGTAAAAATCATCAATCTACTCTTACTGATTAAGTGATGCTAATAAACTGGTACAAACCATCCTCAAACTCCTCAAACACATGGTTTGAAGTGACACCATACATAATCGTATTTTATGCTTTAACCATGGACCAGTGTCACACGGGTATATCAGTAACACAGCTCAGGCCAATTCTAGGTCTGCTGGAACTAAAACTCATGACACAGTAAGTAACATTTTAATTAACAAAAACAAACAAAAAGAGCATGAACTGCAAATCACTATACAAACATCATGAATTATGTAAAGTAATGCTTCCTTTGCTTAGTCCATGATAATAGAGAGTGATGACACTAATATTCACAAGTTTTAGCTTACATAGCACCATGCAAAGAGAGACCATCTATAGTATAATTATAAAATTATAAGACTGATATCTATAAACTGTGCAATAAAATTAATTCCATTAATTTTGATTATATATTATAATAATGTTAAAGGTTTAGTTAAAATAATCAAGGTCAGATTTTATTATAGTTTGATCTTTGATTCAATTTTATATTGAATATGTTGTAGTGTAGGGGACACAGAGAGTAAATTGATCAATTACTCTTAAATATTCATTTTATCCTCCATGAGATAAGGAATGCAATCCTGTCATGATTGAAAAGAAGTGCATGCAAAGCACTGGGCATGTGGGTGATTTAATAATAATAATTATAGGAACAGCTGTAATCTATGTGGTCACACAGGACTCGGAGCTCAGAAGGGCCTGATATTTGGTTTAATCCTCTAATACCTCTACCTTGAAAGTGTAAATAATTGGATCTATGAATGTTGAACTTGTGTTTTATAAGCGAGGTCCCCATACAACAATGGACTATATGCAATATGCATGTCCTCTTGTCCATTAACCTACAATGTTGGTGATGCCCTGTGAGCACAGAATTCTGGCAGAAGCAAATACATGAAAGCTCAGCAAGACTCAAAGTGTGTACAAGATAAGCTTGCTATGTCTACCACCAAGTAAGAGCAGCAGTAACAACCCCAAGAAATCATAATTCATAACCAAATCAAAACTTGCTTTGAATTAAATAAGAAGGCAATCGTGTGTTTTTTTAAAACATGAATGACCAAGAAACTACATCATATCCTTTCCTGCTCATGTTATTTTCCTTTATTACCCAGTCACTTGCACTAAAAGTAATGACATAGAAGGAAAGGGAAAGATAGGGCAACGCATAAATCCTTTGCCTTTCAATCCTTTTTTACTCATCTGTAAGCTGTAAGAAGAGTATGCTGACAAAATGTGCAAGTAGCCAGAAATAAAGTAAAAACAGTTGAGTTAGCTTTGTGTAGCATTTCACTATTCTGGCAAGAACAAAATACTAATGTATGCACAAACTATTAAATACAAATTGTGTATTTTCAGTAATTCTGTATATAATTTAAACACTATTATATTTCCATTAAAGTTGGCATTGCACAATATAAAGATGTGCAATAAAATGCATACAAATTTAACATTTTAATTTTTCTTTACTTAGAATGACATAATGCCAAATAAAAAACACTTAAGTCAAGAAAAACTGTGGAAGAAAGAAAAACACAAGTACGTTTAATGCCACTTTCTCCTGTTTTCGTAAAACACATTTTCATTTTACACAAAAACCCAAAATTATGTAGTAGGCCCTGAGTAATTAGTATTATTGAAAGAAGTGTTCTAGACATAATAGAAACGTCAGGCTGCGGATGAGTGAGCACCTGGATTGCTACAAACACACAGACCAAAAAGGCATCATTTATTCAACCCACACATCTTTCATTTATTTCTTGAAGGAGATTTAAAAACTGAAATATAAATAGAAATAGTGAATATTGACCCAACTAAATGTCTGAAAAAAAAGACTGCATGACTAAATGTCAATAGTTTATTTTGTAATCAAACCTGAAAGGTGGGTACCTGCTTGCAGGTACGTTCTGGGAAATGGAAACCCTGGTGATTTGATGTTTTCTTGGTGATATGTGTTTCTATTCAGATATATAGTCTTTGTAAATGCCGAGGTAAAAGCTTTGAATGATGACTACTTCCTGATTCTGCCGGCTTCAGCTCTTTTAGACTGCTCATAATTTGGAGGTCAGATGCAAAATGGTAATAAGGCAACATTAAAGGAAGTTTATGAAAACATGGTTGCAGATACCATTCAGTAAATATCCTTTATACATTTAAGGACTCAAATACAATATTTCTGCTAGATGTCCCTTGTTTTAGAAAGAAAGAATATTCTGGATATGCTTTTTATCTCTATAAAACATAAATTAATATTCTAGTGTATATAACACTTTCCGTACAAAGCAAAAAAAATCTTAAATACGTTGAACAAGCATTATATTTGTTTCAATACATTTGTTAGATTTGTCAACTTTTTTCTAATGGACAATTTTTGTTTTTATTTTGAGGAGTCACTGAAGTTTAATCTCAATGTCACTTATATATATGATATTTTGCCCAGAAAACAGAATGAACATGACATGGGGAGAATTTAAGAGACATAGTAGCTTGGCCTTGAGAGAACCATTCAAGACCTTGAAATAGGAGGGTGGGTCCAGAGAAGGAGGCAGCCTAACACAATTTCTTATTGCCCAATGAAAAGAACTTTAGAAGGTGCTCATACGAAGAGAGGAATAAGCAAGTTTCTGAGAACTTGTTGAAATGATCAATCACTCCAAAAGAAAAAGTAACTCAAGTTCGAAAGAAAGTAGTTATGTACATAACAGAAAAATACATGTGAATATTTCCCACTCAGAATTTAGTTCTTTAATGTCATGAAGTTCTTTTAGCAATACCACTGATTTTTCCTCCAATCATGAAGATAGACTTCTCTAAAAGATGAAAAAAACTTTATCCTATTATACTTTCCTACTTTTATAAAAATATATTCAGTGAAAAAATACCCAAAGCCACTTATGTCTCCTTTTGGAACCGTCTAATGAAAATTGATATTTTTCTATTTATGTTATTTGAGCTAAGATACCTAATGGTATAAAATATGAGTGTATTGACATTACATTTTCTTTTCCCCTTCCTTCCTTCCTTCCTTCCTTCCTTCCTTCCTTCCTTCTTTCCTTCCTTCTTTAAACATGGGATGCAAGCACCTCTTTGGGGCAGTGATTTCACTTCCTTAGGTACATACCAAGAAGTCAGCTTGGATCATACGGTAGTTCTGTTTTCAAGTACTTCTGATAGACAGCTTTGGCAGAAAATTCAAAAGCTGCCATCCCCTACTTCCACTGATTGTATCAACTTTTACTATTATGCTGAGTTAGGTTCCAGCAATAATCACTTACAGAACTCTGTACAGGGTACTCCCAGAGGCACTGAGCACCATATCAATGCCATCAAAATGTTGGGAACATTGTCATCATCAGCTAATACTAAAGTATGCACCTATACATTCCATTCGGGAAATGGGAACATTCATCTTTCTCTTTTTTAGTAATTTACATCAAATGATGAGTGTCCTTATAGAGACAGAAGAGGGAAAGAGACAGACACAAAGAGACACAGAGAGAAAGCCATGAGAAGACACAGATAAAGACTGGAATAGCACATCTACAAAACAAGGGACACCAAGGATTGCTGAAGCTACCAGAAGTGCTACAAACTTACTGAAGCCTTACAAGGCTTACTGAGCCTTGAGAAGGAATCAACCCTGCCAGTACCTTGCTTTCAAACTTCCAAACTCCAGAACTATAAGAGTATATTTTTGTTGCATTAAGCCATCAAAGTTGTGGTAATTTATTCGGACAGCCTTAGAAAATTAATATACATGGCATGTTACATTTGATAAGTATTTTAGGTCATTATTTTCATTGACTCACAAAAGCCATTTAAGGCAAACATTATTGTTTTGATTCTATAGGTGAGAAAGCAGAAACCAAAGCTATGTGTTGACTCTTCTATGATAGTTATGGATGACATCAGGAGATCTAATCCAATAGAGTTTCCTAGCTATCCTTGATCATTTGTTCACTCAGTGAATATTAGCAAGTCCATCCTTTGTCCCATATATCATGCTTTGTTCAGGAGGAGAAGATAATGAAGATATACTCCTAGACATTAATTTGCTTGCAGTCTATGAAAATAAAGAAGCTCTGTCATGTAGTAAAGTCATGAAGAAGGTATTTTCCAGTCACTTTACAAGGGAAAATCTAGGTAACATTGTGGCTATAGAATACCAGGATTAAGTAAAAGAAAGAGAGAGAGAGAGAGACGGTCTAAATTGATATAGGTTTAACAATGATTGACACAATATTTTTAAAATGCTATACAGTTTTTAATACACTTTTATATAATTATCTCACAATAGGTGAGAGTCAATGTAATTGAGTGACTTATTCAAAGATGAAGAGGCTGAGCTTTGGTAGATGAAAAGGCTGGGAATTGAACTTGTATTCATTTCCTTGTATCCATATACACTGATACTAGTATATCAAACCAAACTGCCAGGAAATTCTATAGAGTAAAACTTAATTTACTTTATTTTTTCTGTATTAATATTTTTAGAACATTGCATCTCACACCCTTCTGTGTTAGCACAGATCCCAATTATACTTAAATAGCTGGTTACATGTTTATATTTTTCTGTAGCAGGATCCAATTCATGATCACATGTTATACTTAATTATCATGTTTCTTTAGTTTTTCTTTATATGAAAAGAGTGTCTCAGTCTTTTGTCCTCCACTGGCTTAACATTTTTTGAAGAATGTGAGTCATTTCTTTTGTAGAATGGTTCTCAATTTTGGCTTGTTGGATATTTACTCACAGTTAGATTCATGTTGTGCATTTCAGCAGAAATACCATAGATGTGATGGGTACATCTCAGTGTATCATACTAGGAGACACCTAGCAATGAGTACATCTAATGTCATGCAGATCTTGGTTCCTTAAAACTATTTTCCTCTAAAAAGAAACAGGGCTTTTTGGAGAAATGTCTAGTTGAACAGGTATATCTCAAAATATTGAGAATAGTTCTGGAATAATTTGCCATGCCAGAAGGAAAAGAAGTTCTTAAATAATCCTGATTACAGACAAAAGAATACAAAATCCAGTTTTAATAGGCTCTCACTGGGCACATGTATGAAAATTTGAGCATTTAATTAAGGAATAATGATATATAGCCTATTGATTAAAATAAGAATTCATGAGTCTGTTAAATATAAGTAAATAAATAAATAAGTAAATAAAAAAGAACCACTCTTTAAAAATAATATATGTGTGAACAGCAACAGCAATCTTAAGAAAGAAGAACAAAGTTGGAAGGAATCATACTACCTAATATTAAACTATACTACAAGGCCAAAATAACCAGAACAGCATGGTACTGGCATAACATACATATAGACCAATGAAACAGAATAGAGAGCCCAGAGATAAACCCATGCCTTTATAGTCAATATTTTATAGAAGAGGAAAATATATACAATAGGCTAAAGATGAATGTGGGAGGTGGGGGCAGGTAGGTTGGGGAGAATACTGGGTGAAAAATGGGGACAACTGTAATTGAACAATAATTTTAAAAAGTTCCTAAAAGGAAATAAGTAAGTAAGTAAGTAAATAAATAAATAAATAAATAAGACTTATTTGATGAATGGTGTTGGGAAAATTGGACAAATACATGCAAAAAAAAAAAAAGCAACATAACTAGATCACCTTCTTATTCCACACAGCAGATTAAACAAAATGGATTAAGGACTTAAATGTTAAACTCAAAAACATAAAAATCCTAGAAGAAAACATAGGCAGTAAAATCTTCGATATTTTTTCACAGTAATATTTTTTCTGATATATCTCCTCAGGCAAGGAAAACAAAAGAAAAAATAAACAAATGGAACTACATCAAATGAAAAAGTTTTTGTACGACAAAGGAAACCATTAACAAAAGGAAAAGAGAACCCACTGAATGAGAGAACATATTTACCAATGATACATATGATAAGGGGTCAATATCCATAATCTATAAAGAATTTACAAAGTTCAACACCGAAAACCAAGTAATCCAATTAAAAAATGGGCAAAAGACCTGAAGACACACTTCCCCAAAGAAGACATATAGATGGCGAATAGACATTTGAAAAGATGCTCAACATCACTAATCATCAGAGGTGCAAATTAAAGCTACAATGAGATATAACCTCACACCTGTCAGCATGGCTATCATCAATAAAGCAACAAACAAGTGCTGGTGAAGATATGGAGAAAGGGGGACCCTTTTGCACTACTGGTGGCAATACAGATTGGTGCAGCCCCTGTGCTGTGGAAAGCAGTATGAAGTTACCTCAAAAAATTAAAAATGAAACTGCCTTTTGACCCAATGATCCCACTTTTGGAATATTATCTGAAGAAACCAAAACACTAATTTGAAAGAATATATGCATCCCTATGTTCATTGTGCCATTATTTGCAATATTGAAGATATGGAAGTGGCCCGAGTGTCCATCAGTAGAGGAATGGATTAAACATTTACACAATGGAATACTACTCTGCTGTAAAAAGGAAGGAAATCTTATTTTTTGTAACAGTATGGATGGACCTGGAGACCATTATATTAAGTGAAAAAAGACAGTCAGAGAAAGTCAAGTATTATGTGATTTCACTTATATTAGGAATGTAATGAACAAACTGAACTAACAAGCAAAACAGAGACAGACTCATAGTCTCTAGGGAGGGTTGGAGAGAGGTAGAGAAGTAGAACAAAAAAGAAGCAGAACTCATGGACATGGACAATGGGGAGGTGATTGCTAGGTGCAGGGAGAGGGGGTTGGTGGAGCTGGAAGAAGGTATGGGTGGATAAATGGTAATAGAAAACATACAATAAAATAAACTTAAAATAAATAAAATTTAAAAAATAAAATATATGTAGAATTTTTAAAGATTTTTTATTTAAAGTGAATGTTTTTAATATATTTTATTGATTATGCTATTACAGTTGTCCCCTTTCCCCCCTTCACTACCCTCCACCCTGCATACCCCCTGCTACCCACATTCCTCCACTTTAGTTTATGTCCATGTGTCATACTCATAAGCTCTTTAGGTTCTACATTTTCCATACTATTCTTGCCCTCCCCCTACTTCCTACCTACCATCTATGCTACTTATTCTCTGTACCTTTTCCCCCTCTCTCTTCCTCCCACTCCCCTGTTGCTAACCCTCCATGTGAACTCCATTTCTGTGGTTCTGTTCCTGTTCTAGTTGTTTGCTTAGTTTGTTTTTGTTTTTGTTTTAGGTGTGGTTGTTAATAATTGTGAGTTTGCTATCATTTTACTGTACATGTTTTTTATCTTCTTTTTCTTAGGTAAGACCCTTTAACATTTCATAAAATAAGGGTTTAGTGATGATGAACTCCTTTAACTTGACCTTATCTGAGAGGCCCTTTATCTGCCCTTCCATTCTAAATGAAAGCTTTGCTGCATAGAGCAATCTGGGATGTAGGTCCTTGTCTTTCATGACTTGGAATACTTCTTTCCAGCCCCTTCTTGCCTGTAAGTTCTCCTTTGAGAAATCAGCTGACAGTCTGCTAGGCACTCCTTTGTAGGTAACTCTCTCCTTTTGTCTTGCTGCTTTTAAGATTCTCTCCTTATCTTTAATCTTGGCTAAAGTAATTATGATGTGCCTTGGTGTGTTCCTCCTTGGGTCCAACTTCTTTGGGATTCTCTGAGCTTCCTGGACTTCCTGGAAGTCTATTTCCTTTGCCAGATTGGGGAAGTTCTCCTTCATTATTTGTTCAAATAAGTTTTCAATTTGTTGTTCTTCCTGTTCTCCTTCTGGCCACCCCTATAATTCAGATGTTGAAACGTTTAAAGATGTC
Source organism: Trachops cirrhosus (assembly GCA_028533065.1). Taxonomy (NCBI): domain Eukaryota; kingdom Metazoa; phylum Chordata; class Mammalia; order Chiroptera; family Phyllostomidae; genus Trachops; species Trachops cirrhosus. Next base: position 147,714,485 of record CM052539.1, read on the forward strand.
CTGAAGGTTCCTAAGCCTGTCCTCATTTTTTTGAATTATTTCTTCATTCTTTTCTGATTGAATGTTTCTTCCTTCTGGTCCACTCCATTGATTTGAGCCCCAGTTTTCTTCCCATTGCTATTGGTTCCCTGTGCATTTTCCTTTATTTCACTTAGCGTGGCCTTTATTTTTTTCATCTAATTTGTGACCAAATTCAACCAATTCTGTAAGCATCCTGATTATCAGTGTTTTGAACTGTGCATCTGATAGGTTGGCTATCTCTCCATCGTTTAGTTGTATTTTTTCTGGAGCTTTGATCTGTTCTTTCATTTGGGCCATTTTTTTTTGACTTGACGCACCTGTTATGTAGTGAGGAGTGGATCCTTAGGTGTTCACCAGGGTGGGGCAACCCAGTCCCTGGGTTGTGATGCTGTATGTGGAGCAGGGGTCCAAGAGGGAACAATGGCACTTGCTCCACTCTCTGCCAGATTTCAGTCACTTACCCCACTTCCCACAAGCAAATTGGGCCCTTCTGGTGCTGATTCCCAGGTGGGTGGGCTTGTGTACATCCTGGGACCCTGTGGGTCTCTCCAATGAACTCTCCTGTGAGGCTGGGAGTCTTTCCTGAAACCTCAACCCCCACAGGTGTGTTCAATTGGTGCTTTATTTTCCTGCACTGAGTCCCTGGGTTTTGCAGTCTGTCTTGCTCCCCAGTTTCACCTGGTTTATCTGAGCACCAATGTGGGACTGCCCAGTCTGCCAGCCACCTTGCACGCCGCACCCATCCACAATCTGCAACCTCGCTGGGTCCACCTGCTGCCACCTTGAGCGCTTGGGGTCCACCAGCCACCACTTTGCCACAACCCTTCTCCACCTGGCCGCCTGACTCCACCCTTCCTACCAGTCTGGATGAATATGTCTATTTTAACTCCTTGGCTGTCCAACTTCCATACAGTTCAATCTTTTGTCTGGTTTTTGTTTCTAAATTGTTGCCCTTATTTTGGTTGTGTAAGGAGGCATAGTGTGTCTACGTATGCCTCCATCTTGGCCAAAAGTCCTGTAGAATTTTTTAAGATAAAAATTATGAGGCCCAATCTGTCTGATTTGATTACCATTTATCCATAACAAATACCGTAGTGACTGGCACACAGTAAGTACTCACTACATGGTGATTCATTATATAAATGACTGAATGAATAAATGAATGAAAATATGATTAATAGACTATTTTTGTGATTTTATTTTTGAAAAAATAGTGTGACCCTGACCACAGCATCTTCTATTTTTAGATCAAATTATCCATTTGCAAAATAAAGCCTGATGATATCTTAATACATAAAAGCTGTATTCTTGATCAGATATTCTCTTTGTGTTCTTCCTAGATTTTTGATTCTTTGTGATCCAGTTTGGGTCTTTCCTGAAGATACTTCATGTATATCAAAACAGTTCCCTTAGATTTTCTATTATTACAGTAAAATACTCAAGACAAAACTAATGTTGAGTGGTACCTTGTAAAATGTTTATTTAGGTGTTACTGCAGTACATCTGTTTCTGTGACTCATTGTTATTTTTTTTACATTGAAAACCTGTTTGATATTTACATACTTTACAATGATTGTTAAGTCCTGAATTCATATAAGCTTGGCCAACAAAAAGATTCATATTTCATTACTTTCTCTATTGAAAAAGTGGACTACAATTAAAGTCATTTTTAATTAAGGATTTAGTATTAGAGGAAACAGTACAAGTGAAGCTACTGAAAGGGTTGTAAAATATATTCATCTAAAGAGTAGTTTTGCTGATTATTCTATAATTATGCTGACTTCTACATTGAAAGACATTAAAAAATCAATATATTTTGTAAAAAGAAATCTATCTCCCTTTATAACTTGCACAATATTAGAGAGTGAAAGAGCACATCATTATCTGAGTTGGGTTGACCTTGTGAAGGTCAAAAACCAAATTTAATCTAACTTAAGCCAAAATAGAAGTTAATTGTAAGTGTAGTGTCTCATGAAATTCATGGAATATAATTCAGCTGGTGTCTGGTCCTTAGGAACAAGTGAATCAAAAAAAAATATTTTAGAAATATTTGCCATCTTGGGAATTATCCTTCTGTCTGTCTGTCCTTCTCTGTTTTCTGCCTGTCTCCGGTACTTATGGTAGGGATTATAGTTGCTACATACAGTTCCTGAGCTTTAAATCTTACAACCCCACCAGTTGTCTACCCCTAGGCTGAATATGGCTCGAAGAACATAGACCTGGTACACAAAATGGCTTCGTTTTCACTTTTCACATCTACTTGGATGGAGGAGAAGAGTGCAGAATGACCCAGAAAAAATGTGCTTAGTATATTGGCAATTACTGGGCACACATAGTATCTCACATGCTTCATTCAGTACGTCTGTGAAGCAGTTATTATTCATTGTTATCAGGAGGAAATAAAAATTCAGATAATGTACACAAACTGCATGGGGAAATTATGGGAATCAACATTTGAACTCATAATTATTTGACTCTAAACAAATGTTTATGTCTTTCCTCAAGTCAAAGAAAGAGCCTTTCCATTTCCATTAATGGACAAATTAAGAAGAGTTTAACAATATTTAAAGAAGGGGAAATAGATTGTGAGAAGCATAAAAATTGAGTTGTTTCCTATTTAAATACTTATATTGTACTTCAAATTCTGCATATAATGAAGAATCAGAATCTGGATTTAATATTCACACCCTAAAAAGTTAGAAGACTAGGTAATATATAAAAACAGTGTTTAAACATTGGACAATAGGCAGCACAGAACCGTGGTCTCTGAGAGAAAGGAATCAAATGGAAGTGAGCACTGTGTCATGAAAATTTCTTCCCAGAGACAACTTCCAGATTGTAGGGCAGGGAGAGTATATACATTAGTCATGATCCTACAGATAAATAGAACAAATAACATGTAAATATGTATATAGGAAGAGACGTTTACTTAAGTACTCTGAGCATCAGTTTCTCACCAATAAAATAGTAATAATATAACATGCTTCCCAGTGATGTAAGAATTACATAAAATAATGAATATAAAGCCTTGTAGATGATGAATAAATATAATTATAAACAACTACTGGAAGGTATCAGTGTAGGAAAAAAACGTTTCACCATGGGAATGCAAATCAACATAGGGAGATAACATTAGCAATAAGATTTTTGTACCCAAAACACTGTTGGGCTGAATCTTGTAGGTTTTTCAGGAGTTTTCTTCTTTTGCAACAATATTGTATAATATGTTCCATCATCTTCTCTGGGTAAATGAAACCAACAGATTTTAACCAAAATGAAAAATCAAAACTAGAAGTTTAAAGTGTTTTAGTTTCTGTTATTTTGGTGGGATATTTTTTATTTCATGAATAGTGTGAAAAGATATAAGAAACTACATTTGACCTTTGAACAAAATTAATTTAAACTGAACAGGTCTGCTTATTTGCAATTTTTTTTCAGTAAATATACAGTTGGTTCTCCATATTTCCTATTTAGACTTGAATAACCACAGATCAAAACAGTATTTTCAAAATATTCAAAAACAGGAATATTCCTATATAAAAGGGTTATATCTTCTATATAAGGGTCTGGAGTGTTGAGGGCAGGAGACAGTTTTCAGTCAACTAGGATAACAGAGGACATCTCATTGAGAAAACTATATAAGCAAAGACATGAAGGAAAGTGAATGTGATAAATTTGTATATCTTAGAGAAAAATATTTCACAAGAGGAAATAGCTATAGCAAAGGGCCTAAGTCAGAAACACATTTAACATGTTTAAAGAATACAAGAAGATGTTGAGGCTACACAGAGTGAGTAAGGAGGAAGATTGCTGAGAAATAAGGTTGAAATGATAATATGGAAGAAGTTTTAGATTTTTTGCACGGTCATCTAGGCAATAAAAGTACACTAGCTTTTATTTTGAATAAAGTTGAAATAGGAGACATTAAAGGGAGGATTCAAGTGATAAATCCTGACATTTTATAATGATCATCCTGGCTACTATGTGGAAAATTGACTGTATTTTAATAAAGATGCAGGGAAAACAGCTCATGGCTATCATAGTAACCTAAACAAGAGATACTGTTCAATAGAATCATGTTGATAGTAGTACAAGTAGAAAGAAGTGGTCAGCTGCCAGATATAATTTGAAGGTAAGGGCAATGGAATTTCCTTACAGAATGAATATACACTATGAGATAAAGACAAATCAGTGATTTGTCTAGTATTTTTTACCTGACCAAAAGGAGAAGTGAAATTGCTATCAAATGAGATGCAGAGAGCTGTAGGTGGACTAAATTTGGGACACAGAAGTAGTAGTTCATTTGAACAGGTTAAGAGTGATATATTAATTAACCAAGTGCAGATGTTGGGGACACAGCTGGATGTAGAAAGTCTGAGCTTGGGAAACAAATTTGATTACTATCAGTATTGAGTTTTTACTCAAATCCATGAGACTAGATGATATTGTTGAAAGAGTGAGTGAAGATAGACAAGCAAAGAAGATTGAGGACAGAGCCCTGGGTCCCTTCCACTTTGTCCATCAATCTGGAAAAGAGGAAGCATCAGCTAATGAGACAGAAACATAATCTGTCAGCTAGGAAGAAGAAACCAAGATATTTTGATATGAGCACTATTAGGAAACATAGAGTTAACATTTGCTTTGGGAACCTTAACATGCTTTCTTACCATTTTCATGAAGATATTCATTACAAGCAGAGATCTGTAGTTTATGTTTACACAAGAGAAAGCATGAACTATGGAGATCAAGAACATGAATTAAAATAAAAATTTTACCTCTAACTAATTATGTGATGCTAGTCATTATTTATGTCTTTAGCCCTCTATTTTTTAACTAAAAATATAATACTAGATATCAAAAGTACATTCAAATAACAAATTTTATTTTATTATTTGACATAAAATATCTTATCCTTTTCAATTTCTCTCCCTCTATGAATAATTCTAATGATTTCTCATATTCTGCTTGTTTGTAATAGGAGAAATCATATAGTTAATAAGTTCTATAATTTCTCAATACATGTTTAACTTCTGGGGGAACTGTACTCGCTCCTATTTATGAGAGGAAAATGTTTTGGTTCTTTAATCCAAAGGCATACATTTTTAGCTTTTACTTATTCTGGCATATATTAGTTTGTATAGTTTGTAAAAGCCCTCTCTCTTTTGTTTTAAATGAAAATCAACTTACTATTGTGAGACATTCATAGACCTAGATTTCTAAAAACCACAAAGTCTAATTTTATGTTAACACCCTGTAAATCATTGACTTTTAATGGCTTTAGAAGACTGCTTCCCCTGGAAGCACTAGTGGCATGAAATCTAAATTATTCCTTTTATATCAATGCCCAGTGTTTTGGTGTGGTCCTAACACATGATTAGTAGATGCTTACATCCTAAAAGAGTATGTAGTCAAACTCCTTCCCTTTCCCCTCTCCAGACTCCATGCTTTACATAAGCAAACCTAAGATATATTTACTTCAAATCTCCAGTATTGGAGCTTTATCCACCCTTTAACAACTGACAAAAAATCGTGTTTTCTCTAAACACATTCTCAACTCAATCAATTAAAAACCTCTGACTCTTACCTTTTATAAAGTGTTTTTCTCAGATAAGTTTATTAATCAAAGATAAGACCAGGTCTTGTGCATACATTTATCTCACATCATTTAAACTTAATAGTTACCCCAAAATATGTATTGACTCAACAATAGCAGAATATATTTTTTTCCCAAGAGCCACTGAATATTCACCAAGACAAACCGTATCCTGGGCCAAAAAGCAAATTAATAATTGATAGAGGAAGCAATCACATACTGTGTGTTAAAGATAGTTTATTCAATAAATAATGTTGGAACAATTGGAGAAGTATGGCAGAAAAATGAAACTAGACCATGTTCTTACACCACACATAAGAATAAATTCAAAATGGATTAAAGACTTAAATGTTAGATCCCTAACCATAAAAATCATACAAGAATATATAGGTAGCAAAATCTCAGACATTGCTTGTAGCAATATTTTATCAGATATATCTTATATAAAGGAAACAAAAGAAAAACAAATGAGACTACATTAAACTAAAAAGTGTTTTGCATAGCCAAGAAAAACATCAACAAAATGAAAAGACAACCCACAGAATGGGAGAACATATTTTCCAATACATTTGATAAAGGGTAAATATCCAAAATTTATAGAGAACTTACAAAACCCAACACCAAAAAATAAACAACCCAAATAAAAAAGGGGCTAAGGACCTGAATAGACACTTCTCCAAAAAGACATACAATTGGCCAACAAACATATGAAAAGATACTCAATGTCACTAAACATCAGAGAAACGCAGATTAGAATCATAGTGAGATATCATCTCACATGTCAGAATGGCTGTCATCAATAAACCAGGAAACAACAAGTGCTGTCGAAGATGTGGAGAAAGGAGGACTCTTTTGCACTGTTGGAGGGAATGCAGATTGATGCAGCCACTGTGGAAAGCAGTACTGATATACCTCAAAAAATCAAAAGTGGGTCTGCCTTTTTACCCAGCGATCCCACTTTTGGGAATATTATCTGAAGGAACCCAAAACACTAATTCCAAAGCATAAGAGCACCCTCATGTTCATTGTAGCGTTATTTACCATTGCCAAGATTTGGAAGCAGCCCAAGTGTCCATCAGTAGAAAAGTGGATAAAACAACTATGGGACATTTATACAACAGAATACCACTAGATGGTAAAAAAGAAAAAAATTTTACCGTTAGCAACAGTATCAATGGACCTGGAGAACATTATGCTAAATAAAATAAGCCAATCAGAGAAAGACAAATACCATACGATTTCACTCTTACGTGGAATCTAATGATCAAACCAAACTAACAAGCAAAACAGAGACTCATAGATAAAGAGCAGGAGGACAGCTAAGGAGGGGCGGGGTTAGGGGGTGGAGGGATTGAGCAAAGAGGAAAAAGGACTCATGGACATGGACAACAGAGTGGTGATTGCAGTGGGGGGCACTAAAAGGTAATGGAAAAAATACAAAAACAATTTTAAAAACTTAACAAAGTTAAAGTACTTGTAATTTTTAGAGTATGTTCTCTGAAAAGAGAACTAGAAATCATTAACAGACAGACAACTGCAGAATCTCTACACTTAGAAATAGCCTAAATATTTCATTGGTCAATGAAAGTCTCAAAGGAAATAATGGAGATATCTGTAACAGTGTCAATGATAAAAATGAAAAAAGAAAGAAAAAAATGATTGATCCAAAATGATTAGAGGAGAAACTGGAATCCAGTTAGTTGAAATTACAATGACTTCTCGTTTGTATAGCATTCTGCTACCTCTAAGGTGGAAGACTGTATCTCCTTGTGGAAATGTAATACACACTAATAAAAAGCAAAAGTGCACAGAATTAAGGGAAAATTAAAATACAACATATCAAAATATGTGAGATGTAGCTAAAGTCTCAAATTAATTAAAATACAACATATCAAAATATGTGAGATGTAGCTAAAGTCTCAAATTAATAATCTAAGTTCCTACCTCACAAAATAGGAAAAGAATAGCAAAAGATACTCAAAGCAGAAAGAAGGAAGAAAATAATAAATATATAAGTGTAAATCGATACAATTGAAACAGATGAACAATAGAGAAAACTAATGAACAAGAAACTGGGTAAAAACAGTAAAATTAATAGAGCTCTACTAAGACTGACAAATAAAAAACTAGTAAAGACATAAATTACCAATATTGAGAATGAGGCAAAAGACATCACTACAGATCCTGTAGCTATTAAAATGATAAAAAGAGAATATCAAGATTTTTTGCATTCATAAATCCAATTTAGAAGAACTAAATAAATTCTTCAAGAACCATAAACTACTGAGGCTTCATAAAGGTGAAATAACCTAAATAGTCCTATTACCTTTAAATAAATTTATTTTGTAATTTAGAAACTCTGTGAAAAGAAACCAAACCCAAATATTTCACTGAAGAATTCCAGCAAACATTTAAACATTAATACCAATATTACACAATCTCTTTCATAATATAAAATTGGAGAGAACATTTTTTTACATGTTCTCCAAGGCTGATAGTAACATGATACCAAAACCAGATAAGAACTGTGTAGGAGACCATTCTGCATGGCGTGGGCCCAGCTCCCACTGGGAGATGCACAGGACCCACACCCACGAATAGGTTTTCTCATGGGGAATCAGGCCTGCAATGTGCCTAGGCCGCTATGAGTCTTGCTCTTGCTAAAAAATCCCCTCGCCCTGAATTGAGGACATTTACTGCAAAGCAACTTCCTAAAATCCATGCTAAACTTTCCAAGGATGAGTGTAACCAGTGGAACTACTTTTGCCTTTTCATTTGCAAATATCCCTCTTCTGTGATGTGATTAGCAGCATTGGCTCCATTGTTTTCTGTAAAAGGTAACCACCTAAAGTGAACCTGTGCATAATAAATGAGGACCATCAGGTAATGTGCAGGGAAACCCAATAAAGGCTGGTCATGGCAAGGGCCAAGGCTTTTGCTCCCCTTGAGAGAAAAGCCAAGCTGTCCCTTTTCCTCCACCAGACTCAGTAGTCTGAGTGAATGTCTCATTTCATCCATAATGATGCAGACACTGCGGGCCGGTGTCTGCATCAGAATTGTACAAAATGAAAAGGAAACAAAGAACAGAAAAAAATCTACAGACCAACATCTCTCATGAGTTTAATACAAAAACTGTCAACAAAATGTTGGAAAACTAAATCCAACAACATATGAAAATTATACATCATTACCAATGGAATCTATTTCAGGTATGGAAGACTAGTTCAACAGTTGAAAATCAACCAATTTAATCCTCCATATCAGCAAACTAAAAAAAAAAATCAGCAATCTAAAAATAAATCAAATGACTATATCAATTGACACAGAAAAAACATTTTACAAAATCCAACACTAATTTATGATAAAAATTCTAAACACGTTAATAAGGGTGGAATTTCCTTAGTCTGATAAAAATATCCACCAAAACCTCTGATGATCATCATTCCTTAGGGCAAAAGACTAAATTTTTCCTCTAAGATTCGAAAGATTGAAAGGATATCTGGTTTTACTACTCTTATTAAACTGAAAGTTCTAGACAGTGCAATAAGGTGAGAAAAAGAAATGGAAGACATGCAGACTGGAAAGAAATAAAATCATCTCTATTTGCATATGATGTGATTGCCTACATTGATAATCTAAAGTACTCTACAAAGAAACTAGAACTATTAAGTGAATTCAGTAAGGTGGTAGGATCATGAGCAACACATAAGAATTACGGTTTTATACACTAAAAACAATCATGGTAATCAATTAAAAACATAACGCTATTTATAATTGTTCCAAATTAAATGAAATTCTTACTTATAAATCTAGTAAAACAGATAAAGGACCTGTATCCTAAAAATTAAGAAATGTTGATGAAAGAAATCAAAGACATTCATGGGGCCATGATTCATGGATTTGAATATACAAATTATAACACCCAACCTTGTAAAGATGTCAGTTCTCTCTAAATTGCTTTACAGATTGAATGCAGTCCTGAAAAAAAAACATTTTGATGTTATTTGATTGTTAGGCACTTTACATGCTGTACCTCTATACAGAGATTGACATATATGTACTTATAGACATAAACTTTCACAATTGAACTCTATTGATGTTATTAACTTTCCCTTCCCATTTCACACGGTTAGGTCCTAGGAATTATTTAATTAACTTTTGCAAGGTTGAAATGTTAATGAATCATCATTTGGGATTAAAGAGCCTCTAGATTTTTACTGATTTCTAATTTATTACATTTTAAAAGGTTATTTAACACTATTTTTAAGGCATACATTGTGACATTCATTTCTTCAGCTTTTTATCTAACAGCAGTACAATTAGCAGAAATGGGATAGAGTGGTAAGCATTGAGAAAGTCCCTGGTTGTATTGACAGCTTCTAATAATAAATTTTGAAGTCATGCTTGTGTGCTTTTTTTCTCACAGATGGTAAAACTATTTATTTGTAAAATTTTGGAATCACATCTTCTTCTGATCTTAAAAACTCATGTTGATTAAGGAATCTAGATCTTTAAAATAAAGTAAGTCAAAAAATCTGCTGATAGCAATAAATAAAATGTGAATCTGGATGTTTGTTGGCTTTGTTCTAGAGGAGATTCTCACCACAGAGCAGCCCCCGGAAGCTCTACCTTTACATCGTACAGCACTGTAAGCCTATAGGAGAGGGTGCTCCTCCTTCCAATAAACCCAGTTAGATGCCTGGCACTGAGTGAATTGAATGATAAGCCCAGCTTGAGTCATGTGTTGATCCCTCTGCCATTTACTATGGGTAGCTCTGTGGTGTTCTGATTGGATGTACATGTACCAACCCCAACTGAATTCACAGGTGGAGTATGGAACTAGGGCTATTTCTTGATAGAAATTGAAAATCTATTACTAGAAAATAGGAAATAGGTTCTGGGCTGTCATAAATGAGATATTCATTGCAGACTTGAAAATGATACATATCAAACATAAATACTTTAAGTGAAATAATCAAAGCAGTTAAGTAATAAAAGTAAAAATGAATTAAAAGACACTTTGGGATTTACATTCAGAAACTCATTGTTGGAGTTAGGGTTCTGACACTTTCAAGCCCTCTGGACTGAGCTCTGTGAATATTACTTTTTAAAAACTTTTGAGGGATAAACAAATATTTGTAATCCACTAATATTTGGGTACACAGAAATAATTGTGGACAGAGGAAAATCCAAAACATTAAAAAAAAATAAAATTAATATAGCAGTTCATCAGGTTTATCAAAATGAACAATATAATAAAACTAACCATACTTTTATGCTTTAACAGTTCAAAACTGAATTTTAAAAATATGTAACATCTAAAACAGTACAAAAATATTAAGCATTTAAGAATAGTGCCTCCACAAAATTTGTATACAATCCTCATACAAAAAGAAATATAAAAATCTTTCAGTCTTATTAGATTATAATTTATATGCGATATAAATCATCAATCTTTCTGAGTACAGTTCTGTAACTTTTAACAAATGCACACAGTCATGCAACTTCTAGTACAATCCAGGTGGTCAACTCTTGCATCACCCCAAAAAGGTCCTGCATGCTTCTTCATAGTTAATTTACTTTCCCCACATCCATCCCCTGTCTACCACTGTCCTTTTTCATGTCCTTGTAATTTTGAATTTTTCCAGAACATCATATGAATGGATTAATACAAATCTGGGTTTTTGAATGTGGCTCCTTTCACTTAGCATCATGTATTTGTACTCAACCACAATATTGCATGTATCTATAATTCCTTCCATTTTATTTCTGAATAGAATTCCATTCCATGATGTTCAACAGTTTGGTTATCCATTTCACAGTTGATTGACACTTGAGATGGTTCTAGTTTTTGGCAAGTATTAATAGCAGTTCAATAAACTTTCCCACATAGGGTTTTCATTTTTGTGAACATATATTTCATTTCTCTTGAGTAAATACACTGGAGTGGGATTGCTGAGTCAAATGCTAAGTGTTTAATTTTATAAGGAATTACCAATCTGACTTTTCGTATTCCTGCTATTAATGCATAATGTTTCACTTGCTCCAAATCCTTGCCAGTGCTTAGTACTATCAGTTGTTTCTATTTTAGTCATTTTAATAAATGTATAATTATACATATGGTAGTTTTAATTTATATTTTGTTAATAACTCGTGATATTAAGTATCTTTTCATGTTTTTACATGCTACCTGTACTTTATCTTTGGTGAAATTTCTGTTCAAATATTTTGCACAGTTTTGAGTTATTTTCACCTTTTTATGGTATTTTTCCCATTACCATTTATCTTCCTTAGACCCCCTCCCTCCCAAATCACCACACTATTGTTTATATCCATGTTTATGCCCATGGATATATTTTTTCCTTTTTGCTCAATCCCTCCACCCCCTAAGCCTTCCTATAGCTGTCATCCTGTTCTCTATAAGTCTGCCTCTGTTTTGCTTGTTAGTTCAGTTTGTTCATTTGATTCCACATATAAGCACTCCTATGTTCACTGCAGCATTATTTATAATTGCCAAGATAGGGAGTCAGCCCAAGTATCCATCAGTAGATGAGTGGATAAAACAACTATGGGATATTTACACAATGGAATACTACGCAGTCATAAAAAAGAAGAAAACTTAACCCTTTGCGACAGCATGGATGAACCTGCAGAACATTATGTGCTAAGTGAAACAAGCCAGTGAGAGAGTTATTTTGTTATTGTTAAATTCTAAGAGCTTTTTACATATTCTGAACACAAGTTCTTTATCAGAAGAGTGTTTTGTAAATACTGTCTCCTGGTCTGAAGGTTATTTTTTTTTATCTTCTCAGTAGTGTCTTTTGAAATCTTTTCAGTTTTTAATAGTGTCTTTTGAAATTCAAAGCTTAATTTTGAAAAGTCCAATTTATTGATCTGTTTTTAAAAATTATTTTTGATTTCTGTGTTCCAGCTATGAAATTTTGTTTGGCCCAAGGTCTCAAAAATTTTCTTCCAAAAGTTTTCTAATTTTAAGTTTGATATTTATGTTTGTTATTCATTTCAAATTAATTAATCTTTGTATGGTCCAAGGTAGGTTTGAGAGATTTTTTGCATAAAAATGTCCAGTAGTTTCAGCCCTATTTGATCAAATGACTATCCTTTTTCCATTGACTTACCTTGGCATCCTTGGTGAAAATTAATTAACTACATATGTTTCAGTCTATTCCTGGACTCTCTTTTTATTATTATTCTCCATATATATCTTTTAGTCAATACCACCCTACAGTATAATAAAGAGATAGAGATTAATGATATAAAAATACACATGTAAAATTATATATAATTATTTACATTATTTTAATCATTAAATGTTTATAGAATTTAATAATATACAAATTGTGCATTTATTTAATATGTGTACAATTTATATTTATGTAATAATACATAATAATTATATTATACATGCCAAGAAGGGAATATAAATTCATTTCAAACATATGGGATGTATTTACAGCTGTATTTTTAAATTAATTATTTGGTCTATTCATGTGAATATATTGTCTTTATATAATATTTTTATTAAAACTATTTTCTGTTTTTTAAAATACAGTTGACACACACCTGAAACAAATATGACATTGTGTGTCAACTATATGATGACACCTTTACTAGGTCACAAAGAAATTCTTCTGAAACCTTCAAGTACCTGATAGCAAACAAAGGACACTCTGTGATCAAGAACAAGAAAAAGTGAAACTAAATCAGGTGAAAAGTTGAATCAAGAAGTTAAAAAAGGACCTTAGAATAAGCCTAAAATGCACTGAAGAGAAGACATAGTTAAAACGAAAGCATAAATTAATAAAATAAAATTGTACAGCCCTGGCTGATGTGGCTCAGTGGACTGAGCACTGGCCCGAGAACCAAAGGGTCGCAGGTTTGACTCCAAGTCAGGGCACATGCCTCGGTTGTGGGCCAGGTCTCCAGTGGGGCATGCGCGAGAGGCACCTACTACACATTTATGTTTCTCTCCCTCTGTTTTTCCATCCCTTCCTCTACATAAAAATAAAAACATAAATAAAATAAAATAAAGTAAAATAAAATAAATAATATTTCTAATACTAAGTATTGCAGAGAATCAAAAGGGAAGAATATGTGCAGCTCACTTTATGATGCTGGTAAAACTACAATATCAAAAGGAGAAAAGGACATTATAAAAAAATTATAGAACATACTTGCTTATGAGCATAAATGTAAATATATTAAATAAATTAAGCAAATCTAATCCAGCAGTGTGTGTGTGTTTGTGAAATATATGTTCAACCAGTGGAATTTATCATAAGAGATGAATTATACTTAAAAAAGAAATGATTAATTGACTTAAGTATCTTAACACATTAAATTTTAGAAATATTTATATTACATCAATAAATACAAAAGTTACTCAGTAAAACTCAAAATTCATTGCTGATTAAAATAATACCAATAATATTTTGGCAAAGCAGGAATGGAGGGAAATCCCTTAAACTGATTATGGAATAGCTACTAAAATCAACCATAAACATTTTGTGTTATAGTGAAAATTGGGGGGCATTTAATTAATTTGAGAATTAAGATTAAGTGCTCACTATTGTCATTGGTAGCCAATATTTTATTGACATTTGAAACCCATGAAATAAGATAAGAAAAATAAAAGAGAAACTAAAAGGTAAAATATTAATATTTACATAGCATGCCAATGAGAATATGTAGATAAGACATAATGGAGACAACTGTACTTGAACAACAGTAAAAAAAAATAAATGTGAAAAAAATACATAGAAACTAATTCAAAAATGTAATAAAATTTTCATGATACCTGGTCAATTAAAAATATAGAGAATATAAAATTTTCAGCCATATCCAAATAGAAAATGTAATAGAATAATCTAAAACATTTATGATAACACAGAATATTGTATGTCACATAAGAATACATAAAACAAAGTCAAAGGATGTAAAAACGTGACCTGAATTTCCATTATGAATGGAAATGTTATATTCTCAGATGGGAAGTAAAATATTAAAATGTAATTTTTCCAAATTGATTTACTAATTTAATACACATCTAATTCAAGTTACAGGGGATAGAGGACTAGATATAGAGTTAGAGATAGAGATATAGACATAGAGAGAGGAAAGGAAGAATGAAACTGGAAGAGTGAGGTATAAATATCTGTAGTACAATATGAAAACTATACAAAAGGAGAGAACCATTCTTGATGCAATGTTTTATTGTATCTTATTAATAATCATAGCACTGGTATTCTACAGAAATAGAGAAACAATGCAATGTAACATATTAGAACTCCCCCAAACAAATCTAATTATGTAAAAAAATCTTCAGAATAGAAATGACATTATAAATCAATGAGAAATAAAAAGGAAATTCAGTATATGGTGCTAGGACAATTCGATATCTACATAGAAAAAGATGGGATTTACTTCTTTTTCAAACCATAAAAAGTAAATTCTACATGAATTAATTTCTTCAATGTGAAAAAATACTTTAAAGATATTAGAGGAAAACTTTGAGTCCTCATATTTAAAAAGCATTACTTTGCTCCACCACAATTAGCAAAATGAATAAAATTTGATTAGTAAACATGACTACATTGATATTTAACATTATTATGACCAGTGAAAATATGACAAGGTTAGTTATAAGACAGAGCATGGAAGTAGATATTACAGGATAGTCAACAAACAAAATTAGTATTGAGAATATAGTAAAAGTTTCTACCAATCTTTATCTTGACTATGCTGATGGTTCCGTGGATATATACTGACATTATCAAATTGTGCACTTTAAATATATATATACATATATATATACTCACACACACATACACACACATATATTTTTATGTCAATCTCAAGTAGTTAAAACTCAATAGAAAAAGAACTCATTAAGAATGTAGGCACCCTGGCTGGCATAGCTCAGTGGATTGAGTGCGGGCCTGCGAACCAAAGGGTGGCTGGTTTGATTTCCAGTCATCGCACATGCCTGGGTTGCAGGAGGCCAGGTCCCTAGTAGGAGGTATGCAAGAGACAACCACACACTGATGTTTCTCTCCTTCTTTTCCTCCCTTCCTCTCTCTCTAAAAATAAATAAATAAAACCTTAAAAATAGAATACAGGTAAAATATATGAAAGGCCATACACTAACAAGGAATGGCTCATAAGTATACAAAAAGATTTTCATGCTCACTACCCATTAGGGAAATACACATCATGGTAATAGTGTTTCCATTTCAAAATGTAAATATTAGCAAAATTAAAAATGTGACAACACCAAATCTTGGTGTATGATGTAGAAATCTCATACATTGCTACTAGGAGAGTAAAATAGCAAAATCATATCAAAGAGTAATTTTTGCAATATTGACTAAAGTTGAAAATGTAAATATTCATAAATACCCAAAGACCCAGCAATTAGAATTTCAAGTGTTAGAAAAAAATCCCTATATGTGTGCCACATGGAACACATACAAAGATTTTTACTTAATATTTTCAATAGCAAATACCAGAATGAATCAAAGTCTACACCATTAAAACCAAATGAATGAATTATCATGTATTGCTAAATTTAGAGATGTAATACTAGACAATCATTAAGCTTCATAGACATTACGAATCAGATATTGAGTGAACAGTTTTTAGAATGAAATGCAAAAAGTAAAATAGTATAATTAAAAATTTAAAATACACAAAACTATACTATACATTCTATAGAAATGCACATTTAGGTAGTAAAAGCACAAAGTTGGCTGGAAGTATTTCAAAGTATCAAATTTATCATGGCGGTTACTTCTGGGAGAGACAGGGGAAAAGACAAACAGTAGTGGGGTGGAGAGCAAAGGAGATTTTGAGTTTATCCATAATGATCTTACTCAAGTGAAAAATACAGGGTCTGGCACAAATAATGCCCCTTTTTATTACAGAAATTTTTATGACAAAATCATAAGCACGTAATTCTATAATATAACAATATCACACTCAAGCACACCATATTTTGGGTGAAATGTTCAAATTAAAACTATAAATTATTACACCCACATTATTGCCCTACCAACCAAGGCCTACTCAAGTAGGCCTTCCTTCTGCCGAACCCACACATACGTGTGTGTCTGTGTGCACGAAGCACTGACATTTGTAAATTATTCCATTCGTGTTTCTAAACACCTTGATACAAAAGAGTAACTGTACATTTGTTTTATGTCAAAATAAGTTAATAACTTCAGAACTTGTCTGAAAGCACTAAAATTGCAAGGCACTAAATACTGGTAAGGGCTTACAATGCTTGTTAAACAAAGTTTTAGGCAAAATAATGTATCCATTTCCCATGAAGTATTGATAAATGAATGCACTTTCAAAGCCTTTCACTCTTTTGATTCTTCATCACGTAATTGGTAATTAAGTGAAAAACACACTAATGACCAAATTACAAGTGCCTGGAAAAAATAACAATAACATAGTGAAGGGAGCAGGAGGTGGGAGTGGGAATGTGGAGATA
The DNA here is from genome assembly GCA_028533065.1 of Trachops cirrhosus. Taxonomy (NCBI): domain Eukaryota; kingdom Metazoa; phylum Chordata; class Mammalia; order Chiroptera; family Phyllostomidae; genus Trachops; species Trachops cirrhosus. Next base: position 147,731,611 of record CM052539.1, read on the forward strand.
TGCATAACTTTCCAATGTTCCACACCAGGCTTGTTGATGCTATAAATATTAAACAACAATAACAATGGGTACCATCTGCATGCCAGATTTAGAGTGATAGGAATGTACAGGATTGACAGCCCAAAAAGCCAGGCTTCCCCAACTGATTATTCCCAACGTGTATAGGATTTTTTTTTTAGCTCAGTTAACAGCTTAAATACTCATAGTCACTCAGGTAAAAAGCCATTATCTTCAGGTTTACCCTGTCCATCCTCACTCACAAACACTTTCAGAAAACGATCGGTCTCTAGTCTCATCCCTTTTTTTTTTAATTAATTTTATTTTAGATTATTCAGTATAGTTTCTATCCTTTATTCCCATTCCAGCCCACCCACCCATCCCTCCCATTTCCAACCCCCCTAGTTTTGTCCATGTGTCATCTATATTTGTTCCTGTAAACCCTTACCTTCTCCCC
>CM052539.1:147732564-147755627 GCA_028533065.1 Trachops cirrhosus
GGAGGGCAAGAATAGTTTGGGAATTGTAGAAGCAAAGAACTTATGACACATGGACATGAGCTAAGGGGGGAATGTGGGTGGGAGAGGGTGTTCAGGGTGGAGGGGAATGAAGGGGGGATAATAGGACAACTGTAATAGCATAATCAATAAAATATATTTTAAAAAAAGGATAAGAAACAAAAGTAACACTTTCCATGTTTCTGGTGTAGTGTGTTAAAGTAAACAATGAATTGATTTAACAAAGATAAAAAAAAAGAAAAACTAAATCATCTCTCATATTTTATACCCTTTACCCTCCAGGAATGAACCTAATTAGGCCTTGGAGTTCATTAGTTCTGGGTTATCCTCCTCACTACTAGTAATTAATAGCAATTGTGTGTTTCATATTCCCAAACTGAAGGTAGAGGAAATTCTCTAGGACATTCTCAACATTCACAAGGCAGTATTGTGGAAGGTTTAAGTCTCTGAGACAATTAGGTCAAGTTATCTGCAAGGAAGTTCTAGGCAGGGCTGTCCAACCTGCGGCCCACAGGCTGCATGTGGCTCAGGATGGCTGTGGATGTGGCCCAACACAAAATCACAAATTTACTTGAAACATTATGAGATTTTTGGGGATCACACTTTGCAATGTAGTTAATATGCGGTCCAAGACAACTCTTCTTCTTCCAGTGCGGCCCAGAGATGCCAAAAGGTTGGACACTCTGTTAGGGACTGTTCAGAGGAGAATATTATAGACTGAAAGTTTGTGTGCCCTTCCCCACATACATACATTGAAGTCCTAACTTCTAATAGATGGTATCAGGTGCTGGCTTCTTTGCGAGGTAATTAGGTCATGAAGGTGGAGACCTCAGGAAACCTTAAAAGGATTTCTGCTTTTTAAAGAAGAGATAGGAGGGATGGGGGGGATGTGGGGGTGGGAAAATAGAGGCAACTGTACTTGAACAACAATACAAAGTACATAATAATAAAAAAGAGAGATGGGAGTTTGTTCCCTCTCTCTCTGCTCTCTACCATATGACAAATTGACCATTTGCAAACCAGGAAGCAGACCTCAGCAGACACTGGATCTGTGGGCACCTTGATCTTGGACTTCCCAGACTCCAGAACTGTGAGATATAAATGTTTAAACTACTCAGGCTATGGTAATTTATTATAGCAGCCTGAGCTAAGAGAGACAGTAACCCTGGAAACTGGCCAGGTGTGATCTTCCTGGACAGTGGACAGAAAAATAGCCATGGCGGTTCCATTATAGCAGGGGTGTCAACCTCATTTTCACTAGGGACAACATCAGCCTTGTGGTTGCCTTCAAAGGGCTGAATGTAAGTTTAGGACTGTATAAATGTAACTACTCCTTAACTAGGGGCAAGGAGCTCAGCGGTACCACCAGGTAGAAACAAGTGCCGGGCCAGATAAAACGAGGTGGAGGGACGGATTTGGCCTGCGGGCCTTGTGTTTGCCACCTGTGCATTGGAGGCTATGCTCAAAGGGCTTCAGCACTGGGGAAAAGCTGAGGATCCCATGGAGACCCCAGTCATGAAGGTCATCATTTACAACACAATGCCTGAGAAGCCAAAGGAAAAGGATACTGATGGAAGTCAACAGACTCTTTATACAGTACTCATACACTCATCTTCACATGTACTCATTTATTAGGACATAAGTGCTAAAGAGAGAGGAGTCCAATAAAAATTGTTAATCAACTTATTGCCTATCAAATGAGTTGAGAGTATATAAGAAATTATCACTTAATTTAGAAAAATAAGGAAATGCTGTGAAACAGTTAATACCTACTAGAGTTAATGAGTGAATTATTAGATCAAATCAATGTTGAATTCATTAGTAAAATAGTTAATGGTTTATGGAGAATAGACAACACTTTTTCTTAGTTGTTTTTGATAGATTCTGCCATCCATTGGTAGAGGAATAACTACCAATTTTATGGTTAAACCCAAGTTTGATGATATCACATACACTTATGAAATCAGAAAATCTAACAAAATTAATGATCTTTTTTCTTTCTTAAAAGAATCACAGAAAATGAAAGCATTTACAACTTATTTTGAATAATCTTCCTTGACCAAAATCTAATCTCAACAATTCTTCCTACATAAATAATACTGAAAGAGTAAAGAGTTATGCATGCAAAGATGCCCATCATAGTATTATGTATAAAATTTAAAAAATGGTAAGCAAAATTATATACTTCATTCAGATTGGAAATCTATTTGGAGAAAAAGGTAGCACTAAAAATAAATAATAGGCATTTATTGATCTGTAATAGTCATATAATAGGACTATCTCTTGAAAACTGGAAATGATGGTTAGAACAACAATGAATTTAGTCAGATAAATTACAGTTCATGTATTATTAAAAATGATTATGGAGACTATACTTAAATATATATTCAATTCAATTCAATTCAATAAATATGTATTTCACAGTGGGTATATAGTAGTTAAGAAGTCAGACACTATCCCGGTACTTAGGGAGCCAAAATTGTATTGGGTTATGAAACTGTATTTATAATATGATTTCAGCATGTAAACATTGCTAGTATGTGTACTACCCATTTTTTTAAAAAAAGAAAGGTAAAGAAGATTTTGTGCCTGAATTTTAAGGCAGTGAGCAAAATTTTGAGAGTTTTTTTTCTGTTATTTATACAATATTGTTTAGGCAATACATTTAGAAGTGATAAATGATGACTAATGATTATTCAATCCACTGACATTAAAAGATTTTTGAGCTCTTCTAGGTAACAGGTATTACGGTAAATGCTTTACTTATATTTTCTCCTAAAATCTTTACAATAACTGCATGTGTTGAACTTGAGGTTTAGAAGAATCAAGTAATTTGCCTAATGTTAAACACGTGATAAATAGCTAAATCCAAAAGCTGTGCTCTTAATCACTACCGCTAACTCACTGGAGAAGGTCCTGTCTTCTGGTGGACAGTTTATACCACACTTAATATCCTGTTGGTTTCATGCTGTCATTACGTACCTGAAATAACTACCCTAAATCTGGCTGTGGCCAGTGTAAGGTCTCCCAGGAGATTGCTGGCCAGGTATCAGAGATCTCAGATGGGAAACCCAGACAGGCTGCCCTCCTCGGCCTACTTTGGCAGCATATATTTCAATCTCAGATGGAAACTGCAAGTGAGCAAAACCAAACCGCACAGCTCAAAGACGCAGGGTTGTTTCAGTTCAATTTCTCTTAAGTTAAATTCTCTAAATGTTAAAATCAAGGGATGGATAATTGTTTGGTCAGACATTTTTTTTTCATGTTATCTTTTACTATAAAACATAGTCCTCTAACTCATAATGACTAATTAGAAGAATAATGCCATTTTGACATACCTTTTCCACAGTTAATAAGCCACTTTCAAAGGTTTTCCCGTAGGTCTCTGTGTTTTCCTCATTTTTTATCTTGATCATATTTGATTCACCAGGTACTCATAATCTGATAAGAAGGCCAAAGATTTCTTCCATCTCAACAATGGGGTAAAACCAGGTGTCCAAGGAAATAAGATTATCCATTTATATTTTAACCTTAGCTGTAGAGTGTAGGTCCCCCGTCACCTGACCCCAGTCTTCAAACTGTAATATTCCCGAGGATGCAGCATTAACATCAGCACTAAGAAAATGTCCTCTCTTCCACAAATGAAAAGAACATACTTCTTACATTGAAACTGTTCTCAGCAAAATTGTTAGTCCATCAGTCATCTAGATTAGTAACTTTAGACGATTTATGTAACCTGACTTTCAATATTAGAGAGTAAGGGGACCCGAGGTAAAGATGGTTTTGTGGATAAAGGTCAGCTTATAAACGAATTTGTCTCTTAAGCCAATACCTCAGATTTTATTCTGAAGGAGAAATACTATTTCAATGGGAGGTTTTGTTTTGTATAAGCCCTGACACTGAAGGCTGCTGTGTCAATGTCATGGGCGGCATCTGTGATGACTACGTGAAATTCTTTGTTTTGCTACCATGACCTTCTGTGTCTGTGCATACGGTGTGTATTCTCTTCGGTGACTGCCCACTTATTGGATACTAAATGATCCTCCTTTGGCTAAAAAAAGGTTTCAGTTTGGAGTTTACATGTTATGAAAAGAAAAATTCACTTCTATTAAATAGAAATGTAAATATATAATGAAAAATAAAATAAAAAATTCTTTTTTTCACCTCATGTGGCTCCATGCCAAAGCGCAGGATGTCCCACTCATCTTAGTGTAGCTTCACGCAATCATTTGATGTACACGTCAGAGCTCCCGTGTGAGTGCATACTGAAAATGGGAACCAAAACTTACCCAGTAGTAAATGGAAGAGGTTATCGTTCATATTTTAAGAGAATTCACCTAAAGCTACGTTTAAGATAAATTTCTTTCTCTCTCTGTATATATATAGAAGATGTGTTATTATTTAAAAAATATTTTATGTGATCCTTCCTGCCCTGTGCCCCATACTGCTACAGGAAAGTTTAGAAGCATCTTATAATAAAGGACATGTTACACAGTAGAGCTAAATATTAAAATAATTTGGCGGAAGGGGCTGAGGCTAGGGGAAGAAGTAAAGTTACAGAAAATTTAAGTTAACGATAGTTACTGTAATGGAACATTAAATTTAACTCACAAACTTTTTTATGGCAAAGACATAGAATTACATTTCTATCAAGAGTTCTATTGAAATTATAATATCTGACTCCTATTGCTTAGGGAAAATTAATAACTTCTCAGGATTTTAATTGTTGAAGAAAATCCCTATCCAGGTCTCTGAGGAAGAAATTCAGCTGAAGTTTCACTGAAAGGGAACGGAGGACAGAGACAAGTACTTGAGCAGTGAGAGAGAGATGCAGCCAGGCTTGCAAGGGAGAGCTGGATTCTCTGAGGGCTGAGTTATGGCCGTGTCCCAGGACTAATGGGTGGCAGGAACTTGCACTCTTTTTCCACAGAGAGAACTCGCTGGGCAGTGCACCTGCAGGATGGTTATTCAGCACCACTCCGTGCAAGTACCAATAATTGTGCCTCTGGATTTGAGCCTTTGAGTAAAAGTGGGGAAAGGATTAGCATTCAACAGCAGCATCTTACAGCAGAAGAAGCAGAGCTAATCATGATGACTGCAATAGCAGAAGGGCCATGCATTTTCCCACTATCATGAAACCAGGTAAGTTTGAGGAGCACCATACGAGTAACAGGTGACATGATAGAGTCTCATGCCAGGTCTAAAATAATCTAGTAAAGGAAATTTAAATGCAGTGTTTCTCACACACTTCATAGAATCCATATATCCTACATGTAAAATGACTTATGCTGCCATAAGTTCTTCCTACTGAATAGCCACACCTGTCATCTATGAAAAGGTTGAATCTTTGCTATCTGTGGATCTATTTAAGTATTTTTGAAAACAAGTTGCTTTGATAGATTTACAAAGCAAAAGCTTTAAGTAGAAATCTTGTTTCCAAAGATGAAGTATTTTGGGTTTTGAATATTCAGCAAAAAGTATGTGATGTCTTATAGGAGAAGGATTGAGGAGAATATAACCAATAATTTAAATATCAGCGGCATTTTCAGGTGGGTGTATGGACATGTTCGTTACATGACAAGGTATTTGCATAATGGCCCACCCAACCAACTACTGAGACTAAATCCCATCATGCGTATTGTCAATAAACAAATTCTCAGATGACTTTTTCTTACATCTTTACACAGATGTCAAGGCAATTTGGTGCTAGACATCTAAATGGAAAAGATGTTTTCCAGAAGTCTGTCAGCGACTCCTTTCATATAATTCATCATAAATATTAATTATCTCTACAGCCGCAAAAGTTGTAGTAAAAAAGATAAATGATCAATTTTTGGACAAACTGAGTATCTCCTGGATACTCCATAATAGTGAAGAAATAGAAATGTTTAAGTACATATATTTTGAGTGTGCCACATGCAGCATGTTAAAACATTATTTATACATTTTTATTGTATAATTCAAAGCAAACTCCATAATCTTCATTTAGGACCTGTAAAAGTAACCTCTTATCCTTTTTTGTGCTACTTCAGAGCTTCGTAGCCTCATCGGTCTCTTGTTTGTGCCCTCTGCCATGGGTCTCCGCTTTGCGTGAGTAATGAGGGCTCTGTCCCTCACACCTGTGTCATGTCTCCCTTGTCGTCTGCTCCCAAGACTCCCCTGTTTATTGAAAGGCTTAAGAAGCAATGGGACCTATGAAACACGTTTGAGAATTACCCATTCTTGGATGAAACTCTGATAAATGGAAAACGGGAAGTACTGAGTAATTCTCTTCGCCATGCCCAAAACAGACTATTCTGAGATTCAATTTATAGAGTTTGTTGGCAGCTGGAATATCAGTAATCAATGGCATTTTGCAGCAGCCAAATCAATAGCATGTCTTAGTAATTGGCTTTTTCTTCTTCTCTGCTTCACTCACTTTCCCCTCACCCCTGCTTCCTGGTATTGCACTTCTCGGTAACATGGTCTCAGATAAGCCCTTCAGCTCAAGCTCTGCTTTCTGTGGAACCCAAGCTAAAACAAGATTCTCTACATATTTATCTGTCAATTGTTTATCCAATTATTCTATATCACTAAAACACAAAATGTATTTTAATCTATCTTCAATTTTTAAAAAATGCTGTATATTCATGTTACTTTATAAAATAAAAGCTTAATTATTTAATTAAATAAGAAATGTATCATCTTTTTATTGTTAGTGTATTCATATATAATTATGTGCACTTCTATAAATGAGAATTGTGTTTTAAAAATTGTACACTTTAAAAAAGTCAATAGAAATTAAGCAAAACTTAGATAAAATATCACAAAATGGAAAATGAGCAGTTAATTACATGTGTTAAATATTAATGGGAGTCCCAGCCCAAAATAATGAAATAAGATGCCCCTGAATGGACATATCTCATCTATTGCTATAAATGGAGCAATTCCCTCTGGAAAAAAAATCCAGAAACTGACTTCTTCAAATTGGGCAAACAAGAAACTACTCAAAACAAAATGGGATGGAAAGGCTGCGGCACGCTCAGGACACAAACCCCAACCCAACCTCAGCAAAACACAATCAAGAGGAAATTCACAACTTTCAGTTTCTCTCTGAGGTGCTTCCACAATAGACACAATATCAAGTGCCCCAAATTTTAAGACTTCTTCCTGAGAGGAACCTCTGAAATACTAGCTTGGGACTTGCAACCCCAAAGCCCAAAAGAATGTAGCAAACAAAGAAAAAGTTCTTAATGAGCTCAGGAAGACCCCCTGTGGCTATCTCCCCAAGGCTCAGTGCAGACTTTGAAGACAGAAACATCCAACTCCCAGTCTTTCTCTACAAAGGCCTATTCATACTTTATAAGCTATTGCCTGAAGCCCTTGCCCCATAGCTCAGTTTGTTAGAGCATCTTCCCCATATGCCAATGTTGCAGGTTAGACCCAGGTCAGTGCACATACGAGAATCAACCAATGAATGCATAAATCAGTGGAAAAACGAAACCCTCTCCCTTTTTGCCCCTCTCAAATCAATTAAAAAATATTGCCTGAAGATATTGTTTCTAATTTAGCACACAGCTAGGGGCTGACTATGATTCTACCTGAACCAGGGAGCCCAGTAGGCACCATCTTTCTGTTGTCCCTCTTGTAACCGTGCAGCATGGGGTTTGGCCACTTGTCACCCTTAATACACACGACCCAAAGATTTGTGTTGAAGGAAATAGGTTTTTATTAACACTCCTGCTCTGAGCCCTTCTCTTTCACGAGATTCAGAATTTCTCTTGTTCCCCAAATGATTACAAGCCAAATGCACCCTAAAGTTCTCCATGTTCTTATCTGTCCTTTTTGGAGTTTAAGCCAGTCACACAAACAGATCTCCATCCTCCGGAATGTGCACTCGTGGGTGTCAGAGTCACCATCTCCTTGCAGCAGCTCTCTCTTTCAGGGTCTGGGGTGTGCTGCTCTCAGTCTCCATGCAGCAGTGCAGGAGCCGTGTGCTATGCTGCACTGGATCACAGTGTTCCAGAGACCAGTGAGGCCTGTGTCCCAGCATGGGACCCTGCCTCCAGCAGTGGGCTTCTAACCAGGTGGGGACTAAGCCCCTGGTGGGCCCAGCATCTGCCTTGTCCCATGAGTGCTCCTGTCCATGTGGGGAGCAAGGGGCAGAGGCCCAGAGCATTCAAGTGCAGCTGTGACCAAAAGTCCCAAGACAAAATACTATGAGCCAAGACCCAAGAGAAAGCCAAGAGCCAAGAACTGGGAGCCCTCACCAAGTGCCAAAGCAAAAGAGCAATCTCCTCCCCACCTCTTGTTTAAAAGTCCTATCTTCCAGAATCCTATGAACTCCAGAAACCAGTGGAGCTTTCCAACCAATGAGGGCTATTGTTGGCCGTATTTATCTTTGTCCCTCCTCCTGCAAGCTTGGTAGCAATGTCTCATCCCAAACCTGTTGCTATGCAGTGTGCCTTAAGCACTGTGCCTTCTGCTCTGTCAGCTCCTCCCTGCATCTGAGAAGCAGAGTGCTTTTAATCTGCAGCCTCAGCAGCTTTCTCTGCCCCTTGCCTTTCCTAGGCAGGAGAGGGAGCAGCCTCATGCTGGATTTTGGGGCATTTCCCTGGTTTCCAGCAATCTCTGGTCTGACCTACCATACTATATTCTGGCTTGTTCTAAGTCACAAGTGTCTCCTAGGAAGGAGCTTCTGCACACAGCTGGCACCCTGGATTATGCAGCTGCCATCATAAAGATGCACCTGTTGATTGCCTGGCACTGGTGGCCAGTGTGTTCCTGGGCCCCATAGGACTGTAGCAAACCTAGAAACAGAGCAGTGGAACTCATGCAATCAAAGGAGCAAAAAGAGAAAAAAACTAAAAAGAGTGAAAATATTTTAAGGGTTTTATGGGACAAATATTTGCATTATAGACCCTGGCTGGTATGGCTTAGTGGATTGAGTGCTGTCCTGAGAACCAAAGGGTCATCAGTTTGATTCCCAGTCAGGGCACATGCGTGGGTTGTGGACCAGGTCCCCAGCAGGGGGTGCATGAGAGGCAACCACACAATGATATTTCTCTCCCTCTCTTTCTCCCTCCTTTCCCCTCCCTCTAAAAATAAATAAAATCTTTAAGAAAAATATTTGCATTACAGGGGTCCCGACGGAGAAGAGAGAGAGAAAGGGGGATTTATTTATTTATTTATTTCAAATAAACAATGGCTGAAAACTTCCCTAACCTGGGGTAAAATACAGATCTAGATCCAGATCCAGGAAGCCCAGAGAGTTTCAATAAGATATATCTAAAGAGCCCTTCACAAAGACATATTAAGACACATTATAATTAAATTGTTGATAGTGAAAGATAAGACAGAGTCTTAAAAGCAGCAAAAGATAAACAACATGCTATGTACAAGGGAAGAATGGATATTATCAAAAGACAAGAAACAGCAAACGCTGGGGAGGATGTGGGGAGAAGGGAAACCTTGTGCGCTGTGGTGTACTACTATCGGGAACAATATGGATATGGAGGTTCCTGAAAAATTAAAAGTAGAAATATATATGATCCAGAAATCACACTTCTTTGTATATATCTAATGGAAATAAAAACAAAATATTGAAGCATTATTCACAAAAGCCAAGATATGGAACCTAATTGTCCATCCATAGACAAATGGATGAAGATGTGATATATATAAATATTAATGTTATTAAACATGTATTTACTATACAATGGATTATTATTTGGTGGTAAGAAAGAAGGATATCCTGCCATTTAAGCCAACATAGATAGAACTTGAGGTCATTATGCTAAGTTAAATCAGCCAGACAAAGAAAGAAAAACAGTATATAGTATCACACATATGTGGAATCTAAAAAGAATAAAAACTAATTCATAGAAACAAAGTAGAAAAGTGGTCACTAGGGGTTGGGGAGAGGGAGGAATGGAGAGAAGTCAATGCATGGGTACAAACTCTCAACAGCAAGATGGATAAGATCTGAGGATCTAAGTACAACATGATGATTATAGCTGACAACGCTGGATTGTTTCACTGAAATTTGCTAAGAAAGTAAAACATACATGTTCTCACCAATATATAAGCATGTGTAGTGGTGAATGTTATTTAACTAGATAGTGGGGGATGCTTTCACAAAGTACATGTATATCAAACCACCATAATGCACACTCACAATTTTTTGTCCAGTATATACTTCAGTAAAGCTTAAATCTGAAATATTAGTGGAAAAGTTTTTCTTTTATCTGAAAGAGGAATACTTTTACAGAAAGCATTTTTATCTACGGCAGCACTGTGCAGGATAGTAAATACTTTCCATTTCTCTTGAAAATAAAACCCCTAAACAAATAACTGCCTTAATAAAAACTGCCTTGCTCTCAGTAAGTCAGGATGGTACAGGTGGCTTTTTAAAGCTGGTTTCACTCACAAGGTAACACAGTAGATCTTTAGTTTTAGCATGCAATGGCTTCCACGTAAGACTACACAAGTTACCTCTGTAAATATTAGCTTACCTTCTGAAAACCTCCACACCTCCCATAGTCTTATAGGCAAAGCTCCTGCTCCCTAGCTCAGTACTCATGGTCTTCTACAATCTATCCCCAACCCACCTTCCTATTCTTATTTGCCCTGTTCTTCTAGAATTATTTTATTTAGCCTATAATTACTTCTCACCTCTTATCCTGTGTACCTGTTTCAGGTTAATGATACCTAAATGGAGAAGAGTCACAAAAGAATATTTACCTTTTTTTCTGTTGAAGAGTAGAAGCTTCTCCTGCCTTTTGTTACTCTATAGAGAACCTATGGGGACTTGGAACCTGTGGTTGGCTGAACAATGTTCCTTCTCCAAGACATTTACACCCTGATTCCCAGAACCTGTGGATGCCACTTCATATGGCAAAAAGGGACTTTGCATGTGTTATGAAGTTAAGGATTTTGAGGTAGGGTTATTGTGAGATTCTGAATTATTTGCATGGGCCTGATAAATCACAAGGAGCTTTATAGGAGGGGTGTGGGAAGAGTCAGAGCTCAATAAATACCCTGGGACGATGAATGCAGAGATCGTAGTGAGCGCTCTAATGATGGAGGAAGGCGCCCAAGCCAGGGAGTCCAGGTGGCATTTAAGAGCTGAAAAATCTAAGAAAACGAGTTCTCCTCCAGCGACTCCATAGAAGAACAGCCACGTTAACACCAGGACTTGGTGCTAGCAAGTCAAACTGATACTGGACTTCCAGCCTCTGGAACTCTTAGAGAATGCATTTGCTTTACTTTAAGTCACCAAGTTTGCAATACTTTGCTACAGCAGCCACTGGAAACTAATGTAGATTTTGGTACATTAGTTTGTAGATCAAACCAATGTAGACTGTGGGAGTGGAGTGTGGCTGCAGCGAATTCCTAAATATGTAGAGGTTGCTTTTAATTTGGGTAATGAGAAAGTTAAAGAATTTTGAATAAATAACATGGTAGAGGAAGCCAATATCATCTTAGAAAATATCTAAAACATTATAAACATTCTGTTGATAAAAATTATGGACTTTAAAGGTGGCTAAGGTGAGGACTTAGAAGCAAATGAGGAATATGTGATTAAAAGTGGGAGGAAAGGAGATCATTTTTATTTACTGGCAAACACTTTACTGAATTGTATTTTATAATTATGTGAAGAGCAGAACTTGTAAGCTATAAACTTGGATATTCAGTTGAGATGTTCAAGTAAGTGTTAAAGGTATAGTCTAGTTTGTTCCTGTTGCTTATAGTGAAATGTGATAGGAAAGATGTAAATTGTAGGAAAAACTATTAGGCAAAAAGAAACCAGGAGTTAATAATTCTGTGCATCATCCGCCTATCTTGATTTCAAAAGATGCTAAAATTAAGAGACTCACTGTTGGGTAAGTGTACTCAGGAGATGAAGGCAACGTGTACTTGAACAAACTTTTTCAGTGACTCAAAAGGGACAAAGTTCACAAAGTCGTTAGTCACAGGGAGGTCTGTTTGGATAGATTAGGAATGTAACTCATGAAGTCTCTCAGCCATATCAGGAGAAGTAAAAAATAGAGATGGTTTATATAGGAAATACTCATAGGGAAGCCTTCTGTCTAAGACAGTGAACACACATAAAATACACAGGGGTCACAAGGTTTTTGAAAATGCTACACCCAGGGAAACATTGCAAGCTTGCCTGAATGGGACAGAGAATGGCTGAAAAAAGATGGTCAGATTCACAAAATTCTGCAGAGAAGGAATAGAATAATAAAAATAGTTTCAAACATGCTACCCTTCCAGAAAAAGGAAGGCTGTACTTCCAGTTTCCAATTTGGCATGTAAGAAGAATTCAAGTTGTTGTTCTAACAACAAGTAAAAAACTGGACAAACAAAATAATCAACATCTCTTCTTAGACCTGTCAGAAACCTGACATCTCAGGGCCAGCGACTGTGCCAAAAATTGTGCCAAAAATTGGAGTGACAGACAAGCAGATACGGAGAATCCCGCCTAATGGCCAGAAACTTATGAGCAGAAACCTCCATAAGAAACAGTAGCAGATTAGAAAAATCTAAACTCTTACTGAATTTCTGGAGGCTCAAGGTAGACAATTCTGAAAGTTAAAAACCACGGGAGAGCCCAGTTATGGGGAACCCACCACTCTTTTAAGTTTTAGCTCCAGGACCTCTACCAGATTTCCAGTGATGATCAGAGAAAAATCCCCTATTACATCCAGTAGGGGGCAGAGAAAAGTAACCATTTTGAGATAGGCCAAAGGTTTTGTTCTTAACAAAGTCTGCCCCACTAAAATAAGTAAACAAATATAATTGATATGTTAACAAAAGAAAGAAAGTACAATCCTATAAAATGCTTAATTGAGAGAGAAAATCAATTAAATCAAAAGCTACCCCTTTGAAAAGGTCAGTAAAATCAATAAACCTGTAGCCAGGCTAAACAAGAAAAGAAACATAGGACGCAAGTTACTAATATCAGAAAAAAGAGGGACATCACTACAGATTCCATGGAAATCAAATAGATAATAAAATAATAGTATGCTTTTGAAGATTCTACTGATATATTCTTTATTCAGAGATTCTTTCCTCAGCCATGCCCCGTCTACTATTGAGCCCATCAAACACCACCTTTAGTTCTTAATAAAGAGCGTTTTTGATCTTTGGCATTTCTTTTTGTTGCTTTCTTACAATTTCCATCTGCCTTGTACCTTTCCCTCTCTTATGGAGTCAAGAAGAGTTGGTGACTTTTATTCTACTCAGATTTTGACTTGTTGTTAAGATGGAGAGGCAACTTCCAAGGTCCTTACATGTTGTACCCAAACCCAGAAATCTTGTTTTGGAATCTCTTACAAAACCGAACATACTCTCACCATACAATCTCTGTTTCTTGGTATTTACCCAAATTAGCTGAAAACAGATGGCCATACAAAAACCTACATGCAGACATGTATAGCAGATTTATTCATAATTGTGAAAACTTGGAAGTAGATAAGGTGCCCTTCAGTAGGAGAATGAATAAATAAACCGTGGTACATCCAGACAATGGACTCTCATTCAGCATTAAAAAAGAACTCTCAAACCATGAAAAGACATGGAGGAACCTTAAATGCATTTTACTAAATCAAAGAAAATAATCTGAAAATGTTTCATACTGTATAATTCCAAATATATGACATTCTGGAAAAGGCAAAACTATGGAGTGAAGAAAGATCAAGGGTTGCCAGAGATTAGGTGGAAGAGAAACAAACAGGGGGAGCACAAAGGATTTTTAGGGCTGTGCATCTGCTCTGCCTCAGCTTTAACAGTGGATGCATGTCATTAAACATTGCCAGAACTACACCACTGGTAGTGAGCTCTAATGGAAACTATGGACATTAGATGATAATAATGTGTCAGTGCAGGTTCATTGACTTTAATTAATGTGGTGAGGCTGTGCATGCAGATGGGGAAAGGAATATAGAAGCACTCTCTGTACTTTTTGCTCAGTTTTGCTGTGCATCTAAAACTGTTCTGAAAAAATGAAGTCTATTACAAGAAAGAGATGACTAGGAGGGTGAAGTCAAAAGCCATGGAGGATTATTTACAACCTTTAAAACCTAATAGTTTTGACTTGGTTGACTCTCAAAATTTCTTGGAATCAGTTATCATTCCTTCCTTTCACTTTCTCCCTTTTGGAATGGAAAAGTCTGTAATCCTTGTCCTATGCCTGTCCCATCATTGTATTTGGGAGAAGATAACTTGTTTTCTAGTTTCATATGTCTACCAATGGAATAGAAATTTGTCTCAGTATAGATTAGACCCAGAGTTACAACTATATCTGATGTAGATGAATGTGTTTTGCATGAAGGAATGTGCATGATTTTTAGGGGGATGCAGGACAGGCAGTGATATCTTGAACAACGTCTCACTAAGGGGTCCACACCCTAATCCCCAGACCTCTGAATATTACTGCATACAACAATAGAAAATTTCCAGATGTCACATAGTTAAAAAATCTTCAGATTAGGAGAATATCCTGGATTATATGTATGGGGCTGATATAATAATTGGGGGCCTTTTGAGAGGGATGCAGGGGGAATCAGAGACACAGGGAAGGTCGTGTGATGACGGAAGCGGAGATTAGAGTGATGCACTATGAAAATGAGGTGACGGGGACTTAATGTGGTGGTTAATTTCATATGTTAGCTTGGCTAGGCTATAATGCCCAGAGAATTGGTCAAACACTAGTCTAGATATTGCTGTCAAGGCATTTCTTAGATGTCATTAACAATTATAACAGTAGACTTTGAGTAGAACGGGTCACCCACCATAATTTAGGTAGGCCCTATTTAAGTAGTTGAAATCCTTGAGAGAAGAAAAAAAGTGTGAAGTCTCCAAGTGAGAAGGAACTCTACACCTAGACTGCCTTCGGACTCAAGCATGTAACAGAACCCTTCCCTGGGACCCCAGCCCTCTGACAATCTTGGACTCCCCATGCTCCACAATTGCATGAGCTGATTCCTTAAAATGAATCTCTCTCTCTCTCTCTCTCTTTCTGGAGAATCCTAATAAAAGGACATAAACTAAAAATACAGGTGACCTCTAAAAACATATTTTCCTCCAGCGACTCCAGAAAGAAGTGGAGTTAGTTAGCCATGTTGACATATTGAATGCAGCCCAGTGAATCTAATTTTGGACTTCTGGCCACCAGGTTTGTAGAGTAATACATTTGTATTGTTTTAAACCACCAAGTTTATGGTCATTTATTAGAGCAGCCATAGGGAACTAATACAGGACTGGATCCTCACTTAATTAGTAAAATATTCCTGTACTAGTAGCTGTTATTTTAGATAGTAATACCATTCCTCTTGTTAAAGTGACAAGTAGAGCTGACTCCAACGTGCCTCATTTTACATTATTTCAGCCCTCCTGCTCACTCTAGTATTCGCTGTGCCAGCGTATGTGTACACTGTAGTTAATGGCAACTCACCTCAGCTGTATGGAGTAACTTCACTTCTCCTCCTGAGCTTCTCTTCCACTTCCTGTAGGACGACGATCAAGAAATTGGCAGCGATTGAGGGAGTTAAACCCTATGGGGCTACTTTTAACTAGTGGGGATGGAAGCTAGTGGCAATTATTTTCTTCTTCTGAAACTCAAGGACAATATATAAATACTTCCTATCTGGTTCTTCCGAGGTATTTATAGCAAGACGAATCCTTAATTTTCTACTGTGGTTAAGAGCATAATTATTTTTGGATTGTCTTTCTTTCTTCTCTTTTAAACCTTTCCTACACCCACTTCTATCCCTTAGGATCACTTTCAAAAACAAACTGTCTGCATAGAAGCCCATATTTCATGCC
Organism: Trachops cirrhosus; assembly: GCA_028533065.1. NCBI lineage: Eukaryota > Metazoa > Chordata > Mammalia > Chiroptera > Phyllostomidae > Trachops > Trachops cirrhosus. The sequence continues at coordinate 147,748,393 of CM052539.1, forward strand.
ACTTTCCACCAGCAACACAGTCCTTACTGCTATCTGACTGGTGAGTGTTCTAGTTTTAGAGTTTTATTCTCATGGTGTGATTTCCAAGGTTATTTCTGTCATAAACCAACTTTGACTCATTTCCCCATAAAGCTGCATGTTAGAGCATTATGTCACTAAGAATTGTAACAAAGGTGCAAGTAGAAGGTAAAACTTTAGCTCCTGAGATATTTTTAAGGGTAAACATTTAAGTCAATAGAGGCAACAGTAATTCTAAAGATGGTGATTGGGCTGACTTTTATTTACAGCTTCAAAAGCTTTAAAAAATAAAGTGTTAGACTCAGACAATTATACTTTAAAGATAAGATGGCCTCCATGACAACATTTAAAAAGACCCTCCTTTCCTACAGCTTCAGGGTTGAGGTGCAGTATTTACTTATAAAGGCAGCAATGAATTCTATACCTTGATCGGTCTCTTATGCCAAAGACAAGATGCTAATAGCAAAAGAATGAGACTTGAGGCCTTCAAAGGGCATTTGATTGTATAAATTTGGAGCCTTGAACCCCTAGATTCTCTTGAATCCTCAGGCCCAGCACAGAAGATTTTCCCCCTTGTAACAGAAAAGATGCCTCTCATCCCTGGAATTCCTGCAATGGCACCATAAGCAACTGCCTTGTAAGATCACATTTGTTTTACTAAAAAATATCCTACCCCCTCTTTTTATTACCTCCACAATAATAAATACAGTCAGCCTGAGCAGGAAAATAAAGTCCCTTATCAGGAGGAGGTAGACAGGAGAGGGAGGGAGGAAGAAAAACAGGGAGGAAGGGAGGGAGGCAGTGAGAGAAAGAGAATGAATCATCAAGCAAATGGGATAAAATGCTAACAATAGATGAACATAGGTAAAATTTATATGAATGTTCATTTTGCTATTGCTATTTTTATTTTTGCAACTCTTGGAAAGTTTGAAATCACTCTCAAATATAAATTTTTAAGTACATATTTTCCAAACTGCACTTTAAAGAAATGAAGCCTTTCCTCAAGGGATCCCTAAATGCTACATCCCTAAGTCGAGCAAGAGTTGGACAAATATTCTTTGAGTTTAGAATTTTAAAAGGGTTTAAAATCTTTTTAAGTTTGCACTTGATATCTCCAAACACATTTCAGGAATAAGTCTTAGATGAGTAGCTTTTATATCTAATAAAACACTTTGTTATACATGCCAGAGCACGAGGTCGTGAAATTGGTATGAGCTGGTTCAAAAGTAACCCCAGCCCTTGCTTGCATTCCAAACAAGCAACATCAAAAAGGAAGCGCAAGGAGCACGTTGTTCTTTAAGTCATTGACTTCTTTGATCCTCAGAAATACCTGAATCTTAAGGGACAAAACAGTATCCATGAAATTGAATTTTCTAAAACCTGAAAAAGTAAGATGCTTTGTAAATGCCCCACATGAATCACCCTCCTAACTTTAGCTAAAAATTATTTGGAAAATGTCTTTTTTTTTTTTTTAGTTTATGATATATGGCAGGGAAGGCAATTCTAAAAATCTGTCTGAGGTTGTTTTGTTGTTCCACTTGATGAAATATTTCACCACTTCTATAATGTAATAACCAAATTGCAAAGGGTAAAATGTTTCCACAAATGTCATCACATTGGGAGCATTTAGGATGTATTAGTCTTTATTTCTCCAATCTGATCTTAAAAGCTTTAATAGCTTTTTGTCCTTTCTCTCATGTTATAGTTGCAACAGTTTCGGACTCAAAGGCTTAAAAAATCCAGGCCCTCGTGCTAGGTGAGCTATAGTAGCAAATTAAGACTTCTAAGTTGTGCTAAAAATATCAAATGATTTCCTACCTGGTATAGATGAAGTACATTTGTCCTAAAGTCATATTTTCAATGCCTAAACCACTAACTTTACCTAGAAATAAATTGTGGCCTAAACAGGTGAAGGAACTTGTCCAAAGCAGAGCTGGAGTTAGTGTCCAGCCATCCTGCCTCACTTTAACGTTATATCCACTACAGCTAGAAGACCGTTTTTGTTGACTTTGGGTTTACCCGTATGTTGACTTCAGCCCAAACGTAAGGAGGAGCTCTGGTTTCTTGAGTTAGTGATAATTCTTGGGTTATTGTCTATGTATTAGTTTTAACATGAAAGAGGATTGTTCCCATGTTAAATCAAACTGCCTCTGCAGAGTTCAAATTAGTTTTAACTTTTTGGTTGGTTAATGCTCAACCTTAGTGCAAATCTTTAACATGTATTGTTTTTGTTACTAATAATGGATTTTTGATACTTCAAGAATAAAATCAACCACTTTTTAATTTATTACTATTATCAATCTTAGTAGTTGGAACTTGAGTGCTCCTATTTGCATAGGATGCCTGCTTTGGGTTGACCCCAGCACAGAAAATGACATCAGAGAATGCACGTAGAGCGGGGTGGCAGAACGAGTTTTCAGCATTCACCCTCAACACAAAAGCATTGATTCTGACAATTATCCATACATGAAAGTAACTTGGTGGGAGCCCAAAAGTACAATGGAGAGGCCCAGAACCCTGTTAGAGCAAAAAATTCAAGAATATATGCATTAGAGAGGGTAAGAAAAGGTTTTTACTACCTGTGTCATTCCTCTTTCAAAGAGGCTCAGTGCCAAGAGAGACCTTTTTGGCCTGTGATTTCCTCCGTGGGGGCAAGTGAGAACATAGTGAGTGCCCGGTTTCCCCAGCCATGTGGGACACTGCCCACTTCTTTATTGCCCTGCCCAGAGCACCTAGATGATCAGCACAGCTGAAGAGACTAGTGTTAGCTATGACCAGAGAAAAAGTGGTGGGATTCACAACAGCCACAGTAAACTCGACAAAGAACACAGTTTCTACTAACTGCCTAATAGATCCCAAGATACCTGCCCACAAACTTCATAGGACACATCACCCGAGAATCCTTCCAAAGTAGCCCATGTACAATCCCAGCACTTTGAGCCCCTGTACTGCTGTGGTTTGTACCCCAAATGCCACCTGCGGATGGCACACACCAGCCTCGGCAGATCATGCGTGAGCGCAAACAGACAGCCAGTCCAGCTCTCCTGGACTGGGAAAAAGTGGAGAGTTGAACATTTCAGGGCACTGCTCTAGAGAAAATTAATGGGAAACTGCCATAGTTAGCCTGGCTTGGCACAGTTAAAAAAAGACATACAATCTTAATAGTACCCCTCCAAAAGAAACAAGAGGAATGGAGCAATCGCATCTATAGAAAAGATCTGACTGACCTGCAGAATGGCTAGATGGGCTGACTAGTGAAGTGCTTTCCCTCATGATGGCAGTCAGTAAAGACTGGTGAAGGTGACTGCTACTTCACATGCAAAGACAATAGTGTGAGACTTCAGGAACTATGGAAGAAACAAACAGACAAGGAAACATGACATCACCAAATGATCACGAAAAGTTTCCAATAACCAACACCCCCCTCCAAATGGAGATCTACAAATTGACTGACAAAAGGATTCAAAATAATGGTTTTTAAGTTAGCTCAGCAAGATACAAAGACAGGTGAACAACTCAACACAACCAGGAAAATAATACAAGATTAAAAGCAAAAGTTTAACAAATAGATAGAAGTCATAAAAATAATCAAACTCTGGAGCTGAGGAACACAATAAATGAAATTTAAAAACACAATAGTGCCAACAATAGCTGCTGTCAGCAGAAAAAAGACTCAGTGAACTTCAAGAGAGGTCATTTGGAATTATCAGTCAAAAAATAATAGAAAAGATTTTAAAAAGCTCATTGGGTTTATGGAATACCATAAATGGGACCAATATATGTATGTGGGAGAGCTAAAAGGAGAAGAGAAGGAGAAAGAAGCAGAAAACCTATGTGAACTGAAAATAACTGAAAATTTTCTAAACATTGGGAGAGATATGGGCATCCAGATAAAAAAAGTTCAGAAGTCACCAGACAGGATCAACCCAAACTAGAAAATTTTCAAAGGTCACAGACAAAGAAAGAATTTTGAAAGCCGCAGAAGAAAGGCAACTCAGCACATACAAGGCAAACCCTTAAAGCTGTCTGGTGACTTCTCAGAAGAAGCCTTGCAAGCCAGGAGAGAGGGGATGATATGCTGGGGAGAAAAAATTCTGCAAACTAAGAAAACTATACCCAGCAAAATGATCCTTCAAAATCTTAACAGGAACACCTCAAGTTGAAGTAAAAGGATGCTAATTAGTAATGAAAAACATAAAAGTATAAAACTCACTGGAACAGTCAAGTATATAGTCAAATTAAGAATACTCTAATACTGCCCTGGCTAGTGTGGCTCAGTGGATTGAGTGCCAGCCTGCCAACTTAAAGGAAACTGAATCAATTCCCAGTCAGGACACACGCCTGGGTTGCAGTCCAGGACTCTAGTTGGGGGCTCACAAGAACCAGCCGATTGCTGTCTCTCTCACACATAGATGTTTCTCTCCCTCTCTCCCTCCCCCCTCTCTAAAAATAAATAAATAAGTAAATAAATAAAAAGAATACTCTAATACAATAATACTAGCACACAGAATACTTTTAACTCTAGCATACAAGCTACACGATGAAAGTACTAAAAATAACTATAGCTATAATAATTGGTTATTATACATACAATATTAACACATAAATTGTGACATCAATAACACAAAATGGAGGGGAGTAAAACTGCAGAATTTTGAAGGTTACTGAAGTTGCTATGAGCTTAAAATGAACAGTTATAACTATAAGGTATTTTATGTAAGTTAATGCTAACTACAAAGAAAAAATCTATAGCAAATACACAAAAGATAAGAGAAAGAAATCAAATCATACCACTAAATATATTATAAAATCACAAGGAGGGCCACAAGACAGGAAGAAAACAACAAAGGTACTAAAAAACAGTCAAAAAACAATAAAATATTAATGGTAAAGTTTTACCTATCAATGATTATGTTATGTGTAAATAGGTTAAATTCTCCAGTTAAAAGATACAGAATGGATGAATGGATTAGAGAAAGGTCCACTAATATGTTGTCTACAAGAGGCTCATTTGGGCTTTAAGGGCACATATAGGCTGAAATTAAAGAGATGGAAACGATGTTCTATGCAAATGGTAACCAAAAGAGAATAGAGGTAGCTATACTCATATAAAACGAAATAGTCTTTAACTGAAGAACTGTGACAAGAGACAAATAAAGTCATATAATTATAAAGGGATCAATTCAACAAAAAGAATATAATAATTATAAATATATGTGCATTCAACTTCAGAGCACCTAAATATATAAGGCAAATATTAATAAATATAAAAGAAAAAAATAGACAGCAAAACAATAATGGTAGGTGATTTAACTACCATAATTTCCATAAATGATATGTTATCCACATGGAGAATCGATGAGGAAACAGCATGCTTGAATAATACTATAAACCATAGGCATCTAACAGACACATACAGAACATTCCAGTCAACGAAACATAACATGCATTCTTGTCAACTGTGCATGGATTTATCCTAGATTCATTCAGGATTGATCCTATGTTAGCCCACAAAACAAGACTTGACAAACTAAGAAGATTGAAATAATATTAAATATATTTTTCTGACTATAATGGATGAACTAGAAATCAATTATCTAGAAGAAAACTTAAAAATTAAAAAATATGTGACAATTATACAATATACTCCTGTATAATCAATGGATCAAAGAGGTCTTTGAGACAAATGAAAATGAGAACAGAACATATCAAAACTCATGGGATATAACAAAGGCAGTTCTGAGAAGGATTGTATAGGAATAAATGCCTACATGAGGAAAAAAAAAGAGATCTCAAATAAGCAACCTAACGATATACTTCAAGGAACTAGAGAGAAAAGAACTAAGCACAATTAGCAGAAAGAAGGGAAAACAGATTAGATTAGAACCAATACAATAAAAATTAGAAAAAAAGTAGAAAATAACAAAACTAAGAATTGGTTTTTTGAAAACATAAACAAAATTGACACACTTTAAGCTAGCCTAACCATGAAAAAGAGAGAAAAAAATTTTAAAAAAATTATAAATGAAAGAAGAGACATCACTACAGAAATTCAAAGGGTTTTAATAAATGGCTATAACAATTATATACCAACAAACTGGATAATTTAGGATAGATTCCTAGCAATATAAAATCTACTAAAACTGTTCAGATTTTCAGAAAAAACAGAAAATCTGAACAGTCTAATAATGAGTAAGAGATTGAATCAATAATCATAAACCATTCAACAAAGAAAATCCTAGGACCAGATATTTCCATTTGTGAATTCTACAAAATATTTTAAAAAGGATTAAAACTAGTTTTTCTCAAACTCTCCCAAAAATTGAAAAGGAAGTAAGGTGACACTTTAGAATTGAAAACTCATGTTCTGAGAAATACCTGTGGGAAATTTTGAGGCCTAGGTTGATGTATTCTTCCTAAGAGAATTTGTGTTTGCTTCTGTCTGGTGATTGGGGGCACTTTCAACCTGAGATGTTTTTAAGATAAAATCCTGAGCTTATGTTTTGTTGGAACGTACAGAATTATATATAACTCAGTTACATAACCATATGAGATCCAACTTATGTTTGTGAATTTTCCAGGAATTTTTTTCCTTCCTCACCACTCAAAGTATTAAACAAGTCAATGTTCTTCCTATCGCTTTCTGCTCATTAACTTTTCTTCCTTACTCATTCTTTCATTAAAACTGTGATCATTTATAATTGCAGCCTTATGTCAGTATTCCTGTTTGAGTTGCCACGTAAATAGGCCCCGTTCTTTATTTCAGGTCTCCATCATTGCATGCAGGCTTCAAACTGGCAGTGAAATATCTTTGGATAAAAGTTCCCTCTTGACCATTCTTATCCCCTGTGATGATTCCTACCTTGATTTTGGTTTGGGCCTTTGATTATGTCTTACTGTATTGCCAGCCTAACAAAAATCCATATTTTAAAAATCGTCATTTATTTGTTTTTATTGGGATGATTATTAAATGTATAGTATTTAGCCATAAATAAAAGAACATGTTTTTCTAGCCTGAGATTGAGAGCTAACCTGTTTATTGTCCCAACAAAGATTTAATGATTTTTTTTTTGACATCATATCTCAAACAATTCTTGGCACTGGCAATACAGAGTGAATAAAAACAAGTCCCACACTTTAGGATGTACAGTCTAATGAGGGAGAAATAAGGAGGAGAGGAGAGGGGAGGGGAGGAGAGGGGAGGAGGGAGAAAGGAA
>CM052539.1:147755727-147880766 GCA_028533065.1 Trachops cirrhosus
TTGAGAGAAAATGTTAGTGACAAAAGCAAAAATTTTAATAACCATTATTCATCTGAATAAAAACTTAAGCTTAAGGTCTTAGCTCATGTGTCTCAGTGGATTTGTTACAGAACACAAGGGGGCCTATAGGTGGTATGGATAAGTCTCACAATGCTTCATATTATGTGTGATAATTGCATTCAGATTCTAAAAAATTAGTAATAAGTATGTATCTTCTTGGGTGTTTGGAAAGTAGATCATGAAGATGAGGCAGGAAAGACATTGGCTATTCATGACTTTGAATGTCATACCAAGGAACTTCAAGTTTGTTTTTTGTAAAAAGTGTGGTGAGTTTCAATGCTATGTCAGGCAGAGAAAGTAACATGTGCAAAGTCAGGAAGTTACAAAAAAGTAGAAACTTGAGGACCTCACGAAGTTTTGTTTGAATAGCTACTGAGGTTGTTAAGGAGTAGATTCTTACCTATGTGAGTCTTGAAGAATAAACAGGTATCGATTTCAAAACAGTCTTGTACGACTTGCTGTGAGTGTAAAATCTGTCCTGCAGAAATTGTGAGCCTATGAATGGTTTTACAAAGTGGGATTGATAATAATAGTCATCATTTTTTTGCTGATGCATGTGTTGTACCAAGATACACTCCCTCTGCCCATATGATTTCAGTGTGACTATGATGGGTGATTTCCTGCACTTCCTGTGCTCTCTATCAAGAATCTGCCTCAAAGACACCCATCCCCCATTTGCTTTCTGCAAAGCCAAGAAAGCTGCTCTGTCATGTTCAGACACAATCTCTTGGTATAGGGGAATTCACGCTGTTGGAAAAAACCCTCAGCCAACAGCTCACAGGAGTGGGTGAATTCATGTTCCCAGGATTTTCATTCACTCTAGGGGCAATTCTGAGGTGCAGTCAGCAGAGTTTCTTATACAGGGTCAGAGGAATTATGCCCTGATTCCCCACAGTGATAAATGGCTTTTATCCCTTCTCTGTCTCACTTTTTCCACTTCACCACTTTTGATTCCTGGGACTACAGATGCTTGCCTTAAGGTTTGCTTTGGGGAAAACTAAAACTGAGGAAGCTGACAATGGAAATGGCCCTAGGAATTTGATTCTCAGGATGAAATTTGAAATTAGATCACTCCCCAGTGCAATGGCCATGATAATGTTGGAGTTCAGGGAGCGGTAAATACTTCTCACATGCTAAGAACCTATGGTAGATTGGCACATCAGAGAAGCACTGACATGTGCAACAACTCTGGCACTTAAAAGATCTGAGGGCAATAGTGATTTTCATTACAGGGAGTAAGCTGACTTTTGATCATTTCTCGATAAGCCTTTAAAAAAGAGAAAGATGTGATCAAGTCAGCCAACAAAGAATCAAGGCAAGACGGTTGAAGCTGAAAGGCCTCCATGACAGCATTTAGAGATACTCTCATTTCTTGATGACAAAGAGTAGATTGATTTTAAAAACAGAATTTACTAGGGAGACATACTGCAAATGTCGCTAAATGTGAAACTGTAACAAGTCTCCTATGCTAAAGTTAAGGTCAGGATAGACAAGAAGTTGTACTTTGAGACTTGGGAGTACCTCAACCCAGGAAAAACTATGGAGGTTAATGTCATCATCAAAAATGTAAAGGATGCTGGGATAGGGATCCCCCGTGCAGCTCAGCTATACAATGCCTACAAAATCAGATGGATCATGGCAAATAACAGAAATAGGGTTACCCCCCCCCCAACTGGCAGGATCCTTTCCAGCTGTAGCACCTGTGGAGACTGAGCCTTACTGGAAAGAATCAAGACAGTTTCTGACACATGGTTTGCAGCTGTTTGATTTGGAGAATGTACTTGTCTCAATCTGCAGTAAAGAAAAGAAATGAGTTTTTTTTGTTTTATTTTTCATGAGCTAGAGAGCAATGCATTTATTGTTTGGCCCCTGGATTATGTTGGTTTTCCTAATCTCCATCGTAATAGTTGCCAGGGACCATGATCATCTTAAAATTTTCACAAAATTATGCAAGTTTACTATATTGATTCATCATGCTAATTGGATTTGGTAAGGAGAAATTTTCAAGCGCTTCTGTAATTTTTATGATTTCAAAAATTACAGCTTAAAAATTATTTGCTTAAAAAATTGCATTTCTTACAGCTATGCAACTCTTTAAACTTGTAATATTTTGGTGTATCTGGAGAAGTAAGTGTTTCTCCTAAATTTCTAAACATTTATTCTAGACCTATTACTGAACAAACTATAAATTCTCAATTTGCGAATGTCTTCATGAATATGTTAAATTAATATGTAGTCACTTATTTTCCTATTTTCTATTTTGCACGTCTGTTTTACCAGTACTGTGTTTTTTTAAAGATTTTATTTATTTATTTTTTAGAGAGGAGAAGGGAGGGAGAAAAGGGGGAAAGAAATATTAATGTGAGGTAGCCTCTCACACACTCCCTACTGGGGACATGGCCCACAACCCAGGCGTGTGTCCTGACTGGAAATCGAACCAGTGACCATTTGGTTCACAGGCCAGCACTCAATCCACTGAGCCACACCAGCCAGGGCCAGTGCTATATAATTTAATTTATAAAAACATATTTGAATTTATGTTTATTGTTTTAATATCCATTGATATTCTTAGGTTTATATTTCTTGATGATATTTATACTTTCATTGCACAGTTTAAAGAAAAATCATGATAGATTTAATAGTGAAATTATATCAACTGTACAAATTAATTTGGGAAATAGAAAGCTTGATAATAATTATACTTTATAATACAATTTTCTGCACCAGTTTTTTACATTCCATAAATTTCTGTAAATTATGCATATTTCACTGGGTTAATCACTAAATATTTTATATTAGTCTGTTTATGAATATAGTCTACCATAATTAATAATATATTTTTGTTAAGAAACCTCAATAAATAAAGCACACCAGGAAATAAAGCCTGGAAAAAAGATATTTCACTTTATATGTAAATTTGAGCTTTATAAACATAGATCTACTCCAGTGAGGGTCCTTGACATCACATAGAGTAGCAATGGAAAAGTGATAGTGTTTATTTAGTCTGGATAGATGACGAGTTACAAGTTCCTTCCACTGGAAAGTTTATCATGTGAACAGAATAGATATATTTGTGGTCCTGAGAAATACAATTGCACCACAAACAGAAATCTCAAGATAACAGATTTTGAAGCGTATTATAGTAAATTCAGTTAAAGATAGTATAAGCTGCCCTAGAAGGTATTGAGATAGTTTCCTGCCCTTGCAGTTGTACAAAAGGACACTGAAATCACTTGGAAGGGTATTTGTGAAACAGATTCAGTGATATTTTTAATTTCCTCCAATTGTAAGTCATTGATATTGTGGAATTTATGGTGTAGAGAACATCACTTTGATGTTCACCTAATTCCACACACAAAATTTATGATCTTAAAAAATATGGTAGTTCATCATTCCCCTGACTGCATAGCTTCAGCTCTAGTTCAGTAGGCATTTTGTTGGCATACGTAAAATTGCACCTGTAATGTAGGATATCCTTTGAGGACACAGTCTTTATTTAAATTCCTTCAGGGTTCATTTTAAAGCTAATGGTTTCAGCTGATGTTTTGGACTTGATTCACATTGTTAAATGCTTTAATATAATTTGGAGAAGCCAACTTTACATTCCTTTGCTTATGACCAGAATAAATCCCCCAAGACAAAAACCAAGTAGGATGACTTACCTAACTCAGCTTTTGTGCCTTTATTTGTTGAGGAAGTTGAAAGTGCCATGAGATTGATTAGTCAAATAAATAGGTTGGGGCTGACACTTTGGGTATTTTGCTCATTTGTTTGGACCCTTTGTTTGGTCCCTCTTCTAAGCGCTGCCAAGACTGTTGCCGTGCAGACAAACAGGACCGTTTGCTGGTAAATTATCACTTTTTGGAAACTGAACTAACACTAGTTCCTCATTTGAAAAAAAAAAGTTAAGTCTAAGGTAAATACTTAACAGCCCACTCCTGTTTGTGTTTCGGTTGGGTGGTTTAAATGGTTTATGAATTTTGTTTTACTCACATACAAAAACAGCTGATTCTTGTAGCCTCTACCTTAAAACTGATAACTTCTTTGAATACAAGTAGTACAATATTTGAATCTCTGGGTGCAGAATTTAAGATTTTTACAATTACCATTAACCCATACATTTCTAAGAATTTCTCTGGGTGGCACAGTGAGTAAAACAAAACACATATCAGCTTTGTTCAGTAAAATTCAAACATTTTCAAGGAACATGTATAAAGGACCCATGGACAAAGACAATGAGGGGGGCCAGGAGGATTGAGTGTGGGAGGTGGGGATGGGTAGGTGGGAGAGAGTAATCGGGGGAACATAGGGACAACTGTAACTGAACAATAATAAAAGCATTCAAACATTTATTGAGCTCCAAATTTATTCTGACGAAGGTTAGCTTCTTGGAAAGAGAGTGAACCTAGTTTCTTGCATATAATTGCTTACAAAGTAATGGGGAATAAAAGAAAGAAACATAATTCATTATCAATTCAAAACAAAACCTAAGTGGTACGAAAAAGGATTAAATGGCATAAGGTTTCTCTCCAAAAATGAACACCTTTCATTAGGAAAGATTCTGTGAGCTGAGAAGGTCAACAAGGTTTGAACCAGAGGGGAGAAATGAGGAAGAGAAATCAAGGTCCAACAAGAGATAAGTAATATGCTTTCTAAGTGAATCAAATGCACTAATGAATTTTAAAAGTCATATGCTTTAGCTACTGTAAGGTGAATACTGCCCTTTACAGCAATTATTTTTATAACTAAATTGGGTCATCCATAAAGGCTTGATTTTTCGGGACACTGGAAGCAAGTACATATCACTACATAAATCTCCAGAGAAGCCTGACCTGATACTGCATATAATTGAGACATTCTGGCTTCCTTCAGGGAGTAAATCAGTTGATTTTCAACTATTTTATTCACCTCTAATTTAAGTGTCCTCTTTCTAAATGGTAATTTGACTCAGAATATCTCTGAAATATCTGAGACATTTAGTAATTCCTCAAGGAGCTGTTACACCTGTGAGTCATGATGAATTCAGAAGATAGAACAAGTTAATGACTTTTGGAAAAAAATGTTATTTGATGTGGTAGGATTCGCTTCCAGGAAATCACTTAGCATAAAATCTAAAGGTCAGGAGGATGGAAAGTAGCAACATGATTGTCTAACATCATTTCCTTTAGTGACAAATGAAGGAAAATTTCCAAGTACATGTAAGAGATGCTTTTACAAACTAACACCTGAAAGTCACGATGATATTGTTAAAACAGGACTGGGGGTGGAAGTAGAAGATCTGGACGTCAGTTCTGGTTTTGACACACATTTCCTGTCTGACTCTAATTGTATTGCTTCTCCTGGGGCTTCAGCTTTCTCCTGCACCTGTCCAATGAAAGGACTGGAGAAGATCAACTTTAAGGTCACTTCAAGTTCTAACAATGTTATCTCACCTTATCATGCATTTGATCCTTTCAGAATTTTAATAGTGAGATTTAAGATTGAGGCCTGATTTGAGTTTATAGGCTTGAAAAGTCTGGAAGCTACTCTAGCATTGAATTGTGCAAATCCGGATCACAATTAGAATTACATTAGAAATGAAGCTGATAATATTAGAAATAAATCACTTGGCCACAAACCAGTGTCTGAGAATCTAGTATTGAAAGAAATAGGCTATATTAATAAGTAACATACTTTGAGGTTTTGAATTAAAATTGAGACTCTGTTTGAAAGTCTTGAGCTAGTAGCTATGTTTACAAAATCCTAGGCCCAGAAGTGAATACTGGGAGATTGACTGAATAAGGACTATGAAGTTGAAAAGAATGGAGTAATTGTTGTGACTGTAATGATAACAATTACGTTGATAACAATGGCAGCCCAGAATATTGAGTTAGCACCTAGAAATGTCAGGTTTGGGTAAAGTTTTCTAAAATATTTGGCTGAAAAATAAACATAAAATATATGGCTGACATACTCATTTTACAGATGGGAAAACTGATTCCCCCACAGAGATTTGTGTGTGTGTGTGTGTGTGTGTGTGTGTGTGTATAGTTGGCCAAAAAACCCATTTGTTTTTTTTTTCTGTAAGATGGCCCTAGTAACAGTTAGTTGTCTTTAACTTCAGTTGAAACAATCTTTTAAGATCATATTGTGACAGTTGTCATATCAGTGAGCATTAAAAAAACATAAAAATTGGCAAATTTTTGTCTAGACATTTTAATATTGAAGATGGAAGAAAATACATGAAATTTTTGCCACATTATGTTTTATTATCTCAAGAAAGGTAAAAATACAACTGAAATACAAAAAAAATATTTGTACAGTGTATGGTGACTAGTTGAATGAATCAAAAGTGGTTTTGTGAAGTTTCATGCTGGAGATTTCTTATTGGACGGTGCTCCGTGGTCAGGTAGACCAGTTGAAGTTGATGGCCAACAAAAAAAAAACATGAATTGAGAACAATCAATATTATACTATGCAGGACATAGCTGACATACTCAAAATATCCAAATCAATAAAATTATTGGTGAAAGTGAAAAATGTGTCTTTTATTTTAGAGAAAAAAAACAGATGAACTTTTTGCTCAACCCCATATATGTACAAGGTTTGGCAGAAGTAATGCCATTGAGTGTGGTCGGTAGGGTACATAAATGTCTCACACAAGATGCACAACAATTTGAGCATTTCACCTAAAATGTCATATACTGTGCTTGAGTGTGATATTGTTATGTTACAGAATTACATGCTTATGATTTTATAATAAAATAATTTATAATAAAAAAGGGGTGTTATTTGTACTGGACCTTGTAAGAATGTATTTATTTCTGAAAGAGAAAGAAGAGTGCTTTTAAAAATATATCACATAGAATCAAGAAGAATAAGAATTAAAGTAGATCATCTTTTGTAGTAAAATAAATTAAGGACACATTATGCCATGTGGCATGGCTGTCACAAGGAATTATAATAGAGCTGTCTAGGACAGACAGCCTTCTCCAAAAATTTCTTACGTAGTTGTCTTCATCCCCCTTTTCTTCTAATGGGTTAAAAAGATGAACTTCGACTGGTCTTAGATATGTACTAGAGCTTGTCTGAGTTTTGTACCAAATTTCGGTAACATTTTATAAATTTTAATCTCAGAAATACCAAAGATATGAAAATATTCAAAGTACACTATCTGTAACAAACGAAGGTGATAAGATGTTAGCTCCTTGTATATGTATATTAAATAAAAATTACTGCAAAGATTAATAACCCAAATCACATGTGTTTAGCCTTACATAATGAAAATTATATATCATATATGTATATACATATATATATATGACTTCTCCCTTTAAAATTGACTTCAGGGAGAACTTCTGGTCAAGATGGCAGCATAGGCAGATATGGCTCACCTCCTCACACAACCACATCAAAATTACACTAAAATATAGAACAATCATCACTTACAACTGTCAGAAATTGAGTTGAATGGAAGCCTGACAACTACAGAATTAAAGAAACCACATCCATCCAGACTGGTAGGAAGGGTACAGATGCAGAACAGGCTTGCCCCATAGCCAACCCAATACCCAAGGCTAGAAGGGACTGGCAAGAAATATTCAAAGTCATGAAAAGTAGGGGCCTACAGCCAAGATTGCTCTACCCAGCAAAGCTATCATTTAGAATCAAAGGACAGATAAGAGCTTCCCAGACAAGAAAAAACTAAAGGAGTTCATCATCACTAAACCATTATTATATGAAATGTTAAAAGGACTTATTTAAAAAAAAGACCAGAACTATAAACAATAAAATGGCAAAAAATTACATATTTATCAACAATTGAGTCTAAAAAGCAGAGTAAACAAAGAAGAAGAACAGAGACAGAGCCATGGACACAGAGAGCATTTTGATGATTGTCAGTATGGAGGAGGATGTGGGGGAATGGGTGAAGAGGTGAGGGGATTAAGCAATACAAATAGGTAATTACAGAATAGCCATGGGGATGTAAAGTATACTGTAGGAAATGTGGTAACCAAAGAACTTATATGCATTAACCATGGACATGAATGGTGTACGGACTGCCTGAGGGAGTTGGGGGTGCTGGGTGGAGAAAGGCAAAGGAGGAAAAATCAGGACAACTGTAATAGCATAATAAATAAAATATAAGTAAAAATGCATAAAAATTAACTTCATATAATAAATTTACTCTGAAAGTGTAGTTTTCTCAAAATATAGTGTGTGTATTGAAGAAAAAAAGAGGTCACATTGCTTTTCTAGAAAAGCTACTTTTTCAGTAGGTGCTTTTTCATTGTGTTTCAGTGCTGCATTCCACGTGGTCTTCTAGTACCTTGGTCCAGCCTCTCTCAGGAGACCTTTAGTCTGTTCACTAGACAGACTAACAGAAATGGCAGGAGGAAGCTCGTCCACAGATACATAGGTCTGACAAATTTAAAAGGTCTAGGAAAACATTTAGCTGGAGAAAAAAATCAGAGAGTCTAGTCTTTGATTTTAAGATTATTTAGGAGAAATATTTGTCTTCCTGGTTTAAAATTAAATACATGTAAATTTACTGTAAACTGTGAAGTGTTAGGTAAATTCCAAGGATGTTGTTAATACATGAGCTCTTCTAAAGTTATCTGTGTTTTAGAAAGAAGTTTCTGCAGTTGTAATAACCTTACTTCATTTTTAAAATTGGATTTTGACTTGTATCCTTGAAAATTGAACTTTATTTAAAGAATGAAAAAATACTAATTTTATAGGTATAATTCAGGAAAGGTTCACATATGTATTGTTGAGGACTGATTTACAGGCTGATTCAGACTTTATCAGGCATATAAATGAGGAAGACCTTCCCCCAAAAACCAGTAGCATGTGCAAGACAGAATGTTTAAGAACCTGATATATTCAAAATACAGTGAGTGGGAAGAGAGGTTACAGATAAGCCTGGGGATATAGGTTACTGTAAGAAGAATAAAATAAGCTCCTTTGCTGAGTGTTCAAACTGTCTTGTTGATAATGGTGTGGAGTGTTAAAATAAGTTTTTAAGCATAGGAAAGGGAAGTCTACTCTGATCCTTGGGAAGAGAGTTTCAGAGAAAATGCAGAAAACGGAGTGAGGATAAAGGTATCTGAGTTCAATATACTGTTCTTTCTCAGAAGTCCAGATGAGAAATGATTTTCTTTAAGTAAATCAGTGAAAGAGTAGGGATGAAAAGGATTCCTTAAATACAATCAGTCAGATTCCATGTTCTTTGGCACAAATCTCTTCGGATTTGGATATAGAGACTAAAGAGAAAGCAAATGACTTTGAATTTTCTAGTTTGGGAAAGAGGAGGATTATACACCATTATTCAAGATCAGGGAAACTTGATTAATGATTGTTAACAATCAGATTTGTACAACTACATTGCCTGTTTTCTTCATCACGTTTAATTTGTTAATTCCTGTTATACACAAGGTAAACAACAGACTTGTAGAGATGTAGATATTTCTCTATTGTAGGAGACTTTAAAAAATATGTTTATTGATTTTAGAGAAGAAGGAAGGGAGGGACGGGGAGAGAGACATTAATGTGTTGCCTCCCATATTCGCCCTGAAGCAGGATTGAACCCACAACCTAGGCATGTGCCCTGACCAGGAATCAACCCCCCAACCTTTTTGCCTACGGGACAATGATCCAACCAACTGAGCCTCACCAGCCAAGGCTGCTCTAGCAGACTTTTAATTTACTTAGGGAGATGGATATGGGTACGATGACATAGAAAAATGCAGTGAGAATTATGAGATCAGTATAAAGGACTACGTAGTGCCCAGGAGAAGGACATTGATTCTGATGCTCGTGCACTGGGTCTGTGTCTCTGCAATGAAGTTGTGAGATCCTTAAGGTCAGGAGCTGGGTGTAACTCATCTTTGAATTTGTGAACCTAGCACTGTGTCTGACCCATAGTTGACATTCAGAAAAGGTTTATTAATTAGAATTGATAATAAATATGTTATAAATGTGTATTATTTATAATTCATTATAAACAGGCTTGATTTATATAAAGCTTCAGTGAAAAGTAATTGTTTATTGATACATCTGATAAGGGGTTCATATCCAAAATTTATAAAGTACTTATGAAACTCAACACTAAAAAACAACTCAATTAAAAATTGGGCAAAGGACCTGAACAGACACTACTCTAAAGAGGACATACAGATGACCAATAAACATATGAAAAGATGCTCAAGTCACTAATCATCAGAGAAATGTTAATTAAAACCATAATGAGATATCATCTCACACCAGTCAGAATGGCTATCATCAAAACATCAACGAAAAACGAGTGCTGGAGAGGTTGTGGAGAAAGAGGAACCCTTTTACACTTTTGGTGGGAATGCAGATTGGTATAGCCACTGTGGAAAGCAGTATGAAGATACTTCAAAAAATTAAAAATGGATCTGCTGTTTGACCCAGTTATCCCACTTCTGGGAATATATCTGAAGAAACCCAAAACAGTAATTCAAAAGAACATAAGCACCCCTATGTTCATTGCAACATTATTTATAATCGCCAAGATATGGAAGCAGACCAAACGTCCATTACACTAAGTGAATAGCCAGTCAGAGAAAGACAAATACCATATGACTTCACTCGTATGTAGAATCTAATGAACAAACTGAACTGACAAGGAAAATGGGGACAGACTCATAGATGGAAAGCGGGATGATGGCTAGTTGGTTGAGGGGAAACCAGGGGTAGAGGGATTGAGCAAAAAGAAAAAGGTATAATGGACAATGAAAATAATGTGGTGATTTCTGGGGGGGAGAGGAGTGTAAGGGACTAAATAGTAATGGAAAAATATAATAAAGATTAAATAAAAAATAAAACAAAAAAGAAAGTTGAAAAAAAGAGTAATTGTTTATCTCGATTAATTTTCTTATAGTCTCCTAGTAAAAAACAAAGTGAGTGAAAACTAATTCAGTTTCAAAAGAATATGGATAAAAATGTTAATGCATGAACAAAAATAATGCAGAAGAAATGTGTTTTTTGCATGGGTATATCTGTGACATGAAGAGTTGGTTTAACTGGATACATCTCTTGGGCCTTACCTCAAACATTTTGATTCAGAATTTTGGAGGTCAGGGTCTGTCTTTCCCCAGTTTTATTTTTCACAGGCTACCCTGATATATGTTATCTAATTGAAAACTAGTGTCCAATGTAATAACTTTTTAAGTTAGACATAACCACTTTCTCATTAAAACAAAACAAGAACATAAGATTCACTATCTTGACCTACCTGGCCAGGCACTGTTTAGACTATATCTCCTAAAGTTCTGATAGTTGTACCTCTGATTAATTCTAGACAAGCAATCACATACTTAGTTTTTCATATAAAGACAAACTCCCCACCTTATCATGTCATCTCTAATTTTTAAGTTTTAATTATTAAAAGCTCCCATGAAAGATACTAAAAAGAACTTGATGAGACCAGAACATTTTATTTTTTTAAATGGCATACACTCAGATACTTTGTTTACCAGTCATTAGCTGGACTGTTTTCCTCTTATATCTGTAAGTTAATAGACTTACATTTTTTCTGCTCTTATTTTTTGAGCTGAATCATGGTTCATAAACATATACCAGACCCCAGTGTGTGTGCCTGTCAATTTTGCTTAATCCTGTGAAAGCACCTCTACTGGAAGCTACTTTAATTTCAAAACAGCTGATATTTTACTTGGAATGCTGCACACTTATTCAGGACCAACACCTGGAAGAGTTTCTGTACCTCCCTCAAATCCTTAGTTTATTTTCTGCAAAGTGTCATTATTGTCTTTATATTTTAAACTTGAAAATATTTAGTAATGTTTAAAATTTTAAACACATGTTTAACAATCCTAAAGTTATGTTAGGCAGATATTATTACCCCTACCTTACTTACATGCAGGGAACTAAGGATCAATGACAACGTGTGACCTGCCCATGTGACTGGTATACAGACTTGAGTGCATTTGTTAAGGGGAACTTACCGAAAGCAAATAAAATTATACAGTGGGAAAACAGGTAAACAGCATCCAACAAAATTGCCTACTTCGACCTAGTTAACTGACTGACACCATAGCTGCAAAGACCATTTATTGCACAGTCACCATATATCTCCTGAGACTCTACAGATCTTTACAACACAAAAGCCTATTTCAACCTTAGATTGTTTTCTTTATGAACTCAACATTGGTATTCTAGGGTAAGGAACTCTTAGATAGCAAACTAATATCCTAGAATGGAAGAAAAATAGCAGAGTTGGGACAGAAGGTAGAAATAAGAATGCAAAATTTGTATCTTGAGGAATCACAGTATGCTATTGTTGGAACAGACTGTTATACAGATATTATGTACTCAAGGTCACACAGAAAACTGTCAAAGTGCTTCGACTTCTAATCAGATCTCGAGAGTCAGTATAGTGCTCCTTCTACTGTAATACAATATAATATACTACTCTTTCCACTGTTGTGGTATATAATTGAGATCCCCTGAACTCCAAGAGTTGGATTAAAAATACCCTTGCTCAGTGCAAGTTGAAATCAGAAAGTGAACCCTCCCAGGATCAACAGTATTAGAGTCAGAAATTTTTTCAGCTATATAAATCTAGAAGGGGCAAGTTTCTCACTTCTAGTTTCATGAGAGAAGTCATCCAAAAAATACTAGTTCTTTACCATATGATTACTAGTGTAAATACATCATATTAAAAATGCCAGTGCTCAAACAAAGGGTCTTTAAGGAAAAAAAATGCTAGTTATTTTGCAAATAATAAAGCTTGTGTTAGCTGGCAATTATTTTTCAGTTACTGTATCCATCATCATATTTACATTTCTATAATTAGTTGCAACTACTTGCATAAAGTTGGATCTTTAGTTCAATGAAGTTATTATCAGTCAGTAAACGATAAGCTTGAATTCCACTGATATGTTTAGAAAGCATTCATTTTAAGAGAATACCTTTCTGAAGGAGCTCTAATCTCAATCCATCAACAAGTACTGAACACCCATTTTTGGCAAGGAAAAGAAACCACGAAAGGTGGAATTCATGGACCTCACCCTTAAATAGTTCACAATAAAGGTGAAGAAAGTGGTATAATAACATAGAACCCAACATAGAAAAATATATGATAGTAGAGAAAAATATATGATAGTTCAGTCTAATGGTATGAACTGTCAGAGCTTAGGAAAAGAGGAGGCTGCTGTTAACCAAGGAGAGAAAGAGTGTGAGAACACGTCATTTTCTCAGGTAAAATTAAAGTTCACTGCATATAATAATATTTTATTTGTAAGAATGAATTCTAAGCTTAAGTAGAACTTGAACTGGTCATCTGACTCTTAGTTTAATTTCATTTCCCATAACACTTAAGATCGTATTAGTCATAAATTTAGCAAAACTTTTAGGATCTTATTCTCACAAAAAAATCTATTTCCCTCTTTGTTTTTTGCTCATTGCCATTTTGTGTCTACAGAAATGAATGATATTCCCTTTAGTTACTACATCTAGTTTATAGAGAATATTTGGGGGCCACAATATATTTGAATTAAAATGTGGGCTCACTGTCACTAGTTCGTGTCACACCATCATTTTCTCACCTAGAAGTACAAGGAGCTGAACACTTTAAAGTTGGTATTACTTGCCAAAGGAGGCATGCTCTCTTCATTGTCCAAACATTGGTTCAACCATTTGCTTCTTCTAACTGAAGGGTACAGCTTTTAGCAATAGTTTACTCTTACTAATTACAAAGGTTTATTTAGGAAAGAAACTCAACACTTACATTGGGTAGGAGATCCCTCTTGGGTCATTCTATAGTCAAAGTTACCGGAGTCATGATGGAGAGATCCCTAATGATTCCAGAATCATCCTTGGAGAAGTCATTCTGGTGTTTTGGGTTAGTCGGTCGCTTAAGGAGAGAGTGTCAGCTTCACCACCAAAAAGTAAAAATTTTAGGGGCTTAAATTATCTCTATGTACTCTGCTCTCACCATGTGCAACAAAAGCCACAGGGCTTTACACTAAGCACACCAATTGTGCTTGAGAGGCAGTCGAGTAAAACATAGCAGGAGCACAGACCTTGAAGTCAAGGCTTATCATCACCAATAACCAGCCATCAACCTCTGAGTGATTAATTGTAGAGAGAGGCAGAAGCAGTGCAATGCCATTGGCTCGGGGAACACAATATCAGCATTTCAGTCCCAGCGTCACCTCTTAGCTGAGACTTTGAACAATTACCCTCTCTGTGCTCCATTACATCATCTAAAAATTGGAACAAATAATAATATCTATTCAGTGGGGGTTTGTGAATTAAATGAGTTAATATGATTATGCTCTTAAAACCAGGGCCTGGGAAATAATAAGCACTGGATAAGTGTTTTTATTATTATTATTACTACTACTACTACTACTACTACTACTACTAGATTATTTGACCCCTCCACCTCCCTCATCTATAAAATGGAGAGATAGATAATATACTTACCTCATATGATTGATATAAAGGAAATGATGTAGGTAGAGCACTTAACAGTGCCAGCACATAGTGGGTTCATATTTTATCTATTATTATTATTACTGTTGTTATTACATAAAGCATTAATTTTATTAAACATGACATTTTAAAATATAACTGGGTATTCAATGCATTTGATTGTCCCAGTAAATAATATACATGCCAGTGAGCTCATGGTTATCCAAAGGTCATCAACTTCTTTCTGTAACTAAATCTGGGTTGTGGCCACCAGAGCTTCTCTGGTAATTCTCTTTTTGAGTAGCAAAGGGGACTGAAGTGTCATTTAGGAGTTTAAGTGTTCTTTAATAGCACAACTGGGCAAAAAAAAAAGTAAGTTTACCTTAGTCTCAATCAAAGTTTACCTTTGATTGTCCTCAAATATGTCACCTCTTTTTGAGAGTCATTATTTCAAATGACTCTCCTGGATAACAGATTCATGACAGAAAGTTTAATGAAGACATTACTTGAAGTGGAAGTAGGTAAGGAAGTAACATAGCAGGAAGAAAAATGTTACAACTCGGTTCATAGGAAATGCTGTTTGGAAAACACTACATTTTCCCTTTGGTGGGGGTGGTCTTTTGGTCCTTGCAAAAGATATTTCAACACAAGCAGTCCTGTGGTGACTGCTTCTTTTTCCCTATCAGCCTTTAGTAGTGGTTTGTATAGAAACACAGGGGGACAGGGGCAAAGACAAAGTACAGTCTCATGGATTACTTTCTGACATGAAGGCCAACGGGTATTTCAGATACTGGAAGCCTTGTCATCCTGCCTTGAACAGAAAATACTTAAATTCAGTTAAGAGAAAGAGGCAGGTGTTACAAATTTGGCCATCTCATCTAAAGAAATGACTCCTGCGTACAATGGGTAGCAGAACAAGAAGGAAGCACTATATTTGTTCTGAAGGGATTTTTGCCACTTCACTGAAGTGGATACACTTGAAACCAGGTAGTCACCATTGCTTTCTGACAAATGAGGTCAGACAAAGAAACATGGGTCAGGATGTTCTAATGGATTTTCCTTGTTAAATGGTGAAATGTGTGTCTAATCCATTCAGAGTTTCTTAAAGCAATCATAAATAATCTCAGATTCACACTTTTGAAGTTCATGTAAATGGGTTAATGGCTTTAATGTGAGTCTCTGACCAAAAAAAAAAAAAAATTGGTAAGACATTCTATTAAGGACATAGATTAGACTCTGGCTCTTTTCAGAGGACATATCCACATGTCTGTTCCAACAACATTTCACCAATAGACTCTAGAATTAGAGAATAATTATTTTCTCCAAATGAAGAAACATATGCTGACATTTTCAGTGAACTACCTGAGCCTACATTAACTAGAAGCTTATAGGTAAGCCATTATCAAATGTGCTGTTTCCAGGTAGTAAATTTGTAGTGGTACATTGATTAGTAGTAGCTAGGTGGAAAAATTGGATAGTGTTAATAAAAGATCAATATTGGCAAAACTGTTGAGCTTCATTTATTGTTGGAGTGAACAAAAACAAATATTAATCTTTTGGATTAATTTAACTGTGACTATGAATTTAGTTACTATGGCATACTTAGACCAAATTTCCCTTTGACTTCATGGTAGAAATCAGAAGATAAGCTTCTTAAATGAATGGATCAAATTGGGATATTCCTTCAGTGATCTTTAGAGGACTTTTCTTAGGAAGTTGGACACATTCCAACATCAAACCCTCAAGCTGAATAATTGGGTAGATTCAACCCTAGAATTTTAATACACATCACAAGCAGAATCAAACCTTACTTTCTTCTCTCTCTGAGGTAACTCTGGGAAATTAAGGCACCTAAATAGTAATCCCAAACTGTCATTACTAATCACAGACACAGAGGTCCTCCAGGTATCCCAAGATGACATTTTACAGAGGAACTGTTTGCCCCTTTGGTTGCCATCTCTTGCTTAATATGGGTAAAACTGAATGGTTCCAATAATTATTTAAACATAATTTTATTGCACAGTGACTGTAGAGATCTCGGTCTTTTTTCCCTCCCTCCTAACCTATAACTATTCATGTTAGAGAAATTTTCATGTCTCTGATGAAAATTTGACATAACAGTAATATTTACCATATTTCATATCAAAGGAATTTAAATGACCAAATGCTATCAAAAGAACTGTGTTGGCTCTCTCAGACAACTTCTTCCAACCATAAAGATGTATGCAAACATAGTCAGAGCTGTATCTCGTGACAGGGAGATAAATAAACCTGACATCAAAGGAATTATTTTTGTAATTCTTTGAGTCAAAAAGTCATAAATCTCTAGCATGCGAAGATTCTTTAGTATGAATGCTGCTTGCCTTCTTAATTTCTCAGTTTAGGAAATCTCAGCAATCAACAATGCCAGAATAATGAAGATCACCCAAGTGAATGTCAAACAGTAATCAACAGAATAGGGCTGAGGACAAGCCCCCGTGTGGAATTCTTTTAGAGAGGAAAACATAGACAGTCTGTGTTTCCAGTGGTATAAGAGATAGAGTGTCCCAAAAGACAGACATGAAAAGACATATTTCAGAAGACTGAATCTTTCTAGATAAAATGGAAGGAAGTAGATACGAAGCCTGTTTTAACTATAAAATATAAACTAAAAACCACAAGGATTCCTTACTCATTGCTTATAGATCTCTCCATAAAGAACATTTTGAGAGGAGAAACTACTGAATACTCATGTTTGGATTCCCACATGGGTTGTAAGAGACCTAATACATGGTTAGTATTCAGTAAATACTTGGATTAAATAATGTTATTTATGTTGATGTTCTATCCTTTAATACAACCTCTGACTATGATATGTGCCTAAGGGCTTTGGGTTTTTTTTTAGTGAATGAATGATGACTACATAAATAACTACTGCCTTTTAATTTCATGTGCACCTATTGAACATTCTGTGCTCAATCTTATGATCACCCTTGGGTAGTAATAAGGTGAAACCAATCCCAAAAATAGAATAGAATCTCCTTGGTTGTCAAAGCCTGATGCATATTTTATTTATGATACACAGTTGTTCCAGTCTTACCCTTTCCCATCACTGAAAAATGACAACTCCTACTTGGCCTCTATCATAGGGAGACACGGCCATATAGGGGGAGAGGGAACAGGCAAGTAAATAATGGAGAGTATTCTAACATTCCATCTTATACATGGGTGGGTCAGAGAAATGCACGATGATAAATGAAGACTAAGTGTCTACAAACACTGTAGGAAAAAGGAAACATCATGCTTGACTCGCTCTGGGAGGAGAGCAAACATCAGAGCTCATGCTTGGCTTCTCAAGCATGACAGAGTGTTCTTTCATGGGTATGTTGCCTTTCTGGTTGTAGAGTGAAAAAGAACAGAAGCTCCAGGCGACCGCGTGAACTCCTTGCTTCAGGCCACTTTAGCAAAGCCCTCTTCGCTGAGGGCGGTCTTGGAAAACCATCATTGGTGTGCATTTTTACTTTGTCTAATATCTTATCTCAGCTGTGAAAACATTTCATTGAGAAAAGAACAAAATATTTCAATGAGACATATTCATGAAAATAATATGTATTAATTGGCTGAATATATAATAAACACTTATTGAGCACCTATATGTTCTTGGCATGATGCTTATAATTGTATGTATAATTTCTCTCTTAATCCTATTAACAACCATATAGAAACAGATGAAGAAAATGAGGCTTAGAGAAAAGTAACTTGTCCTATGTTATATAACTAGTAAGTGGTGGGCATTGTTTCCATTTTAATTGGACCTCTGAAATAGCCTCTTTCAGATGAAGATCCTGCCTATTTATTATCCTAGTCCTCTCTTCCAACACACACACACACACACACACTTTTACTACTTTTACACTTTTTACATTATACTTTTACTACTGAAGAATGACCTCACTAAAGCAGAGATCCGGCTATGTGTTAAAAAAAAGTGTAATGACCCACACCACCACATCCTTGCCTGTGAATAACCATCACTGGCTTTCAACCACTCATGAGAATAAGTGCTCTGTTTTGCATCCAACGTGCTTTATAACCGGGCCCCATCCGAGATGTTTCCTTTGCATGTATTTCACCCATTCCCAGTATGTTTTCAGCAGTTTCTCACCTCAGGACTTAGGTCACATGATTTCCTTTATTTGAAGCACTCCTTACCCAGTTCTACAGGTGGCATACAGACCTATTTATCTTTTAGTACGCAATTCAAATTTTACTTCATTTAAGACATCAAAGGACTAAGGAAAGATTCAAATACCTTCTTAAGCATTAAAAGATAAAGATGAAGCCTTGAAGTGAACACTATGGAAAGTTAGGGATGGTGGTCTCTGTAGATTAAAAGGCTGAGTAACACCACAGTCAATGAAAAGTAAAAGCTAATGAACAAACGAATTCTGATTTGAGGCTGTTCTCTATGTATCCATACAAGAAATGCATGTTGTTGATCAATTCATAGAGGTATCATAGTAGTGTTCAAAGGAAGGTACGTGTTCTTTGAAGTTTTCTCTCTGCAGATTTGTATTGGCTATTTCTCTTTCTCCTCCTCAATATTTTATCTATAGTTCATTAAAGGCTAAAACATCAGACAATATAGATCTTGTCTTTTTCCTAGCATTAATTAATTAATTAATTAAGGCACCCTGGCCACTCACTGAAACTGTTTCTAGATATCTTGAATTATAAAATAATACTTGCATTATATGCCTCACCAGTTGCTGTGAGAATCAAATTAATCTATTCAACATGCTTTTATAGCATATTTATATATGTCAAGCACCATATCATGAAGGAAATATATGTGTAATAAAGATATTTTGTACATTATTTTAACACTCACAATACAGTCAACAGCAGCTGCAGAAGCTTTTCGAGAACTCTAAAGTGTATCACATGTTGAGGGAATTACTCTCATCACAGGTGTATAAGCAATGAATCTTACTGTACAGGTGTATTACAATACACACATTAACCTTTGAGGTTACTGCTAGAACAGCCCCAGTGTGCTTTCCAATGACGGGCCCTTTTGAGAGGTTTCTGTGAATGAGTCTGTACAGTAAGACCCATTGCTTACTGGTCTCATTTGGAATGGCTTTATTAAGTTCTTATAAGTCTGCTTAGTCCTAGCTTCAGTAGTGAGATTTTTTCCAAACATATGATAAGTAACATATCACTCAGCAGACAATGTCCAGTGAATTTTGGTTTTTGTAAAATATTAAAATCAGTAATATTGCTTTTTATAGTTTGCCAAAGAGCTCTCTGGAGTCATAGTTAAAATGTGGTGAGTCTAGACCCACTCATGATTTTCCGTGAAGACCCATGGTGGTATTGGGAGAAGAAAGAAATCCCTAACAGATGAGAATAAGCAAATACTGCTATCTGACTGCCCATAAGCTGTCAATCACTCAAATTAAAACTCAGACTTTCCTCACTAGTATCTTCATTCAGATTTAAGTGTTAGCATCACAGGTGAAGCAACAGGCTAATCAATTGTATTTCCTTTTCAATCATTAATTGAATACTGGCTTGTGGTAGTCCTGGAGTTTGTCCCTACACATATTTACTGGAATTTCATATTTATTTTTTGCATGTCTTTATTTATTTACTTATTGAATTTATTGAGATGACATTGGTTAGTAGGGTCATATATGTTTCAAGTGTACATTTCTATGATATATGATCTATATATTGCTTTGTGTATGCATTGCCCAAAGTCAAATCATTTTTTGTCACCTTATATTTAGTCCCCTTTACACTTTATGACCCTCTTCCCCTTGCCCTTTCCTCTGGTAACAGCATGGTGGAATTGCATATTTAGAAAGCACATGTTCTTCTCATACTTTTGGGGATGTTTCATTTTTAGGTCCTTTCACAGTAACTATTATATGGCTCTTACAATGAACATTCAATTATTATGTTTTCATCTTCTGTTCTTTTTTTTTTTTTTTTTTGGCTTCCTGAGTTTAAACCACTACTTCTCTCACAGCAACTGGTATATTCTCAGGAAACATAGTTTAATTTTAATGTTGGGTTAAAATAAAAAGAAAAACTCTTGCTGTCAGAGGAGAAGAGGTTTGGGGGACTGAATGAAAGAAGGTGAAGAGATTAAACAAAAAAAACCCCATATACCTATAACACATAGACACAGACAACAAACTGGTGATTACCAGGTGGAAAGGGGGTGGGGGAGGTGGAGTTGGGCAAAGAAGAGATATATAGGGACAGAGTTTGCTTGGGGCAATGGGCACACTATGCAGTGTGCAGATGTTTTATTGAGTTGTATGCTAGAAACCTGTATGGTTTTGTGAACCAATGTTACCCCAATAAATTCGATTAAAAAAACTCTTATGAAAGCAAATCCGAGCCTTCTCAAGAAATTTCATTTTATCAAAAAAAAATTTTTAATGGTGTGTTTTAAGATTTGCTGTGAATTTTTTAAAAATTGTCAGGGTTTTGGAAGTATTTAAAAAATCATTGGAAACCCAAGTTTTAGAAGAGAGAACCATATAATATTAATCCAGAAAGATCTAGAGAAATTGTCTTAGTCCAATCTCTGCTCAGAGACAAAGTCCTTGGAAGCAATTTGACTTGACTAAAGTGACTCATCAACTTAGTGCCAAAGCCCAAGACCCCTGATGCTGTATTAATTCACTTCATTGTTTCGCATCCACAGGTTCTTAAAACCTCACTTTGTGAACTCATAAGAGCACATTCTCATGTAATAATATGCTTCTGACTTTATGATTAAAATAAGAGGCAAATACACAAAATGAAAGGTATGGCATTTCAGATTTTCTAGATTCTTTTTCTGACTATATAAGTATGATATGCAGAAAATCTGAAACATTACAAGAAGTATAAAGACCCCAGTTAATATGAGGATTACACATTGCACCAGAACTGCCAAGGAAGTGATTCATAATGAGTTCTGAATGATGACTATCAGGTAGCTGCAAGTTGATGGTAATGGGAAGAGCATTCAAGGCAGAGAGAATGATATAAGCAAAATCCCTAAAGCTGGAAATCTCTTGGCACTTTCAAGGATCTGAAATAAAGCCATTGTGACTAGACAATGAGGGGAGTGAAAGTGACAGTTGGAAAAAATGGCTAGAAATTAACCTATGCAGGCATTTTGGACCATGTTGGGAGTTTGTATTGTACCCTTTTGTTGTTATAAAAAATTAAAACTTTAAGCAGGAAAATACATAATATAATTTTTAGAAAATGTCCTTCTAGTTTCTCCATATGCATTAAATGTAAAGAGTGAACAAGAATGAATGTGATGCCATCATGTAGGAAGCTGCTGGGATAACCTAGGAGAGCATTGAGTGGCAATGCAGTGGAGAGCAGTGCCCAAACATGCAGTTTAGTTTTGGTATAAAACTGACATATTTAAAATGTGTTTCTCTAGCTAAATAAACATTGGAACTATTCAGTTAAAGTTAGGTAATAAATTAATATTGTTTCTGACTTTGAAGTGTCTTTTCTATTGATTCCATATATATGAAACTGTCTGAGTCTCACAAATTATCAGATAAGCTGTTTCCCAGTCTTTTATTTGTGATCTGGGCCATAAGTCTTTACTACAGTGTCTAAGGAATCAACCTCCCTTGACTTCATATCCTGACACCTACTCAATAGTTCCAAGAACATGAAACACTCATAAATTTCCTTAAACCTCACTCCCACAAGGATAATAGTAAAAATTTACCCTATTATCCCTCTCCCCTGCCCTCTGGTTACTGTCAGGTTGTCTCGATGGGGGAAAATAGGGGAAGGGCCAATCAAGGAACATCTATAGAGGACACATGGACAAAGCCAAAGCGGGTAGGTTCAAGGGTGGGAGGAGGGGGTGGTGGGGTGAAAATGGAGACAACTGTACTTGAACAACAATAAAAAAATTCCACTCATCTACTCCCATCTTAGTGTGTTGTGAGGCTTAATAAGGTAACATAGATGTCGTAGTTTAAAAATATATATAATGCATTTTGATCAAACACCCCTTCCAATAAAAAAAAACACTTAAAATACACCAAAAAGATGTTTTAAGCATTTATATATACAACTACAATTTTGGAAGAGTAATTTTCTTCCAATCCGAGCAATTTAAGGAGAAAAGCTAACATGATGCTAAGTGTCTAAGCAAGTCACCTTATAGGTAACAAGTCCCAGGCAAGTACACAGAGAATTCAATCTGCTCTGGGGTCTCCACTATTCAACATGAACAGACAACTAAGTTCCAGAGGTAGAGAGGAAAACCTCTCTAACATAAAAGGAATAAAAAGCAAACAGAAAAAATGCAATTTGAAAGAAATAGAGCTTTTGTGAAGAGAAGTAACTTCAGGAAAAAAACATGATTTTCACTTTCCGAGCAATAAGAAAAAGAGTCTTTAGAAATTAAAAATATGAAATAGCCAAAGTGAAGAGCTCAACAGAGAAGTTAAAAAATACAAGTTCAGGAAATGGCAATAAATAAAAGAGAACAGCTTAAAGAGGAAATGGAAGGTGGGAAAGAAAGAATTTAAAAAAATAAAGAATGAGTTCAAGAGAGCCAATGTGCAAGTGAGAGAAGTTCTAGAAGGAGAGGACAGAGGGATGTTGTCTAGAAATAAAGAATATGAGCTGATATGAAATAGGAGAAAATAAATCTAAATTAAAGAAATATAAGAACTTGGATTACAAAACCAAATATCCTTACAAAGAGGAGAAAAATTAAACTAGACATCATTTATGATTTGGATTCATAATGGCATGGGACTTAACAGACAACATTGGCCTCAGGAAGATAATTGAACAATGTCTTCAAAATTTTTAGTTAAGTAATGAAAAATCTACAGTTTTAATCCAGCCTAATTGAAAACTAAATGTAAACAGAAGATAGCTATATTTTAGTTCACACAAAAAAATGTCATGAACCGTTTTCAGAAAGCTTCTGATTTCGTCTTTTATTTCAGTACAAACTGAGATGTTCCAGCACAGGAGACAGGTAAGGGAGATCCCAGGCTTACCACGCAGGGCAACCCCAGCATGAATACTGTGCAAGAGACCTAAAGAACAGGCAGCTGACATTTAGGCCCAAGACACGGACACACTAATGGCTGTTATCACTAAGATGTCCTCTGCTCCGGCAACTGAGTGAGATTCTTATCAACACAGACCATGTGCTGGGGAAGTAAGTCCCCGCTCTCGTTTCCAGTCACTATTGTCAAGTAAAGACATTCACCCTGTGTACTAAAATTTCCTGAGAGCTAGAAGTTGGCCATCGTGAGCTTAGAAGAAAAAAAAATCAACTATTCAATTCCCCTGACCATCTCTTGGACACAGCTCATTTTACAGACCTGCCTGATGCCAGACAGTGGAACTTCCTATATTTCCCAAAGCTGATTGATTGCCTTTCCCACTGAATTCCCCTAAAAAACACTTATAACTTTAAAGGGAAGCTGAAAACCAAACTATTTTTCAGACTCCACCTAAGTTATGATCTGCTAGGACCCTTGTTCTTCTAACAACATGGCTCTTCTTACAGAGTTGTTTGTGCTTCATAGTCAGTTTCTATACATATAAGATTGTATATTTATATAAAATAATTAAAAAATAAGAATCATTGAGAAAAAGAGATAGTGACTGATATATAGTAAGCTCTTAATAAGTCACAAGTAAAATTCTTATAATTTTTTATAGTCCTCTTTCCTGGTATCAGTATTTTTCTGATACACAGTTTGGGTGAAAAATCTGTCGAATAGTCCTATAATGACTCAATTATGCAGCACATGTGTGCAGAATGCTCCCTTCCTGCCTCTGAGGGACGCGCAGCAAATGTAAACCTCCCTGGACTGTTAACAATCATAAAAACCATTCAATTTTAATAATGTCCATAAATAAGTTATATGTTAATTCCAATAAAAATATCCGATGAGTGACTTATGTAAAGATTTTGGTTCACATTCAAATAATTGTATCCATGTCCCACACATACACATATAAACTAGACAAAACATACAGTAGAAGCAAAAAAAAAAAAAGTACTTCAGTAATCTAAAGACCTTGAACCTAGTTCTAAATCTCTCACTATCTAATTTATCAAGCTTGGTGGGATCACTTTCCTTAGGGTAGAAGATTTCTTGTCTGCAAAATTAGAAGTTTGGACATTGTGCTAGATTGTGCCTCTTTAGTTTGATTAAGGCTGGGGACTACATTTCGCAGACTCCTTTTTTGTGTACGGTCCTGGGCTAGAGTTTCCAAAGGAGAAACTTGTCTGAGATTGGGAAGGTCAGAGAAAAGCAGAAACCATTACTGTTGGAAGATTGTCTCAGTCTGCCCTGGTGTTAAGCAGATGCAAAGGTGCCCAGGAGACCTCAGTTTATGTGATTTCATTCTATTTTGCTTCTAGCTCACCTTTCCCTCTGCCAGTCCACTGTCCAGGCCCACCAGCTGGGACTTGGCTGCAGATTTGCAGAGACAGCAGCCACACAGAGGCATAGATTGCTGAGAGGTGAAGATTTCCATTCAGCTCCCCACCAGCTTCCCCCTGTGTGGTCCTAACTCACAGCCTGAGAGTGGTTGATATCCTGGATAATCATGAAAATTTCTGTTTGTCCACTCGACATCAGTGCTTAATGTGGACTGCTCAGTGACCTTTTCTGGGGTCTCCCAGCTCTCCTCTATACTGTCACTTCTTTAGTTTTGCCCACATTTGAGTAAAGTCTAATTTCTTCAATAAATCTCTCATTCACATAATAACTGATGGTGAGCTCTAAGGTTCCTTCCAAATCTAATATTCTAGGATTCTCAGATTCCATTTCATATGCTATTGTATGATCTATGTATATCTCAGTAAATAGCAGGAGCAACTTCAAGTTTATTCATCTATTTCTAGCAGATAATAGGGAAGTTAAGACGTTGTAAGTTTTCATGTGACTTCCCAGAACACCAAGAGAATATCAAATTCTCAGATTTCAAATATATAACCAAGGAAAGGGTTTACAATGCCTGCCTATGGCTTAAGTAGACATACAGGCTTACCTGCATAATAGTATACACTTAGAGCACAAGTGCTAAAAAAAGAAATTAAATAAGAAATTACAAACACTCCTATTCATGTTTCTTAAGTTACAAAGATAAAATGAACACTAAAGATTTGTTTAGTGTCCAAGGCCACAGCTCAGCCCCCACTTGCAGCTCCTTCCCATTAGTCCTCAATTGTTGCAAAAGTATTTCACCTGTACCTAACGGAGAACAATACTTCAGAAACTATTCCAAGACAATAAATCAAGAAAGCTGGTTTGTTCGCATTTTTTTCCTTTTATTTCCATTCTTAAGGTAAACCTCCCACAGAGAAAGTTATACCATGTGAAGGATTCAGCCAAATGAATGAAAATATATTTATTTCACTCTTGATTACTTTGCTGTGGCACAATTCCAGTCAACAGCCTTGGAGGAAAAAAAGTGTGCGTGCGTGCGTGTGTGTGTGTGTGTGTGTGTGTGTGGCACGGCTCCTTAACTTTGTAATTGCAGCTGTTCAAACATTTATCATTTCATGTTACAAAATAAGGAATTCAATGAAGCACAGAGAAGCCGCATATTCTTCCATCGGCTTAGCATTTGTTCTGGGATTTAAACAAAATAAATTAAGAATGCATGTGGTTTTCACATAAACTAGTTTGGCTTCACGAAATCAATTCCAAAATTATCCTTTCTTCGCCGCCTTCTGCTAAAAGCATTACCAATTAATCTTTGCATGCCACATTAATTATAAAAGTTAACATTGGCATTATTTTACAGTTTAGAAAATGCTTTTATGTACATAAAATAAATCAGCAAGAAATAGTAGGAAAAGATACTGGCTTCGGCATCCAAACATCCTTACCATCTGCCCAACAGAATGGATTTGGTGGAGGTGGAGCGTCACTGCTGTTCTGGGCCTCCCTCGGGTTTCCTACAAGATTTCTGTGCACCTTAACTGAGACCACACATGTGAACCTGATTTTTGAAATTTCTGAAATGAGACAAATTAAGAGCGTTAAATCAATTTGCATTTTACTGATGAGTAACAGCCATGAAAAAATTAACCCCAAATTAAACAGAGGTGTATTAGGCCAGAATCCTAAGTCTTGACTCTGAGTACAATAGTCTTTTCACTCCTCACTTCTGCTCATCTGTTAGTCTCGTTTTAAAACATTTTTTTTTGGTATGGACTAAATCATTTCATGTAGAAATTAAAAGAAGCAACATATTTAAAAGATTAAGAGATTAATAGCAGGGGATTGAAATCCAAACTTTCTGAGTTTAAATTTGAGCTCTCTCTCTCACTAACTTTGTGATGGAGTACTTTAACTTTTCTTAACATTAGGAAACTTCTCAGTTTCATCATCCTTAAAAGTAGGGTATGATAAACATCAACATCATTGGAATGTTTTGAATATTATATGAGTCAGCACATGTAAAACACTGAGAATAGTGCTTTAAGAAGCAGTCAATGGTGTTAGCAATTTTTACATAAACAGTCTATAGAGTCACTATGTTAATGTGATCAATTACCAGACTTGCCATCAATAGACGTAGCAACATGACTGCTATCCTAGAATCCTGAACAGCATTGGGTATGAGGCAAGGAGGGCATGTGTGGAATAATGCTGACCTTATCAACAAAGCCTGAGCCGAACCTCTAAGGACAAGCACCAGCTTCAGAATGAACAATACCATTCATTGCTAGAAAGTTCAGAATTATATTGGAATGAAGGAATGTATTACTTATTTATTCCCTCTTCAGTAAAACTGGAGAATCCTTGTAAAGGCTAGAAATGACTAGAAAATATATAAGATGAACTATTTTCTATAATTAGAGTTCTTTTGGAGCTTAATAAAAGATTTCTTTGATACAGTATATGTAATAGTGAAGGCTGTATACCAGAAACACAAATCCTAGAACATGGTGGTGGGAAGGGAATTTAGTGTCCATCTGGACGTACCAATCTATATCTCATCCAATAAATGACTTTCCTCTCCATCATTGCCTATAAGCAATCTTCCAGCCACTACTTGATGTTTTGAAAGATAGGAAAATTCTCACTTTCCAAGGAAATTCTCCTACCATCTGGTAGTAATAAATTTTTAGAAAGTTTTCTTTTATTTTTATGTGGTGAATTAACTTTTTTATTGTTGTTCAAATGCAGTTGTCTCCATTTTCCCCTACCACTGCCCCCGACCCCAGCCATCCCCACTCCCCACCCTTGATCCTTACCCTTCTTTGGTTTTGTCCATGTGTCCTTTACACATGTTCCTGAAAACCCTTCCCCCTTTCCCTCCACCATCCCCTTCCACCTCCCCTCTGGTTACTGTCAGTTTGTTCTAATTTCAATGTCTCAGGTTATATTTTGTTTGTTTGTCCTTCACTTTGAACACGATTTTATTTCATGGTAACTTCTATCAGTGGGAGTCAATTTGTTATCCAAATAGAACAACATTTATAAATAATAAGACTAATCAAGAGTATTTTAAAACGTGTTTTTCAGTAAACATTATAAACTAAGCTATATTTGGGCATTGTAGATGGTCCTGAAAATAGACATCTGAACTTTCTTGTCATTATCTTTCACTTTTCCCGCTAGAAAGGACCCACTACTGCTCTCATTTTTGAGCAAGTACCACAAGTCCAACTTACACCTTTTATAAATGACTCTATGGTTTAATTTGAGAGGACATTTATTTTTTTCCTGCTGAGATTCATTAGTTGATGACAAATCTGTTTCTACTTTACCTGATTCTAACCTGCGTTTTCGTTACTATTGAAAGAGGTCATTGAGTAGATATAATCTTGTTTTGATCTGTGAACTGGACCCAGGCCATGGAAAGCTCCTCACCCCATCCCCATCCTTGGAATGTATGCTCTGCTCACCATTCCCATGGCTGGAGCTGTTTCAAGGACCTAACCTTGAGAGAGTAAAGTGTTGCTGAGACCATCTGGGCTGTATACATGACTGAACCTCACCAAGGCCTCTATACAAACTGTTAAGATCCTGGTGCATGGGCATGAAAATTTATTCATTTTGCTGCTGTCTAAGGCATGCCTCATATATAAGCCCCCTACTTATTAAAACTGCCACATACCAGTCTGGAGTGGCCTGCCTCTTTCTTCGGTCTCTCCTTTCTCTCCGTGTTGGAAGAAAAGTTACAGATTTTACCCTGGGAAAGTACGAGGTTGTGAGCCAGCAATTAATGAGACACCCTGGAGACCAAAGAAATGGGTCTTGGATAAAAGTTTCTGTTGGCCATCACCTTCTATGGGGCCAGGTGGCCCATATGTTAGATATTTGGGGACTGCTGCGTGAGTGTGTGGATGCCCCCAGAACACCAGCTGGTCTTCTGTGTTCGAGGAACTTCACATAGTGCACTGTGGCAAAGAAGGGAAAGGAATGGTTGCTGCAGTGGACTGGTCTCTACTGTGGGCAATTTGGCTGGCCACTGATGCCCAACTAAAGCCTGAAGATCCAGTGAGGAAGTTAGAAGTGTGAAAGTTAGTGAAGGACATTTGGTTGTCCATGACTACGCTAACTTTGGAGATAGCAGACAAGGTGGGAGAGCCGGACACTAAACTGGAGTCTTTAGCGTGAAATTTTGCAAAGCTAGAAGGGGACAAACTGCCAAGGATTAAGCTTTGAGCACTGCTAACAAAGCCTGACTTTGATGCGAAGAGGTGGAATGCCTAGGAGAGCAAAGAGGAGGATGATTAACAGTGAAATAGACAAAGTGTCACATGCTTTTGGAACCCTAAGACAAAAAAAATTTTTCTTAGACCACTAATAATAGAGAAGTGTACCCTAAAACTTCTAGGAAGAAAACTTTTATTTTTCCTCTGTTCCTTGAAGATGTAAATCCTATTCTTTCTTTAAAATGTAAATTCCCCATTTTTTGATCCACTCATTACTGATGGGCCCTTGGGCTGTTTCCAACACTTGGCTATTGTAAATAATGTTGCTATGAACATTGGGGTGCATAGGTTATTTTGAGTTGGTGATTCAGGATTCTTAGGTTATAATCCCAGCATTTACACAATGGAATACCACACAGCAGAAAGAAAAAAGAACTCCTACCCTTCACAACAGCATGGATGGAACTGGAGAGTATTATGCTGAGTGAAATCAGCCAGGCAGTGAAAGACAAATACTATATGATCTCATCTATAAGTGGAATCTAATCAACAAAACAAACAAATGAGCAAAATAAAACCAGAGACTTGGAAATAAAGAACAAACTGACAGTGACTAGAGAAGATGAGGAGAGGAATAGCAGGGGAAAGTGCAGGAAAGAACAAGCCAAGGAACATGAATAGAGGGCGTATGGGCACAGACAATGCGGGGTATTGACTATGGGAGTGGGGGGGTTGGGGCAGGGGAGAGCAATAGGGAAAAAGGTGAGACAACTTAACTGAACGACAATAAATAAAAAAAATTGTAAAGGCCCTAGGAGATAACTAAAACCCCACCCACAAAGTCTGAAGGAAAAAAAATGTGGTAAAAAGAGCTTTGTTTGTTTTTTTAAATATAGACTTCTGAAGGAAAGGAGAAAGTTTTGGGGACTGTTTAGTTTTTATAGTGTGTTGCAGTTTTTAAATTATTAGTGTTTAAAAGTCAGTACTTTTTAATAGGAACAACTTGACCAAAAATCTATTGCAGAATATTGAGACCCAATAAAACGAAGTTAATGAGGTAAAAAGAAAAGACTGCAACAGAAGCTCCCTTGTCCAAAATCTAGTCACAACCTTGGTAAGATTACTAGTCAAAGGCAAATACTAATCTTAAAAGTCTTCTCCACAAAAATTAGTGAAAAACTTTAGCCATGTGAGTTGATAACCTCAACTGGACACATTCGAATTCAATAGTTATTTATAAACTGGTTGGTTTTGTATTATTGTACCCGGTTCTTGGCTGAAATTTTGGAAGAGAAGCTATTGGATCTGCATGTGTCTGTCTGTATGTTTATGCATATCTATGGAGGCACGCTATGCTCTGTACACGCCTATGTGATATTTACCCACCTCGAGATGGTGTTGCCAAATTAATGAGTAAAGGAGCTCTGTTTACTTGGCTTAAAATAAGTGCTTATATAAATTAGTCATTCCTAAAACTCTTAGAAATATAGAAGCTAACCCAAATGCTTCTGAAGTTCACAAGATCTGGATGATCTTCAGTAAATAAAAGCTAGTTTAAGTGTGTTGGCTTAATTAAATTAGATATATCTTCAGATTTATCATCATTAAATTTAATGTGGGCATAGAACTATATTTTTTCTACCTGGGTTTACTAGTCATATACATTTATGTTATCTCTGTTATAAAATTTGTCAGCAAAAAATAATTTACAATGATGGCTATTTAAGGCCTTATGAAATTTTCATGAGTAATCTAAGCTTAATTGTTAAGAACAAGTGAATTAAGTAGATGTAAATGGATATAGAAAGTTGGGAAGAAAGAAAGGGATGATTACCTTGTATAATCAAGCTGCCTAAAATTGCACAAATTTGTTATAGGAGTGTTGAAAAATAAACTTTAATATTAATTGTGTACTTATGTAAAACCAAAACTTAATTTTGCTTTATCTCCTAGAAGAACAAGTTTTTTCGGACTATTAGCCAGTTTCTGATAAGAGATGATAAAAGGGCTTTTTTAACCTTTAAGTAACCTGCCTAGATATCAGAGATTTTGTGTTTTATCAGGTCTTAGATTACTTTAGAAAACTGAATATTTCATTATTAAAATAGCTAAGTTTTGTTCACAAATAGTAACCTTCTTTTTAAGTACTTGCCTTAAAAATATTTATTATCACTTTACTTAAATACATAATTAATTATAGTTTCATAAAGATTTGTGATATTATTTAGTTTGATATTTTTACAAACTCCCCCCACATCAATTTTTTTTACTTCCTGTAAGTGTGATTTGCCCTCTTCCCAAGTTGAAAGCATAGCTGAATTATTTTTCAATCATTTTCTTGTTAGAATTAATGAATTTTTGGCAAAATAATTGCTCTAAATATTTTGACCTCCTCCTGCGTATCTTCATAGGTGGTGCTGTCATACATGCCCAGTAAGCAGTCAGAGCTGCAGAGAGAGGACTAGCATGGTTGTTATGCAATGTGATTGCCTGTAATTTTAGTTTTCAGTTCCTCTTTAATCAACTTTATTCTTTTTATTTGTCTATTTTAAATTCTTTGAAGTCTTTGGTTACCTTTTGCCTTTAATTTTTACTGTTATCGCATTGTGGTCAACAAATCTGATCTGTATTATTTTTCATCTTTTTGAATTTATTAAAATTTTGTAAATACTTCAAAGGGTTCCAAAGCATACGCACTCTTTCTGTTGACCCTTTTAGCTTAGAAATTCCGTCTTTCTGCTGTATTCATTCTGCTGTTTTATCCATCTATTTTTTATTTCAGCAATCATATTTTTATTTTTAAAGCCTGATTTTCTTTCAAAACAGCCTGTTCATTTATAAAAATGCAATATTCTCCAAAATTATTTAAGGTCATTAATTATACCTAGCTTTCTTCTGGTCCCTCATTTAAGACCTGAAATTGAGTTATTTAATTTTTTGATGTACATATTTGAAATTCTGATTGACAAATATTGATATTAGATGAAGAATTTTTCACTTCACCAGAAATCTTTATTGCCATGAATGTAAAGGCATATCTGAGAAAAGGTTTACAGGGAAGCTTGTTTTTCTGGCACGGCCAAGTCTGCAGTTAAAGTCTGGAACCACTGCAGACACTTTGTAACTGTGTGGGAGGAACTGTGGAGACAAGGCCAACATACCAATGATGTCAGAATTAAAAAAATGGCTCTAGTCCTTGATGTTATTCCTGAGTAACTGAATTAAAAACCCTGGAGATGTACTATGTATGGACTTTTCATTTTATGAATTAATATTTTTAACTTTTTATCCACACTGAGTTAGATTTTCTGTAATTAGAACCAACATCATCTACATTGATATAGTACCTCCTACAATCCATTTTCTAAAAATTAACCACAGCAGTTTTTAAAATTCATTACATCATGCTACTCTTCTGCCTATGCTTTTCCAACGGCTTCTCATCCTACTTAGAATGAAATCCAAATTCCTCCCTGCTTTATGAAACCTTACCTGATCTGACCTTTGCTTTCCTCTATGGCCTGCTTTTTACCATCACCTGACTTCCCTTTATCTGGATCTTCAATTATTGTAGGATCATTCATGTCTTGAGTCCTTTACACCAGATCTTCTCTTTCCTAGAAATCTTTGCCCCAGATCTTTAAATAGATGGTTTCTTTCTGTTTGGCTCTCAACTAAAATATCAGCTTTTTGAAGAACTTTTCCATAACTATCCAAATTAGAGCAGCCACCCAGTAATTTTTCTACAATATTAACTTACATTAATTTATTTCATTGCATAGATCTCAATATGACATATATTTCCTTTTTAATTGTTTGATTTCCCTTTTAATAGTGTAAATTCCACAAGGACAAGGGCATTTAACATCTTTTAAAAAATATTTTAAATTTATTTTTATTTTT
This sequence comes from Trachops cirrhosus, assembly GCA_028533065.1. Lineage (NCBI taxonomy): Eukaryota > Metazoa > Chordata > Mammalia > Chiroptera > Phyllostomidae > Trachops > Trachops cirrhosus. The sequence goes on from CM052539.1 coordinate 147,788,810, forward strand.
AGAGTGGGGGAAGGGAGGGAGAAAGAGAGGGAGAGACATATCAACATGTGGTTGCATCTCGCATGCCCCCTACTGGGGACCTGGCCCGCAACACAGGTGTGTGCCCTTCTGGGAATTGAACTGGCAACCCTTCGGTTGGCAGGCCGGCACTCAATCCCCTGAGCCACACCAGCATCATCTTGTCCACTGCAGAGAATATTAATGTCACTTACAAGAGTGCCTGGCACCTATAAGTCGTCAATGAATAGTTGCTGAATAAGTGAGTAATTCTACTCTTTCAGAAATTTCTGGAAGATAATTTATCTTCCAGAAATTCTTCACTGCTTTAATCAGCTGGCGTCACTTTTCTCTAATTACTCACACTGCTATGTATGTGTTTTTTATCTGTTATATCATTTCAGTAGGATTAGGGAAGGAGAGGTAGATAAATGAATATATTTGGCAGCATTTGTATAGGAATCAGAGACAATTTTACTAAATGTAATCATCATCTTTGAATGTCTTAGTGATGTAAACACCACTGTTCACTTTAAAGTAATATGGATTTTTTACACTTTCCAAGTTATTATAATCTCAGTTCCTGAATAGAAACAGAGAGCCTGAAAGGAGCATAATGCATGAGGCACAGACACAGAAGGCACCCATTTAGTCCTCCTTACATTACAGTTATTAATTTATTTGAATAAACATAAAAATAAGCTGACTCTAAAGACCCAGTACAAACTAGAAGTAAAATACGTCAGTGAAAATGCAAGCTGACTTCCAAGTTTGTCACCTGACACATAAGAGTATATTTTAGTAATTGGCAGATTTTATATTTTATAGATTATAATACTTTTCAAATAGGAATTACCTTTTTATTTTACCCAAATAAGACATTTATGAATACTATCACTATTGTTATAAAATAAGGGACATTATGACACCAAATATTATAACAGATATATCAAAGAATAAAGGATACTCTTCCCTTCTTAAATAAAATAGTTTCAGCTTTGTGGAAAACTTACTTCATTGGTCTTATTTTTCTCACTTTGCAATGGACCAAAGGAAAATTTAACAGTGTTCAACACTAGTTCTAAAATTAGTAAAAAATTCCTGGGAATTATAATCTGAAGAAGTGAATTTAAGGTTCAACTCCACACAATGTTACCTTGAATAAATCACTCAATCTACAGGCCCAGTCTATTTCTACCTAGGTAGAGAAAGGTAGAGAAAGTTGAGGACCAAATAAAATAACCATTCTTTACATAAATTATAATTCTCTTTATAAAATTATGGATTTGTTGTATGGTATAAGAGAAAAGGGCATAATGATTTTAATCTTTTTCAACTGAGAAACTGAAGTTTCAAACTGAGAGAGAAAAACTAAGTCTAGGAGGAAAGACCAGCAGTCTAATTTTGGACACAACTTTGAGGTATCCATTAGGCACTCGAGTGGACATGTCAAGTGGGCATTTAAGAATATAGGGATAGAAGAATTTGAAGTACAGGAGAGATGTAGCCTGGAGATATAAATTTGGCAATTGCTAGCCTGTGGGTTGCTTCAAACATCATGAAGCTGGAGATCACCAAGGAAATGAGGCAGACGCAGAAGTTAATAAGTTCAGTGTTTGTCCCCTGGGCATGCTGCTGTTCTGACATCAGGGAGGAGAGGAGAGTAAAGGACACTGAAGAGGAATAGTCTGATGACAGAGACAATCTAGGACAGCATAATGCTGAAAGCCAAGTGAAAATTCCTCCAGAAACAGGAGATTAGAACATCTCCTTGATGCCATTTGTAATTCAGGCAGATGAGCTCAACACCCACTCAACCACATCGAAACCAATACTTGCCACTGAGTTGCCAGGAATAAGCAACTCATTTAAAATGTTAAGCTGTTTACATGGACGATCCACACACATGCACAGTAAAATAAATTAAAAAATGTCCCTTGCAAACCTGAGATCCAAGAATTTCAACACATATAACAAGACAGTAGCATTGAAATGTAACAAGGCACTGGCTCTGACAGAGGCACCGATTTAGGGCACTCAGAGAGAGAATCACAGTGGTCCTTGAGTCGAATCAGTAGATGTGCCGAACAACTTCTTAGAGATTTGGAAATCTAATTCATACTTTGACAAAAGCCTAACTGAATAGTATGTCAGTCTAGTGAATCAAGCTTCAGCTAGCTTACCAATGTGTCACACTTAAAATCAACTTAATGAAGAATTTGCAGGTGTGTTTAAATGTTAAAGTAATAGTTTGCTTTTCTAAATAAAACTTCCCCATTTAAAAAAGACCTACCCATGCCATCTTTTAATAATAAAATCACACATCATCATTAAAATGAATTCTGAATTTCAGAAACTCAATTTATACCAAACTATTAGGTAACATATTGATGACCTGATATAAGACAGGCATAACTATAAAGCTATACAATTGTAGCATCCGTGTTAAGAGTGAGCAGAGAGAAAATTAAATCAACACCCACCACATTTTAACAACTCTTGTTTTTAAACTTTATTGTCAGTTCCAGCAAAATTTTGCCTTGTGACGCGTGGTTATAACTTACTTTGCCCTGGCGCTGTCTGACCCTACTGACAGAGCTCACCTTTCCCGAGTTAAGGAGCAGCTATTCACCTCCCTCACTACTGAGTGGCAATGCCCTCCAGTGGCCATTGTGGGAAAAGCCTGAAAAAATGTCCCAGTTCTACAAGGGACTTAGGAGACTATGCAGCGATGACTACTGAGAAACTGTTTCCAGGATGTTCCAGCTGGAACCAATTTTCTTTACTTTTTTTCTTTTTTATGTGTTTCTTCTGGCATTCTGTCTTTCTTGATATTCTATCCAAACATTCCTTCTTTCTTGACATCATTTCTAAACATATAAATCTGTATCCTCTATCAACACAATCATCAAAGATATTTATATGTTTAGAAAGAATTTATGGCATAACAGGCGAGCAAAGGCAGACTGTGTGAATTCTATTTTAAGCTTGTATGGGTCCTAGAACAAAGCAGAAGATTATCTGAAGAAATTTTTATTCGTGAAGAATAAATGCCAAAACAGTATTCACAACATTCTTTTCCTAAAATATGTTGCCTAGTGACCAAATTGCATCAATTGATGACTGATCTGGTGGGTGTCTCAAAAGATGGTCTGTTTGACTACCCTTCAGGGGGAAGAAAAACGATGAGCTTGTGAAGCGCTGTCTGTCCAGAGGAACAGGATCTGTGGCAAGAAGACATTGGCCTGAGTGTAGAATCAAGGACAAGAAGGAGCTATCTCAGAAAAAATAAGAGAGCAATAGAAAGGTTCAATTTCATTTGTTGTCAGAAGTGAATATTTTTATTTAAAAGACAGGAAGGAATAAGATAAAAATTTATAACACTAGTGCACATATATGTATATTTACCAGGATTTGTGAAGTTTGTGGGTTAGCCAAAACTCAAAAAACAAAACAAAACAAAACAAAAAAACAGAAAAACTCTGATTCTCTCTTTTGTCTGGACATGGGACCTACAAGGCCTCCTATAAGACTACATGAAGTGGGAGCATTTTGTAGGGCTGAAACAGAATAATCCTGTTGTAACAAAACACCCTCTTCTACAAGACACAAGGAAACCCCAAAAGGTGGAAATTGACCCACATATACCAACCAAAAAAGGGGGGGCATTATTTAAATGCTAATATTCAGATCTAACCCCTTAACAATAAGATAGGAGCAGAGGAATACTCTTTTTCCTTTAATGCACTCTGAAAAAATGTATATTGCACATGATCTAGACTTTATTTCTTTTTGAAAACATGAACCTTTCATGTTTTCATGAAACCTTTGAGGTCACCATGAACCTTTCTGTCAATATGTTATTTCTTTTATTAATATTTCAGGCATACTGAGCTTAGACCTTAGACCTTTTTCCACTGCTGCCTAGAAGGACCGTCATGTCCTACTTTCATTGAGATTACTTATTTATTCTGTAAGTTTTACTTTAGATATCATCCATTATAGGGAGGCTTTCTCAACTGTCCAAGGAGGCTTTGCTTCCTCCTTTGTCCTCTCATAATACCTTGAGTAAAGTCTAATTTTATAAATATATTAATCTCACTCTCTTAGAATTGCCTGGGTATACAACTACAAGAAGGCAGTAGCCTGGTTGGAAGCGCAGTGGAAAATTCCATGGGCTCAAGGACCTGAAGCTTATATCCTGAACGACCCTATCCTTTGCCAGTTACATTGACTCCATAACCAAACCACATCAATTCTATTTCAGAAATGTCCCTAGAATCTGAGTTCTTCCTACCCATACAGCTACTACACTACTTCAAGTTCTGTTCATTCTTACAGTCTTTTGCCCATAAGCCTTTGGTTACAAATTCTTTTGGTCATCCAATGCCCTCCTCCTCCCAGCTCCACCTTATTTTCCACACTGTAGCTGGATTTATCAGTTAAAAATGAATATTAAACCATTTTCTTTTCAAAATTATATTGGATAATCTTTGCTTATTTTTATAGAAAAATAATCTATATAAGGATTTTATTTAGTAATAAAATAATATTAATGAATAATTTGTGGTTTTAAATGATTTCTATAGTGACAACTGCTCCTCATGCACCAAAAATTGGTGGAATTCATAGCAAGTATCCTGAAAATTATTTTTGAAAATACTTTGGCTCTAATATAACTTGCTGTTACGCCAAGCACCCGTGATGTTTGATCTTTTGCTAGGAGTATACAGTTGTGAAAAAACTGCAATACAATTCAGAGTTAATTTTTATTTAAGACATGTAAAGAAGTCCATGGCAATGTGGAGGGAAAAAAATGCTTAAGAACTACTAGGTGTACTGGAACTTGTGTTTAGGGCCTCTACCAACAGGTGGAGCTAGATAAAACTTTTTAAAAAGCTATTTTCCACATACAACCTATATCAGAAAGTATCCCATGTAGTTATTTTTCTGTTCTGAGTCCTTCATTTCAGCTGTTTCTTAGTAATTCCAGTAGATTCATCTCAGTACAGATGGCAATCTGACATATTTGGGGACTTCCTTCAATTTTCTTAGTTCCCTGCACAATGGTCTACAACTCTGGGATACTATAATTTGGGACTGTGTGTGTCAGAAATTAAGGTAAGGGTTTCTTCTTTGTTATAATGAAAGAAACAAGTAAAAAATTAGTATAAATTTTCTCTGCCAGGGAGCAAGAGCCAGCCCATCCCATTAACTGGCCCCGCAAGTTAGTGGTTGAGATTGTGTCCCCAGGGGAAAAGCCAGCATGGTTTTCTAGCCCAGCCTGGTATCCAGGGTCAAAGGAACCAAAGGGAAAGCCTAAGTTCAAGTTTTGAGAGAATTCTGGGGCTCCAAGTTTCTGATGCCTTGCATGATTTTCATGTAGGAAAGCTGCAGTAGGACATACACAGTGTTTTGCGAGGAAAAACTGGAGGATAAGTGGAATAGATAGATATTACGTAAAGAGAATCCTGGGAAACAGGAAAATGTGCTGCTACATTGGTTAATTCATAGGTTGGAAGCCTGACCAACTAAAAGATATAAGGTCAGCTAGACTCATGCATACCAAAAACTGAAGTGATCTTAGAAATCGTATAATGCCGTGATTTCAAAACAGGCTATGGGATTATAGCTTTGCAGAGTTTATTCAAAGAGGTGAGGGTACCGAAGAGAGGGTGAGTGATTGGGCCCTGGTACTTTCTCCAGTTCAACTCAGGGGAGTGTTATCTGTTTAATTTACTATGTTTCCATGAAAGTTTGCCCTTTAAGGGGGAAGCATTATTTATATGTATGTATAAATGACAAAGGGGTTCTATATTTTTATGAGCATTTATGTATCTGTAATCAATATATGTAATGTGTTATATATAGTATTTAACAGAAGTAATGCCTGCTCAAGTGTGGTTGGTAGGGTAATGATATGGATGTGATAATTTATAGTTTTAATTTGAATATTTCACCTAAAATGTCATATGGTGTGCTTGAGTGTGATATTGTTGTGTTACAGAACCATATGCTTATGATTCTGTATTAAAAGATTTTGTAATAAAAAGGGGAGTTATTTGTACCAGACCCTGTATTATATACATATAATAATATATAAATAATGCTTTTAATATAATTTTTATATAATTTCAAAGGAGAAAGGCAGTTATGGGGATATACAACTACAGGCTGGTAGAACAGTTTGAAGTTTATTTCACTAGTTGGTCAAACTACCCCCCTCAGAAAGATATTGACTTCCCCAAAAGCACATAGACAATAGCAGTGAAGTGAACGTTGATGATACTTGAAAGAAGAGCTTGCTGAGGGAAATGGACCAGAGAAAGAAAGAGATGCTGGTCCCAAACCCAAATGTTGATCCACTTTTTCCCCAAGGAGAGCTCGCTGATGTCTAACTTATGTTTTTAGAATATTTTGGAGTTTGAAATGGTTTCACATCCACTATCTTATTTAAAACCCATACTTCTTTGTTGATATGTACCCCACTTACTTACACTGTATTATTTTCCTAGTCTTTATTGAGGTGTGATAGACAAGTAAAATCTGTACCTATAGCATGTTTATACATATACATATGTATACATTTTAAAATTATTACAATTGAGCTTATTAACATATCCTTCACCTCACCTAGTTAGTCTTTTCTGTGTGTGTGCAGTGATGGTTACTCTCCTAGTAAATTTTAAGTATGCAATGCATTATAATTAACCACAGTCACCATACTGTATTTTAGGTCTCCAGAATATATTCATCTTCTATCTGGAAGTTTATACCCTTTGACTAGCATCTTTCTTTTTTCCCCCACTCCTCAGCCTCTGTTAACTACTAATTTACTCCCTACTATGATCAATTACATGTTTTTTTAAGATTTCACATATAAGTAAGATCATGCAGTATTTTTCTTTATGCTTTTGACTTACCAGTATTTCACTTAGTAAAACATCGTCAGTGTTCATTCATGTTTGCAAATGACTATATATGTGTGTTTTGTGTATAACAAAAAGTAACTGTTTCACAGTTATTTTGCTACATTTTTTTCATGCTGCCTTCTGTAATTTGATTATTTCTTTAGTGGTATGTTTTGATTACTTTCTCTTTATCTTTGTATATTTAATACAAGTTTTTGCTTTGTAGTGACCCTGAGGTATAAATAAAATATCTTATAATTGTCTATTTGAAGGTGATAACTTAACTTTGATTGCATGCCAAAACTTCAACCTTTTTCTCTGCCCATTTTATGTTTTTGATATAACAATTTATATTTTTATATTATACATCATTAACAAATTATTATAGCTACAGTTATTTTAATATTTTGTCTTCTATGCTTTATACCAGAGCTAAAAGAGATTTACATATCACCATTACAGTATTAAAGTATTCTGTATTTAATTACATGTTAACCTTTATCAGTGATTTTTTTATTTGATGTTTTTATGTTATTAATTAGTGTCTTCATTTCAGATTGAAGAGTCCTTTTAGTATATCTATAAGGCAAACCTAGCAGTATTAAATTTCTTTGTTTTTTTTAAAATATTTTTAATCTCTCCCTCATTTGCTGGGTGTAGTACTCCTGAGTGGCAATTTTTTCTTTCAGCACTTTGAATATGTCATGTACTATTGGCCTGCATAGTTTCTGTGGATAAATTTGCGAACAATCTGTTGAAAGTTTTCTTATACGTGGTGATTCTCTTTTATTTTGCTTCTTTAACAATTCTCTTGTTGCCTTTGATTTTTGGCAGCTTGATTATAATGTGGGTCAGTGACATTTTCTTTGGGTTGAACCTGATGAAGGACTCTTGAACTTCCCGTACTTGGATATACATAGTTCTCATATATGGGAATTTTTGAGCCATTAGTTTTTAAATAGGTTTTCTGCCTCTCTTTTTTCATTCCTCTTTTTATGGTCTTTCCATGATGTGTATATTCATCTACTTGATATTGTCCCATAAGTTCCATAGGCTTTCTTCACTCTATTTTGTACTTGCTCTTTTCATTTTCTAGCAAGATAATACTGTCTAACCTACGTTCAAGTTTCTTCTGCTAGATCAACTTTGATGTTGACATTGTCTACTGCACTCTTTAATTTATTCATTGTATTCTTCAGCTCCAGTATTTTTGTTTGGTTCTTTTTGAATGATTTTTATCTTTTGATTGAACTTCCTATTTTGTTCATATGTTGTTTTACTGATTTATTTAAGTTGTTTACCAGTATTCTGTTGTGGCTCACTGAGCTTCCTTAAAACAATTATTTTGAAATCTTTGTCCAACAATTTGTAGGCCTCTATTTTTTTAAGGTCAATTGATGGAAAACCATTGTGCTCCTTTGATGGAGTCCTATTTGCTTCATTTTTATGTGCATTTTATAGCTCTGTATTGATATCTGTGTATGTAATTGAACAGTCACCTCTTCCAGACTTTAGGAAGAATTCTGAGTGGAGAAAGACCTCATTTCTTCCTGTGGGTCAGTGTGAGGTTGCTGGTTGGGTAGGATGCAAGTGATTCCAGCCCTGGGAGGATGCAATTGTATAGTCTCCATGGAACTCTGTCTGCTGAGTTCAGCCTAACCAAAGATTACAGGGGTCCTCAGTAGTCAAGGCTATGGGTGTCTGCAGTACCTGTGAGGACATTTTGTTGGGGTTTTTGGTGGTGATGGCTGCTCAAGTCCTACTGATACCTTTTTTTCTCACAGGGGAAGTGATGGTCAAAAGGATTTTCTTTGGCAGTTGGTCAGTTTGTGGATCACTTACATTTGCAGTGGCACCAATGTCTGATGCATGGGTGTCCACAGAGTGGTCACAGAGCTGGAAACCTGGAGTACTGGCATACTTGTGGCTCTGAGCACTGGTGCTGTGGTGGCTCCAGTGCCCAGAGTAAGGCGTCTCTGCCATAGCATTGGTAACAGTGTGAGAGATATAGGCAGTGAAGGAATTGCCACATGAACCCAAGAGCTGGAATGTTGGGTGCAGAAAAAGCTACAGCAGCTCCAGGACCTGAGATACACATTGGTGGCTCCAGTGCCTTTGGTATTGGTGCTTACAGAACAAAGTCCAGGATAGTAAGTATGTGTGAAGCTGCCACTGCTCTGAGAGCTGGAGTGTGGGCACTACTGTTGTGGCAGTGGCTCCAGTGTCCCAGATATGGGCACACGTGGAACAACTGTAAAACCAGGGTCGGGAGCACTGGTGTGTGCAGAGTCAATGTGGTCAAGACCTAGATGGCGGATATGCATATGCTGCCCATGGCTGTGGATTCCTGGATGATTTGGGGTTAGCGGCAGTCCAGACCCATGGTGGGCAACATTGATTTCTTCTTGTAGGATGCAGCACTGTCCCCGTCTCAAGAGTTTCAGAGGCAGTGATAGTTGCTGATTAGTTCAGTAGCAAAAAGCTGCCAGTGTCTTCTGTGAAGCAAGTCAGTGGGGTCTATGCTGACAAATAATACTAAATACTCTTTTATCCTTCTTTTTTTCCTAGCCATTCCAGATGTCTTAACTATGCAGATTGTCCCAGGAATCCTTTCGTGTGGTCACTCTCTGTTTTGTGGTCCACTATGTAGCTGCAGGTTCTTAATCAGACTCTTGAGACCTCCCAAGGGTATTTGGGGGCGGGGGGAGGTACAAAGGCTGGTATCAGCTAATCCACCATCTTGCTGATGTCACCACTACTTACTCTATTTTTAGTTATTGTGATTATTGGGCTTATCCTTTCACCCTTACTAGTTTATGTGCTCCTTTTTTTGTTTATGTATTTTCTGCTTACTCCCAGCAGATACTGGCTCACAGTAGACTTCATGAATATTTGTAGAATATAAAAAGTCCAGTGCCTGACATATAGTAGGCACTCAAAAAACTTTTTTATATAACTGGTTTGGATAAAATATTATAATGTACAGCAAAGCATGTCCTTATTATTCAGTGGCAAGAGTTTTTTTTCTCTTCAAGCTGGCTTAGGCTAATGTATCTGTTCCAAATGTTCACTAGCATATGGGAATAGGGACTCTATTCCAGGAGCAAACTAAATTCATAGGCGCTGTGAGGCCAATAGCTATGCCTAGAGCACCTCACACATTTATTCACAGAAGGAAACCACCCTAGCATCAGAATGAGCTAAGCAAGCGTAAGCGTTACAAATTAGGACTCCAGCTGGGAAACCCACACAGCACACCCAACAACAAAAAAAACCTCACAGCTAATCTTCATCTAAATGCACAGATGTGTGTGGGGAATTTCTTAAATTGCAGGGGTGGGTGATAAGTTTAGACTGTGATATCTCAACTCTGTGCTGTGGGGGAGTGGTTAGGGAAAGATAATTAAAGCGGAAGTGAAGGACATTTTAAGTTGGAACATGAGAATAGGAAGAACCAAATATCCAACACTTAGAGAACACCATACTTCTCTTGCCATAGCATTAGATAGTTAGAAAGATTAAGTCTGTGTGCATACCACACACATAATCGCATACACACACACACTACCTATATATCACATTATGTCCTTGCCCTGTTCTGGATAGAAGAAAAAAGCTGAATTCATTTGGATTTTCAATGGGAAAGAAAGGAAAGAAATCCCCAAAGTACTTGCAATTGGAAATTAGAAAAATTTACCCAAAATTTTGTTTTCTTTAAAAGGAAAATGTGATAATATACTGCTTATCTGGGATTAAAAATATATATAGGGGTAGAGAAAAGTGTATTTTCAGTTGTGAGAACTCAAAAACCATTTATTCTTTTATTATTAATTATTGTACTATTTACTTGTATTACAACTGTGAATCTACTTTTGTCCACCCCGGCATGACTATGAGAGCCAAGGGGGGTAAAGAAGATCCTCCCCTCTCACCATTTCTGCCTGTGCTCCAATTGCATATTTGGTCCTTCTTGTCCCTGCACTCTTAGGCATTGCCAACTAAGAGTTTCTAGTTCCCAGAGAGGTAAACTATTGACTAAGGACCAGAATGGGTTTCCCATGAGCTTGAAACTGCACCTACCACCTGCTTTCTCCAGCTTCTCATGCCAGTGAATCAATAGGCAAAGTAAGAAATTGATGTGCTAAGGGTGTCATCAGCCCAGATTATCAGAAGTTATTTTATGTTCTGCTATGTAATGTAGGCAGGAAGGAGTATATTTGGAACTGCCACATTGCTTTCATATCTCATAATAGTTATTGAACAACTGTAGCAGAAACCATAGCCCAGGAATGCAACTAAAGCTTTTAACTTCAGCAGGCAAGCAACTCAGATCAGACAGCATGCTGGCTGAGGATGAATAAAGTCTAGAATTAAAGGTTGGAGAGGAGGAAACTGATGACAAATAGGAATTACCACCTTACTACTGCATCAGGGTCCGGAGTATCTTAAATCTTAACATGTAAGTGGCAATAAGTGGCCAACATCTGGAAGGACACTTGGTGACAGACTGGAGAAATGTGAAGTCACCCTTTCCCCACTAAAATGGGCACTCCATATTGGGGTATGCCAGTAGACATGATCTATTACATGGGGTATCTGGGTGGCATGCAGGTTGGTCTCCATTATCTCATTTATGTCTCATTTCAGAATTTTTTTGAAGTTTTTGTTGTTATTCAAGTACAGTTGTCTCCATTTCCCCCCACCACCACTCTCCCCCACCCCACCCACCCCACCTCCCACCCTCAATTCTGCCCTCTTTGGTTTGTCTGAGGGTCCTTTATACATGTTCCTGACAGCCCTTCCTGTTCTTTCCCCTGTTATCCCCTCCCTCCTCTCTTGTGGTTACTGTCAGTTTGTTCTTTATTTAAATGTCTCTGATTATTTTGCTTGCTTGTTTGTTTTGTTGATTAGGTTCCACTTATAGGTGAGATCATGTGGTATGTGTCTTTCACCACCTGGCTTATTTCACTTAGCATAATGTTCTCCAGATCCATTCATGCTCTTGCGAAGGGTAGGAGTGTCTTCTTTCTTTCTGCTGTGTAGTATTCCATCATGCAAATATACCACAGTTTTTTTTATCTATTCATTTACTGATGGGCATGTAGGTTGCTTCCAGCACTTGAATATTGTAAATTGTGCTGCTGTGAACATTGGGGTGCATAGGTTCTTTTGAATTTGTGTTTCAGGGCTCCTAGGGTATAATCTCAGCAGTGGAATTGCTCGGTCAAAAGGCAGTTCCATTTTTAGTTTCTTGAAGAACTTGAAAAAATAATTTCAGACTCTCTATATTTCAGTCTTGATTAACTTGAAAACATGAGTGAAAATAGAGTGGGAACTGACTGAAAGAAATGGCGTGGAAACAGTGCACCCCCCATATGTTTCCTAATAACCTCAGAAAGTAATTTTTATAATGCCTAAGTACCTACCTTTCCACAGGAGTTTAAAGCAAAATTTAAATTTATCTAAAATATATACTTAAATAACTTTTCAAAAACTTAGCTTATGACTCTTCCAGTTTTCAGTAACAAGTGTAAGGAACTTGGAAATCACCACTCTATCCTAACAAGTAAAAAGATGAGCATAATCAACAAAATAAAAAAAAAAACAACAAAATGTAACCAGAGACATTGAAATTAAGAACAATCTAACAATAGCCAGAGGAGGGGGGGAGGGGACAGAAGGGAGAAGGGTTTTCAGGAACTACTATAAAGGACACGTGAACAAAACCAAGGGGGTGGGTGAAAGCAAGGGAGGGAGGTGGGTTTGGCTGGGGTTGGGGGGGTTGTGGGGGGAAAATGCAGACAACTGTAATTGAATAACAATAAAGTAATTTTTTGAAAAAGATGAGCAGAATGGAAAATTAACAACCAGTTTTCTGTTAGTTTTCTATATGTTCCATTATTAATGTTTTATTTCTTATGAGCTAATATCAAATACATTTTAGCATTCTATTTTATTCTTCCTTTTATTTTTTATTATATTTTAGTGGTTGCTCTGAGACATACAATATATATTTCTAACTTATTGCCATGTACTTGAGGTAATGTTGCACACTTTAAATATCTTATAAGAACTTTGAAATGGTATAGTTCTGTTATTATCTCCAATACTTTGTGCTATTTGTCTTACCTATTGTAACTGCATATTGTATAAACTCCAGGATAGTTTAAATGGTCATGTATATTAAAGAAATTATATGGGAAACCATCATATTTTATATTTATTCACACATTTATCATCTATGGGCTCTCTATTCCTTTCTTTAAGCCACATTTCAATTCAATGTCTATTATCTTCAACCTGAGAAACTGCCTTCTATATTTATTGTAGTGTATGTTTACTGGAAGAAGATTATTTCATTCTTGGTTATCTAATTTTTCTTTATTTTGCTTCATTTTTTAAAGATATTTTATACATAAATTTTTGTTAATATATTTTTCGAGATGCTATTTGATCATCTTCCAGTTTCTCATGTTTCTGATAAGAACGCAAAAGAGAGAATATTAAAACCACTGCATAGAACATGAACCTCCCATATGGAGATGTTATGACTTTCCAAACACCTTCAGGTTTAATTCTGATATTCAGCCAGAGTTGCTGCTCCCTGGAGCACATGGGACAGTGCAGTGGCACTTAGGGAACACTACCGCGACTAGTTAGAACAGTAGGAGACTGTGTTCAAGTAGGTCGGGTGTAGACTTACTTGAAATCTCCCAAAAAACTTTAAATAAATTACATTTATATGCTGCCATTATATTAAGGCAAATTTTTCCTATTTGTAAATGAACGTTAAATCTTTATAAACTAAACAAAAATGGTTTCAGTATGTGGCATACATTATAATTAAAATACCGTTTTTCTTTACACAGTCTCACACCAGTATTGTAAAGCTATATTATTTTAGTGGTGTTAAGCAAAGAGAGGCAATATTTGTGTTGTTCTTCTATATGTAATTGGTTGTTTTGCTCTGCTTTCCAAGTTGTCTCTTTATCTTTGGTTTACAATAGTGTGACTATTACAAACCTATGTATATTTTTCTTGTTTCTCTATCACTGAGCTTTGTTATTTTTTAGTTTATCTTACACTTAAGTTGTATTTTTCACCAAATTTAGGAAAATTTCAGCCATTACATATACAGTATGTTACATTATTTGATATTGTCTTACAAATAACTGAGATTCTGTTTTTTCCTAAGTATTTCATTTGTAAGCATTATAAATGAAAAAAATCTATAGCTCAGCATCTCATTTTTAAATTACAGAATATTAAAAATAAGGAAAAACTATCCTGAAATAAGCCCAGAGTAGTTGGGGTGGTACCTTACTTACAGAAAAAAAACAAAGAAAGGTAAGAAATACACTTGACTTTTCTTCTAAAACCATGTGAGCAAGAAGAAAGTAGAGTAAGATATTTAAAGTACTAAGAACAAATAAAAAACTAACAAGAAAACTGCTTAATCTAAATCCAACCACATTAATAAATACATTAAAACAACATGGATGAAACACTGCGTTTAAAAGTCTGACTGGATATAAATGTAAGACACAGCTTGTTACCTGTAAGAGATATTTAAATGTAATGACACATTTAGATTAAAAGTGAAAGGATAATGAAGATATATATATAATGAAAATATTATATTTATATATATACATATATACACATACATAAATATAATTCAAATGGTAAGCATTAAAATACTGGAATGACTGTTTCAATATCAGACAAAATTAACTTCAAGAAAAGAAGTATTTCCACAGAGACATTTAATCATTATAAAAACGCCAATTTATTAAGAAGACATAATAATCCTGAATGACTAAGCATCTAATGATAGTGTTACAAAAAACATAAAGAAAAAACTGACAGAACAAAGGAAATATAAATAAGACCATAATCATTGCCAGAAATTTAAAAAATACTCTGAGCAACTGATTAAAAACCTAGACAAAAAAATCAATGTTCATGTAAGTTCTACACAACAGCATTAAATTCGTTAACTCATTTGACATTTATGAAACAATTCACCTAATAATTGCAGAATAAGCATTATTTTCAAATGCACATGAAACACTCTCCAAAAGACAGGCCATATGACTGATTATAAAGCAATACTCAATATAATTAAAACTGAAATATTTTAGAGTATATTATTTGACCACAAATTTTAGAAAGCAGTTACAATTTATCTAGAAAATCTCCAACTATTGGAAAATTTGACAACTCAATTATAAATAACCCATACATTCAACAGTAAGTCATATGAGCAATTATAACACATTTTGAACTGATTTATAATGAAAATGTACTGAAGAAGTGAGTAGGGGGCCACTTTTAACTTTAAATGCTTATATTAGAAAATACAAAGGTAACAAATTGATGGCCTAAGATTTTATTTTATGAAGATTGTAAATATATAAATAAACCAAAAGAAAGTAGAAAGAAGTAGTAAACAGGAGCAGTAAGTCATATAGAAAAAATGCAAGTAATTAAGGTGGAAATGTAGTTTGTTTATTTATAAAGAATAGTATAACACAATCCTAAAAGAAACAAACAATACAAAAGAGAGCACACATATTACCAATATCAGAAATATAAAAGTGATATCATCAGCAGTTCAAAGACACTAAAAACTAATAATGGAATATTAGATGTTTTATACAAATTTGATAACAGCCCTGTCTGGTGTGGCTCAGTGGATTGAGTGCCGACCTGTGAACCAAAGGGTCAGCGGTTCTGTTCCCAGTCCGGGCACACGCCTGGGTTTCAGGACAGGTCCCCAGTAGGTTGCACCAGAGCCCACCTCACATTGATGTTTTTGTCCCTCTCTTTTTCCCTCCCTTCCTCTCTCTAAAAATAAATGCATAAAATCTTTAAAAAAAACTCAACTTCTGCCTGAAACCACACGTGAACTTTGTTTCAAAATGGATAATAAAACTTGACCTAAAAGCAAGTAAAAAATGCTTCTAGAAGAAAAACAGGGTAAATGTTTTGACTTCAGAATAGCTGACTTTCATAGTTAAGACATAAAAGTTGATAGCCATAAAAATTATAAATCAGACTTTATTTAAATTAAATGTTCTATTTATTAAAAATTACAGTAAAATTAATAAGAAATGCACACACTGGAAGGAAATATGTGTGTGTGTATGTATGCAAGTTTTATATATCTGTGTGGATATATACCCACATGCTTGAACAGCTAAAATTAAAAAGCCTGACAACACCAAAATTGTCAAGAATGTGAACTAATAAGAACTCTCATTCACTGCTTGAAGGCACATTTTCTCAAAGAGGCTTATACAGAACATTCATAGATTTATTCTTAAAAGCAAAAAACTGGAAACAACCCAACAGTTCATTAATATTATAATTATTGTTTAAAACTGTGGTTATTCTCTGAATAGAAGAGTAATATTTAATAATTAAAAAGGAACAAGCTATGTATATGCCACAGTCTGGAAGAATCTCACTGACATGCTGAGTGAAAGGAGACGGAGACAAAAAAGAATATACTGTATGAATCTATATATGAAGTTTTAGAGAAGTGAAAACTCATCTTATAGTTTACAAATTGAAGGTTGCCTCTGGTGGATAGGGCAGAGAAGGACTGGGATTTGACTGAGAAGGGGCAAGAGGAAACTTTCTGGAGTGATGACAATATTCTACATTGATTAAGGTGGTGATTATACAGATAAAATTATTGGAAAGGAAAAAGTAAAACTGTATTCACGGACAATATGGTTGCACTTAAAAAATGCATACCAAGATTGTACACACACACATATATACATATGCATATATGTATATGAGGTCTGTCCAGAAAAGTCCAACCATTGTTAATATAATGAGAGTGGTTTGCATGACATCGATATAACCTGAGAGTAAAGGAGAGTAGACTGGAATGCGCATATACGAACAATGATGACTACACTGTACCAGTCAGTCGAGACAGTAGACACCCTAGAGTGAGTGTGTGTACTGTGTGGCTGTCACATTCAAAATTACTGAGTGAGTACAGCAACAGATCTGCATCAGATTTTGCATTTAGCTTGAACATTCCTCCATGGAAACTATTTGGATGATTCAGAAGACCACAGCCATGGGCAACTGGTGATTGGCAGCTTTATCACAACAATGCACCTGCTCATCCATCATGTCTCATGAGGCATTTTTTGGTGAAACATCAAATCACCCAGGTGACTCAGCCCCTCTACAGCCCAGATTTGGTGTCCTGAGACTTCTGGCTTTTCCCAAAACTAAAATCACCTTTGAAAGGGAAGAGATTTCAGACCATTGATGAGATTCAGGAAAATGTGACAGGGCAGCTGATGGCAATTGGGAGAACTGTGTCAGGCCCCAAGATGTTTACTTTGAAGGGGACTGAGACATCATTGTCCTATGTACAATGTTTCTTGTATCTTGTATCTTCTTCGATAAATGTATTTTTCACATTACATGGGTGGATGCTTTCTGGACAGACCTTTCATATATATGTGTGTATGTACATATGTATATGTACACATATATAATGCCATCAATGGATCACATAACATGTGAATCTTAATTTATAAAAATTGTAAGTTTATGCAAAGAGAAAACATATTGCAGAGAAGATAGCAATAGTAAAAATGACTCTGACTTCTCACCAGCAAGAAGTCCTTAAACTGTGAGAGATGAACAAACCAAAATTGTCTACCCTGAATTCTCTATACAGTGAAAATATCATTCAAAATAAAGACATTCTCAAATAAACAAAATCTGAGACAATTGGTCTCCAGCTGACCTAGAGTATTAAAAACTTTTCAAAATGCTGACTGAAATTATTCAGGCTGGAGAAAAATGATACCACATGGCACTCTGGATCAGCAAAGAGAAGTGAAGAACATCAGAACAGATACTTATCTGAGTAAATATTTAAAAACTATTTTTATAAAGTATTTTATGTGTAATTTTAAATTTAAAATACTATTAGCTATTTGAAATAACACTATATTATGACATGATATGTGGATATGTGAAAATAAAATGTAAGACAATTGCAACAAAATAAGTGGAAAGGGGCAAAAGTGGTATTATATTAGGATTCCATAAAATAATATACTTTGATATTATTTGAAAGTAAACTGTGAATGTTTAAAGATATTTATTGTAATCTCTAAAGCAACAACTAAATATAACAAAATTATTTAGCTGTAAAGCAAATTGAAAGGATGAAAAGGAATACAAAGAGTGTGATGTACCCCCCCAAGAAACAAGGTAGGAAAGAAAGACTAAAGGAATGCAGAATAAATAGGATAAATGGGAAAAAATGAACTACATACTTCAAAGGCAGAGATTGTCAAATGGGATTTTAACAAGACCCTACAATAGACTTTTTACAAGAAACCACTTAAAATATAGAACATAGGTAGAAAATAATAGAGTAAAAATAAAAATACATTATTTAATACTAAACATAAGAAAGCTGATGTGGGTATATTAATATTAGATAAAGTAGGCTTTAAAATATAAAGCATTACTAAACATAAAGAGATATATACTATAATGAGAAAAAATCAGTTAGGAAGACATAATCATCTCAAATTCTTAAATTTACACACTGATAAGAAAGATACAGAGCCCTGTATTTCCTCTGCATGTTAAACATAATTGGAGGAAATGCTGGGAACTTGCATAGCTGTAATATTAATGAGTAAGGATTGCAGTCTTAGGTTGAAGACAAGACTTAGAACAGCAAAGTTGAGAGATAGAAATCTATGCATCTACACCCTTGCTTACACAATGGAACCATTAGTCGTATCTCACTCCGTTCTGCTTTACCTCTACATGTGCATTTATAAGTGAACCAGTGCATTTCTTTATTGGTTAGGCCAATTTTGGGAACATTCCTAGTATTTATGATCAAAGGCCTTATATTCAAAACAGTGAAAAATAAGCAGAGAACTGATAAATTAGATCAGTAAAATAAACATAATCCTGCAAATGAATTAGAAAAGAGCACTATGTTAAGCGACATAAGTCATGCAATGAAAAACAAATACCACATGATCTCACCTATAAGTGGAACCTAATCAACAAAACAAACAAATAAGCAAAACAGAACCAGAGACTTGGAAATAATAAATAGACACTGACCGGAGGGGAGGGGAACAAAGGGGCAAAGAAGGGGAAGGGGCAAGCAAAGGAACGCGGAGGGAGGACTCATGGGCATGGCAAACAAGGGGGAAATTGAGTGTGAGAGTGGGGGTGCTGTGGTTGGGGTGAATAAGGGAGAGAAAGGTGGGACAACTGTAACTGAACAATAAAAAGTTAAAAAACTTAGAGTAAAAGGGAAACATAAAAGGAAATGAAAACAAAAAAAAGTCAGTTCACATCAGCAGACACTGAGGAATCCGAGGGCCTGAGTCCCTTACCCGCACTCAGCTGATACCAGGGAAACACTGAGCACTCTCTAGGACCCTCAGGCCATGCAGATCCAGTGCGGGAAGTACGGATTTTATGATCATCAGTGATGACGTTTTGAAATCTTCCTATTGAATATTTTAATTGTAACTAAGCCAGCATTTTGAGTGAAATAGATAAACTTCATTAAACCCTTATTTATTCTTCAAATTGCCACCCTGATATCCTGGCTCTCGGAGTAAACCTCTCTCACCATGAGCAGGTGGAATTAATTCTCTTTCCCATACATCTGCTTCTCTTCTCTTGTTCTTGTATCTGTTACTCCATATTGTAATTATTTTTTCCTCATTTATCAACTTGACCAATCAATGTACTACTTGAAGGTGAGGTTTGTGCTTTACACATCTTCATATTAACGATATCTAGTTTATTGCCTGCTTAAGTGTGAAATAAATCAAATTGAATCAAATTAGATGAAACCAAATCAAATCAAATTTATGTATTTGTGCCAATCTTGAATTTTTTCAATTCTACCATTAGGGTTTCTTGGACCTAAATGTGTATGTGTACAGTTAAGTTTTTTTTTTTTTTTGAATGGAAAGCAATAAAGACCTCTTAAGTAAAATGAGTTTATTTTAAGGATATATGAGTCAGTAAATGATGAAAGTGTGTGGAGGAAATATTTATTACTCTGTTTCTTGGAAAGCCTAGTTACGGACTTGCCTTTTGGCATCTAGCAGAAGCAGGAGTTCGGAACCTTCACTTCAGCAATCTGCTGTTAACATGGATTTACTCCTGATGAAAAAATAAAGACATTAAAAAATTAAAGCACTAACATGATATTTAAAATACCCATGTACTCAGCACTCAGACTTAACAACTGATAGATAACATTGCTATATTTGCTTCAAAACTCTTCCGTTTTCCTAAAAGAAACAAAACACTCCAGGTAAAGTTGGGCCCCTTTTCACCTGTTCTCAATCCCCTTTCCCTTCATCCTTCCTGGAAGTAACCACTAATACGAATTTAGAGTGTGCCTTTTTCCATGTTTTTACTTACAGTAGTTCCCCCTTCTTAGGGGGACACATTCCAAAACCCACACACCCCCACTGGATACCTGCAACCAGAGGTGGTAGCTAACCATAGGTATGCTATGTTTTTTCCTATATATATAGATACCTATGATAAAATATAATCTATAAATTAGTCAAAGAAAGAGATCGATAACAGTAATGTAGCAATTACTAACAATTATAAAATATAACTATTATAACAATATCCTGGACTGTAAATGTTATGTAAATGTGGTCTTCCTTACTAAAAATATCATTGTTATATTGTTTTTCTTCACAATTTCAAATAGAAGTTTCATTCGTACCTTAAATCTTAGCAACCTCAACATATTTTTTTAATTTAAGAAATTTCACCTTTTCACTTAAAGAAAGCACTGTAGGTTCTATCTTTGGCATGTGTAAGTGGCCAACACCATTACTCTTGTATTTTGGGAACCATTATTAAGTAAAATACGTGTTACTTGAATACAAGCACTGCAATACCTCTGCAGTCAATCTAATAACTAAGATGAGAAGCGTATGCAGCACGGAGATGCTGGAAAAGGAATGAGTGATTCATGCAGCACGGGACAGAGTGGGCCACATGGGGTTTCATCCACCCGCCGCTCAGAATGGCACGCAATTTAAAAATAAGTATCTCACCTTTAACAGGAACCTAAACAACAAAACAAACAAACAAGCAAAATGTAACCTGAGACACGGAAATAGAGAACAGGCTGACAGTGACCAGAGGGCAGAGGGGAATTTCAGGGGAAAGGGGAAGGGTTTACAGGAACAAATATAAAGGACACATGGACAAAAACTAGGGGGGGTGGAAATAGGAGGGAGGTGGGGAGGGATGGGTGGGAGGGCTGGGATGGGAGTAAAGGACAGAAAACTGTACTTGAATGACAATTAAAATGAATTAAAAAAAAGAATTGGTTGTTTCTGGAAATGTCCATTTCATATTTTAGGCAGGTAAGCGGGGCCTACTATGTGTATATATGTATCTCCATAACACAGACATTTTCTGTGTGTATACATAAAATTTATATATATTTGTTGTGTTTTAAAATTTTTGAAGAGATTATATTTTATCAATTACTAATATATTTGAACTTATTTTAATTATCTTAGTGTTATCTGTTTACTATGCTTTTTTTCTGCTCCCTCCCTTTACTGTCTCCTGTTAGCTAGAATTGTGTTTTATTTGTACTATTGATATTTCCATCTGATTCAATCTACTACTTTAAAAGTTACATACTTATATTCTTTTAGTGACTTGTATTATATTTTAACATACTTAAAACATTAAGTTTATTTTTTCTAAAACATTAAACTTAATATTTCCATCTTGTTCTTAAACAAGAAGTGTCTACTATAACAACCATTTAACACTCCTTTCCAATCTTGCATGTTATTATTTATTATTTTAATTCCATCTCATATTTCTATACACAAAATAATTGCTATTTTAAAATTTACATTTAATATTTGTTTGTTTATTAATATATTTTTCAATTATTTGCTCATATTTACTTCTTGCCTACTATTCCTTCTGTGTTTATATTTTTTGGGCTGAAGTATATTTTCTATTTATAAATTTCATAAATTTTATGGAAAATACTTTCACTCAGCCTTGTTTTTTTGAAATGTCTCTATTTCTGCCACAAATTTAAACTATGGTGTAGCTGGATATATAATTTCACATAACATTTTATATTTTTCCCTTAGCATTTTAATAACAGACTTCAAAAGTGAGCTAGCCTCATTTTTTTTCCTGATAATAAGTTCACTGACAGACAAAACTACTTATTTTGTATTATAAACTTCTGTTCTTTTCCTTTTTATAGGTTTTGTTTTTTTTATCACTTTGAGCACTTTAAACACATAAACACACTAATTTTAAAGCTCATTTTTTTCTTTCCTGTGACCGTGTGTGTGTATATGTATTTCCCATTTGTAAGTATGTTGTCTGCCTTTATATTTTCATGTCTGTAAGAACATCGTCAGTGGGCAAATTCCTAGGGAGGCTTGTGCACATTCTATGTAGTAAAAGTCCTTCGCTCTGGCAGTTTTATAGTTGTGTCTGCCCAGGCTCTATGGGTAGGCTGGTTCCAATTTTTATGTCAGTTGTTCCACTTGGGGTTCTTCTAAATAGTTCAGGTGGTATAAATCTGGGCTGCACACCGGTATAGGACTAAGTTCTCAATCTCTTATTGATGACTTGGTTCATGCCCATCGCCTTAGGAGCCATTACTCAGTGGGCAGAGATTTGGGGATCTATAATGTATGTCCACAGAGCAGCACTTATTTGGCTCTGGTTTATACTAAGAGCCCATCTACAGTTTGCACTATATTTGGGGCCTGAAGTCTTGACATCTTTTTGCATGTAGCACTAAAAATGAAAGCCACAAATGCATATATCCTAAGTCTCTCAAGCAACATGGCTCCAGATCTTGCTCATTGCTATGAGTAATAGTTTCCCTTGTTTTTCACTTCTGGTACCTGGATGTTTCCCTTTCTTGCTTTATAGCTTATCTGACTGTTTTTAATGTATTTAAAATATTTAGTTAGTATTACTATGTATTCAGAGTAAGATCAAGAGCTTGTGCTGTATTAAGTCTGCCGTTTAGCTCAGAAATATGCGTCTTTTATTCCCTCAGTCTACCTGGTTTGGATCGTCTGCCTATTCAATAGCCATGGCCCTCATATACAGTATCTTATGTTAGAGCGCATATATTAGCAGCCAGTTTATGGATTTTCTGCCCGTGGGCCAGTCTACATCAAGGAGCTTACTCAAAGAAAAAACTAAATCAGCTTCTGTTGGCAAAGGCAGTTGTCTAGGACTTGAAGAGATGTTAGGCCTGGTAGCCACTATTATTAACATATTTAATATACTCTGTAACATAAGTCTCAGAGTGATGAAATGAAAAATAGATTGGATATCACTTAAGAAATGAATTGGCTCCACATAACAGATATGTAAATTTATTTTCAGAAGAGTGAATATGTCAATGAAGCCTATGTTTTCATAGAGGGTCTTCGTTCATTTGACTTGAGCAAATGCTCTGTTCCTCAATTTCCTCAACTTTTGAATAGAATAAAATTGACTCAGCTTACTTCACAGATTGTTACAATAACAGAATCACAAGGAGAGAGAATATATGGAAATGTTTTGAAACTATAAAATGTTATATAAAGTACGATTTACAGCTGTTGCTATTGTCATAACATAACAGAAAGTCATATTTTGATTCACAAAACCGTTAATGTAGTGTCATTATAATATGTGATTGGTAAGGACAAAATAATAAAGCTTATTAATCATCAAGCCATTCTTGATTTTATTATTTTTATATCTTATTATTATACTATATCATTGGTGCCCAAAATGGAATCAATCATTTGAGAGTCATGTTGATTTGAAATGTTAGGAGACAGCCTGATCTGAAGAAAACTTAGTCTTTGGAGCCAGACTTCTCTGGTTTCAAAATAGTTCTGCCACCTCCACTTGAGAGCTGTTTAATCTTGAGCAAGTTAATTTTATTTCTGATTCTTGGTTATCAGATTTTTTAAAAACATATTTTATTTATTTATTTTTAGAGCAAGGGGAAGGGAAGGAAAAAGAGAGGGAAAGAAACATCAATGTGTGGTCAAGCACGCCCCCTACCCGGGACATGGCCCACAAACCCAGACATGTTTCCCTGACTGGGAATTGAACCTGTGATCCTCTGGTTTGCTGGTCAGTGCTCAGTCCACTGAGCCACACCAGCCAGGGCCAGATTTTTGAAGTGGGAGTAATTATACCAGCTTGTTGTCCTTAGAATGGCTGAATGGTATGGTGTATGTAAATGAGAACAGGTAGACCTTAGTACTTTTCATCTCCCTCTCTCTCTAGCCAGTCTCCTGTTGGTTCCTAACAAAACACTTTAGAGCAAACTCCAAGGTCAGAGAGATTGAAATGAACTATGTTATTGGAAGAAAATGTTTTTAATATCTTAAAGAAAAACAGAAATCTTTATAAAGTACACATGTATGGCTTTTTCTTAATACAGTTTTATCATTGTAAATCATCAGCAACAGGTTTCAAGAGATGGTTGCTCTCTGGTAGTTAATTGATGTAATCCCCTGAATCAATATGAAAACAAATATCTAGTCTAGGATTTTCCCAATGAGGGTATGTGTAACAAAACAATGTAGTATATTATGGACATGCTATTGATTACGATTCTGTTATTCTCCAGAGGAAAATTTTGTGCTAATTTTATTTTCTCTATTTTAACTCTGGAAGATAATGTGATGAAAGTAGCCCATGTGTCCATCAGTAGATGAGTGGATGAAAAATCTGTGGTACATTTATACAATAGAATACTACTCTGTCATAAAAAAGAAAGCTCACCTTTTGCGACAGCATACATGGACCTGAAGAGTATTATGCTAAGTAAAAAAGCCAGTCAGAGAAAAATAAATTGATGCAGACACTGGCCCGCAGTGAGACATTCACACGGATTACCGAATCTGGTGGAGGAAAAGGGACAGCATGGCTTTTCTCTCAAGGGGAACCAAAGCTGTGGCCTCTGCCATGACAGGCCTTTATTGGGTTTTCCCCATCCATTACATGATGGTCCTCATTTACTATACACAGGTTTGCTTTAGGTGGTTACCTTTTACAGAAAACAAAGGAGCCAATGCTGCTAATCACATCACAGAAGAGGGATATTTGCAAAGGAAAAGGCAAAAGTGGATGAACCAGTTACACTCATCCTTGGAAGGTTTAGCATGGATTTTAGGAAGTTACTTTGCGGTAAATGTCCTCAGTTCAGGTTGAAGGAGTTTTAGCAAAAAGCAAGACTCATAGTGGCTGAGGCACGTTGCAGGCCTGATTCCCCACAGGAGAACCTATCCGTGTGCATGGGTCCTGTGCATCCCTGAGTGGGATCTGAGTCCACACTGTGCAGAACGGTCTCCTACAACAAATCCCATATGATTTCACTTATAAGTGGAAAATAATGAACAAAATAAATAAGCAAATTAGAAAAAGACTCATAGAGAACAGACTGGGAGTTGTCAGAGGAAAGGGGGGTTGGGGGCTGGGTGAAAACGGTGAAGGGGTTAAGTGAAAAAAAAGACCCTCATAGACACAGACAAGAGCATTATGAGTATAAGAAAAAAGGGGGGATGGGAAGAGGTAGAAAAGGGTAAAGGGGGTTTTATGCTAACTGAAAGATGCTTGACACTTGATGTGGGGTGGTGGACACAATACGATATACAGATGATGTATTATAGAACAGTACACTTGAAATCTATATAATTTTATTAACCAATGTCACGCCAACAAATTCAATAGAAATTTTTTTAAAAAGGTAATATATTTCACAAAAATAACTGACAAGGCATGTCTTTACTTTCAGAATTGGAAAGTAATTAATATTTTCAAAATTTAAATTTTCTCTTTGCTTTTTGTGTGTAACTTTGTTCTGCTCCTGGTTGTTGCTGAGTTAATAATAACTGATTAATTGACTTATAGCTCTGAATTAAAATGTAAAATTTCTGAATAAATATGATGAAATCTCTTCCTGAGGGTAAGCAGCTTGATAAAATGTAATAAAAAGCAAACTTTCTTTGAAATATTTTGATTTAAAACTTTTCTTTGTTTCTCTCAAGGGCACGTTTTGTCTTCAGACTGTGTGACTTGTATTGAATATGGGAACTATTGTACGTGAATGAATCTTTAATTGTAGACTTTGGATAGCTCTCACAAGGAAGAAAAATTTCCCCTTAAATATCTTTAGCTAATTATCTCTGCATTGATGGCCTGACTGCTGCTATTCATCATATGGGAAGCCTAAATAAAAGGTAAGAGCGGAGCAGAACAGTCCTAGACAAGCTCTTTTCTCCCCACTGTCCAAGAGATCCACTATTCCTGTTATGGGTTCTCAGAGGCTTGATAATTCTCAGGAGCTTGGACTTTGATAACTAGACACAGGACTTCTGACTCTCCATTATGTAAAATGATTGCTTTAGTTATGGTTATTTTATTTATTTATTTATGTTAAATCTTGTTTTAAAAGCTATGCTGAACTTTATTCTTTTAAAGGTTTTATTTATTTATTTTTAGAGAGAGAGGAGGGGAGGGGGAGAGAGGGAGAGGAACATCAATGTGTAGTTGCCTCTCGCACATCCCCAACTGGGGACCTGGCCCTCAACCCAGGCATGTGCCCTGACTGGGAATCAAACTGGTGACCCTTTGGTTCACAGGCTGGCACTCAATCTACTGAGCCACACCAGCCAGGGTTGGTTATGTTATTTATAAATAGAAGATACCAACTCCAGTTGTCTTAAAGACAAAATAAAAAAGAAATGTATTGGTCCACATGACTGAAAAGTCCAGTGATAGAAAATGTTTTAGATATTGTTCAATCCAGGGACTCAAAATAGGTATTCAGGAGTCATTCTCTCTCCAATTCTTGGCTTCTCTTTTTTAACCCTGTGGTGGCTTCATTCAGGAGATCCCTTCCCAGAAAGTAAAAAAATAAAAATAAAAAAAAATTTAAAAAACCCCCAACAACTCCTATTCCTTCATTAAACCCATCAAAACATCATTTTTTTTTTTTTGGAAATCCTAATAGCAGTCAGACTGATGTGGACCATAAGCTTTTTATAAACAAATTAATGAAAACAGAGAAAAATTACTGATTGCATAGGATTATATCACATTCCCTTTTCTGGATCTAACCCTATATGTAAAACAAGGATTGAGAGAAGAAAAGAGCTGGATTCCTTAAAAAAGCAGAATGTTATTCCTGTGAAAAACAGGAATGGCAACTTGGTTGAAGAAGGAAAAGAAGTAGTTTTTGTCATGCATTTGTCAAGCACGTGGTATTTGCTTTGAGCCTCAAGTAGTGAACGAAAGTTTATAAGGTGAATGAGCAGTAGTAGGAGGAAAAGTAGTGGGCATTTGAAGCAAAGGTGCAGACAGGCATAGGGAAGGTTAAAGAGTATAATAGTTGAAAAATTCGGAGTAGGTTTTTGTGGCTAAATCTTTTAAAAACCACCTCCATGCAACATCAGTTCTGGCAGGAGCAGGGCACTAGAGATACTAGGCATTCCAAGGATACTGGATTTTAAAAATTATACTGCACAAATTTGTAGAACAGAAAAAGTAATGTTCAAGAGTAACTGAAGATGGCTTGATCATTTCTTTAAAATGGCTTATAAGGTGCCTACTATGTGTGAGACCTTGGAGAGTATAAAGAGCTAAGCAACAACAATGATCATGCTGTCAAGGAACTTCCAATAAGGTACTATAAAACATGTAAACTAATTATTACGTGCAGGGAAGGAAATAAAGAGCTTGGGTTTTACCCCTCACACTTCTTTCAGTATAGGCCAAGAGAGAGCCCCAGAATTGTTTGTGCTCCTGGCAAGCCCTCTGAATCTCTCTAAACTCGGGCACATAGTCTCATCACCTTTTTCTCCCTAGAGAATATTGAGACAAATCCCATAATGCTCTGTCCTTATTTGCACAAGTTATGACCATAGAATACCTACAACTCTCTGGTCATACCAATAAAGTTAAATTTTCCTCCTCATAGGTTTCTTTATATATGCCTCTCAAACTGGATCCAATCTCCCATCCACTTTTCTTCCAGGACCCATTGGACTAATTTCATGATAGGTAACACTTGAATCCAAGGATCTCAGAACACCCTCATGTTCTACATTATAATTCATACATGGTTCTGTTTCTGCCCATTTCTGATCTCATTTCCTTTGCTTCTCCAAATACTATACTACTTTCACCAAGCTCTCTGGACCTCAAGCTCAGTATACAGAATTTCTGATATTCTCTCTCACATCTCTGTGGGTTACCTTCTCTTCTTACTCCAATGAAAGCTGATTTTCTCTTGAAGGTACTGTTTCTCCTCTATCCTTCTCAAGTAGGGTCTGTTTTATTCCAATACCCCTTATAAAACCAGCCCGGAGGTAAAATAAGTATTCTCTTTCTTCTTTGTCGCTGCTTCTGGACCATTGTCCTTCCCTCCTTTATAAAATCCTCCAGCTGTAAATTTCATGTACACCACCCATATTGCCTCCTAAATGCAATCATATACCAACCCCTGATCTCTCCCTCTCATTTCATGATCTTGACACATGGCTCACTGTTACTCCCTCAGAAGTAGTGCCTTACATCTTAATGACTAAAGTAAAAAAAAATTCACAGAAAGTATATTTCCTATAACCACTCAATTTCTAGATGCCTTCCACTCTAGTTGTCTTATCTTCAATCTACGTCACTCCCTCACTGCCATTTTCTTATTTTTAATGTTATGAGACTGAACAAGTTTCATTTCTTCATCTGTTTTTAGTACTCACTCTCTGTCTTCTCCTTTCTTTCTAGCCCACTTCATCTAATACCCCTATTCAACAATCTTTTTACCTTACCAAGACCTCCAATCTATTAATCCTCACGTCGTCTCTTCACTTCTGATGTGGCCTACATTCCACAGTTAACATAATCATTTCCTTGCAGGCATTCTTAATCCCCATCCTAGTTCAACCTATCTGTCTACCTACTTATCTCCTGCGTACGAGGAGCCCAATGTGGCAGAGAAAACATGCAACCATGCTGATTGATCTCATCACAATTTCATGGCCACCATCCTCAGGCAGACTCTTATTTCTCCCCAGAAATAATACTATTTTGCCCAGGACCATTTACTTTCTTTCTAGATGATTATTTCATGTCTGGCCCTGTTATTTCAAATACCCAACACCCAATACCTCTTTCCTAATTCTCACTCTAGACTAATTATTGTCTTGGTTACTTTTTAATTTAGAAAGCTATAGAAGAGAACCAGAAAACATGGTCCTCAAATTCTTAGCACTGCTTTTACTCACCTACCATCTTTACTCCTGTTGGTCTGAAGTCAGTGCTATTTAAGGAAACCCTTCCACCTGCACACTGCATTCAATTCACACAAGGTCATTCTTCTAGCAATTTTCTTCTTCTGTTCTGCATCTTTAAGTGTTTTCCTCTCTACCTATCTGTCCATGTCCAGCTAAATATGGGTGATGAAAGGCATACAAGGATGCTAAGTTAAAAAACAATCTATATTCTGAATCTATAACCTTCCCTCTTCATCAGAACTGCTACCCATTTCTCCAGGTGCTTGGGGTAAAACTATGAATTTATCCTTAGCTCTTTCCATACTTTTATATCCCTCATCTAATATGTCAGAAAATCTTGTTAGCTCAACTTTTAAAAATGTATGGTTTGCAACCCTTCTTCCCACTCTTTTGCTTACATTCTGATTCACATCCCCATCATTTCTCAGTTTATTGCAGTAGCCTCTCACTTGCATTTTGTTTCCTTATAGTTTATTCTTCACAAAACAGGCAAAATGCCCTAAAAATATAAGTACTATTATGTCACTTCTCTGTTCTGAACCCTCCAATAGAATTTTAGATCTGGATATCTTCTGTGTGCTCCCCAGATCCTCTCCAGGTTCTTTACCCACCCTATTTTATGCCCTAATGGCTGAACTTTCTGGATTGCATCTACCAGATTCCTTGATCTCTGAATTCTGGTTGGATTTAGCAATAACAGCATTAGTCAGAGATTGGTGGACAAGAGAATGAGGTTTAGGCGTTCCTACTGCTTTTATATGGTCAACAAGTATTGGGTGTTTCTTTACTGAAATCCACAGCTGTTGTCTAGCTGCCAACTCCACAGAGATACCCTTGGTTTGTTATAACCACTCCTTCCCCTTGCCACTTCAGGCCTAGCATAGTAATGCTCTTATTACTCATAGTGGGTACTATACTAATTTTAGGCTTCTTGAACACTGTGTACACATTTGTAAATAGAAAGTTTATTAAACTATACCTAAATTTCTCAGTATATGTATGTTACCTATTTCCTTCTGGGACTATGGATATTGTATTTCCTATTTCACTTGGAATAAGCAGAAAGGTCCTCACAATAGTCTACAAGGACATACATTATTGTCACCTCACTCCAGTGCCTCTGACTTCATTTCCTTTTCATCCGCATGCTCCTTGTATTAGAGCCTTTATACTTTGCTATTAAGTCCGTTCACCCCTCCAGCTTCTTGTTGAGGTCTTCACTCAAACACCATCTTCTCCTTGGGGCTTTCTATGAACACTGTTTAAAATCACAAGTCCCCTCTCAACTCTCCTTATCCCATATATCTTCATTAGCTAAACATGTAGAACTTATCACCATATAACATGCTCTGTATTTTACTTATTTCTGTAATGTATTTTATGACTCCCACTACTGGAATGTAAGCTTGAGGAAAGAAAGGGATGTAGTCTGCTTGGCTTACTGATATGTTTCTATAATAGCGCTGGACACAGAGTAGATGATCAGTTAATATTGTTGAGTGAGTAAATGAATGAAAGAATGGAAGAAATGTTAAGAGATTTAATAGGAAAGAAAATATTTCCTGCTGATATAATCAGAAAAATGGCATTTTAACTAAGTGATGAGAGTGGACATGTGAGATAAATATAAAGGTTTTCCCAAACAATAATACCTTGAACAAAGTCACACCAATGGTAGAGTGTTCAAGGAACAGTAAGTCTTTGAGTTGAACTAGAATGCTCAGTGCATACATAGCAGCAGAAAAAAGTAAGTTGCTAAGATTAGGGTCAGACCAGAAAATAGAGTGCCCCAAATTTAGGTTAAAACAAACCAAAATAAATTTTATCTTGTAGAAATTGAGATGCCACAGAGTCTCTGAGAAAGATTGATTTGGTGATGGTGTACACGCAAGTTTGGAGAGGGGAAAATGGACTCATTGAGGAAAACTCAAAAGCTGCTATGAAAGGTTATGAGTCTTGAGCCACAGGAGTAGGGATAGCATGGAGAGGAGGGCTGTAAGACATATGCTGTTGTAAGAGTTTTATTGACTCAAAGAGGAAAAAATATCTTATGCGGGGCATTTGAATGAACTGATCTTTTTTCCTCTCTTTCTTTTTTAAATATCTATTTATTTTTAGCACTTGAGGCAACACATTTTTTCAATATTAAAAAATAGGAAGGTCAACACAAAACTGAAAATTTAAGTGTAGGTTAGGACAAAACCCACGGTAGGGGAAAAGGGGCAATAGCAAAAGAATAGATGAGATGTTGCCAAAAGACAGAGGGTGTCCTGTCCCCTCTTCTCTAGGAAATGTCTCCAACATTCAGGTCACAGTACATACCTTTTCATAGACATAGAGGACTGATACTCCTTTTTGCATAAGAAAAGGTGGTGATGGGGAAGATCTGGAGGTTTAGGGACCAGGCCTGGTCACTCTCTTCCCCCTTTACCTCTTTCTCCCTCCAGAGCAGGAAGCATTTCAATGTGAAAGGGAGATAAAGCAGAAGAGGGAAGGATCCCACTTGGCAGAGTGGGCAAACCCCTGCAAAGGAAACAGCTCAGGACCGAGTTTGGAGAGAGACTGAAAATTGAGGTAATACTGCTAATAATTCCTCCAGAGCTGAGAGAGGAGCAGGGAAAATTCCCTGCAAACCAGGGCTTGAACAGATGGAATCCCACTGTTCAAAACTGCTCTCGAATGGGAAACCCCACCCATTCCTCACTGAGACTTAAAGTTTCCGGAGTTAGTGTGGTTCCTTTTTCCTTATGCTACCACATGGGCTTAGGATGGGATTGTTAGCACAGTTTAAAATGGGATCTGGATGAGATCCATTATCTTGGGGAATTATCTTGAAAACAGAGAGGGAAATATTAACAGACACATGGGAGGAATGAGCACCAGAAGGAAATACAGGGTAGCCCACAACAGCAGAAATAAAGATTTCCCAGAGTACAAACAGAGAGGAGACATTCAACAAACAAGAGATATTTACTGAGTGCCTATTATGTGTAGGGCACTGTTCTAGGACACCCTGAAAAGTAAAAAGGCGAGTCAGAAGATGCAAATTCTGAGGGAAAGAAAAGAGGCAGTTGAGGAAGAAGGCAGAGGGAATTGAGAAGCCTGAATGACCAAACTGTCCTTAGGCCTCTTCTTCAGCCTCTTCACCAAAATCCTCCTTCTCTTCTGCGGTGGCATCCTGCTACTCAGAGAAGGCCGTTCATCTTGCTCTCAGCCTTGGTGAATCACATCTCGTCCACACCCTCACCCATGTACCAGTGCAGGAAGGTCTTCTGGTGGAATGTGGCAGTAAACTGGTTTGAGATGCACTTGAACAGCTCCTGGATAGCCACGCTGTTGCCAATGATGGTGACTGTCATTTTCAGGCCACTAGATGGGATATTGCAGACATCATTGGATATCTTGACATCATTGGCAATCCATTCCACAAAGTAGCTGCTATTCTTGTTTTGCACATTGAGATCTGCTCCTCTACCTCCTTCATGGACATCTGTCCCTAGAAGATGCGGCTACGGTGAGCTTCTGGCCATGGCAGGGATCATAGGCAACCATCACATTTTGACATCAAATACCTACTGGGTGAGTTCAGGTACAGTGAGGGCTGGAGACCACTGGCTTCCATGGCTGGATAGAAGGGGCAAAGCCAAGCATGAAGAAGTGGAGTCATGGAAGGGTACT
The DNA here is from genome assembly GCA_028533065.1 of Trachops cirrhosus. Classification (NCBI taxonomy): domain Eukaryota; kingdom Metazoa; phylum Chordata; class Mammalia; order Chiroptera; family Phyllostomidae; genus Trachops; species Trachops cirrhosus. The sequence goes on from CM052539.1 coordinate 147,821,766, forward strand.
ATCCTGACTGCCAGCCTGCAGAGGTCAGCATTGAATTGGCCAGGGAAGTGGAAGCAGGTGGTGATGGAAGCATTTGCTCATGGTGGTAGAGACAAGCTGGTTCGGGTCCCCATAGGTTGGTGTGGTCAGCTTGAGGGTGCAGAAGCAGATGTTAAGGGCCTCTTTATCAGTGCAGTAGATCTTGTTAGTATTCTCTACCAACTGATGGGCAGAGAGGATGACGTTGTAGGACTCAATCACAGTGTCAGACATTGGGGGGAAGGTACTACACTGAAGTTGTCTGTGATGCGACAGAATACTCTTCACTGATCTTGCTGATAAATGGATCTGGGCTGGGCTGTGCCTCTGCCCAGCACATGGGTCAGCGGGAAACCCTGCGGGCAGTCACAGGTCTCAGCCTCCTTATGCAACACGTCCAGTACTGAATCAATCAGCTCAGCCCCTCTCTATAGTGCCCCTTGGCCCAATCATTGCCTGCCCCAGACTGACCAAAAACAAAATTGCTTGGTCTGAAAATCTGGCCAAAAGGACCTCAGCGAACAGAGACCATGGCTCCAGGTTGTAGATCCACCAAGAGAGCACGAGACTTTGTTGTAATAAATACATGGAGATGTGATCCAGCTGTAGGTCGCTGTCTCTACGGTAGGTGCCGGTGGGGTGGGTGTCATGTTTATCACTGATCACCTCCAAGAGCTTGGAAGCGATCTGGTTGCCACACTGGCTGGCCTGGATGTGCACAATTTCCCCCATGGCTCAAATTAAAATTGCTCACCTCAAAGTTAATAGGGGCAAAAAAATATGTAATTTTTTTCTCTGCTGCTGCTCACAGGCTGGTAGAATGGGTCATGCTTCAGAGACTGGAGCAGCAAGGCCTGAACAAGGTGGCAGGAAGGTTCCGAGAGGGAGAAAGGAGAGGGCAGGGCTTGGGAGAGAAGGAGGGCTGGGCGGGCATGGGTGCACAGGACAGGAGGCGGCAGAGAGCCCACGCCAAGCTCTGAGACCTGAAAGAACTGAAAGATCTCTTAATTACCAACTGACCCTGAATCAACACAGTACTTATTTTATTTTTCCAATATCATCTGGATTTTCAAACAGTAAACAGACATTTTTTTTTCTGCTTGAAATTCGTTAGCCAGAAATACTCTGTGGTACACTATAGGTAGAGAATGTTTATCACCGCTGGGTCCTGCCATTCTGAGTCTATTTAATAGCAAGCTCACAGACAGAACATCTGCCCATGAGCATGATGCTGATTCCAGCATCAGCTGTTATTGCAGGGAGAGTGGAGCAGGGATGGGGGTCCTTAATGTGGGGGTGGTGGCCAGGCCAGGCATGGCACAGCTGGGGCTCTTTTCACCCCTACATAGTCATGCATCATCTGTCCTTGAGCAATGCCAAGGGCTAAATTTAGTGGCTCTGGATGTGGTGTTGGGAGCCCCAGGATTCAATATTGGCATTCATTTTATACAGTGTTGAGCAAAAGGTTAAACTGATGCTTCACAAATTATTGCATCTATAATGGATGGGGGATGGAAGAAAGAAAGAAGCAAGGCTCTGTTACTTTGTTCATAGTAACAGTGGTCATGATAATTAATTTATTTAAGGAAATGTTAATGAAAAATCTGTTATATGCTAGCCATAGTGTTAAGTGCTCAAATTAGAGATTCAATATATAGTTATCTCTCCATGGAAGCTTACAGAATATCAGGTATAGGAGACTTCTAGAAATTTGTAATTAAAATAACAGAAGTATGAGAAATACAAGTACATAGGAAGAAGCATCCAACTCTGCCTGGGAAAGTTGCATAGGCTTGAAAACATTTGAACTGAGCATGAAGCATTGAAAGAGCCCTCAGGTGGAGGGGGAGAAGAGTGGGCATTCCAAGCAGAAGTAACATTAGCAAACACATATAGGGCATAAAAGTATGTGGCATATTCAGAAAATAGAACACTTATTATTTATGTAGCTTAAATTCTTACATTTTTCAAGGAGAAAAGCAGAGAAGAATTTTGAGACTTTTTGGAAGTAGGATCAACAACAGTTGGCAAGCAGTTGACTCAGAATGAGTAGGAGGAGAGATCTCTGAGATTTATGTTTACTTCATGCAATTCCACTAATGCCTTATGCACTTAGGAAGGTTTAAATTTCCTAAACTATAGATTACTTGGAAGGAATCATGAATTGTGCCTTGAGAGACACTGGAAAGTTTTGCTTTTTATTATTACACCACCTCCAAGAATGTAAGAAAGGCACATAGTGATTCTTAAATTGTATTGATGGGGAACCTATGGCACAATTAGTGCTTTACTCAAGGTCTCATTGTAAAAGAATTATAGTTTGAATTGCAACTCAGACATCTTAACTCCAGAGTTTTTGTTGTTTATGCACTATGCAATTTCAAAACCAAGCTCCATTCACTCATTTATTTATTTGGCATGATGAAATATATGAGCATATATCACCATAGGAAGATTGCTTGGGGTTTGTATGGGTAAAAGATAAGGGCAAAAAAAGAAGTTAAGACAAAATGTTACATTTTTTTACTATCTAATTCACAAAATATTGACCTTTGAAATTGAGATTAAAATAGATTTAGAGAAGCTGAAGTCATCGGAGTTCAACTATGGACAGGCTTTTTGTAAACTTCTTACTGTCTGGGGCTACCAGACTGAGACAGTAAGAAAACAGATACGGGAGAACAGAAGTTAGCTCTTAGCTCAACAAGTGAGAAATGCATGGTACAGAAACTAGGTCTAGACAGATAAAAGCATTGTTTATGCTTCCTTGATTAGAAGTATTGTACCTTTTAAATCGTTTTTCTATGTCACTAGACCCTGGGTGCTGGTATGTGGATGTGAGGAGGGGCAAAGGCTGTTTAAATATTACTCAGTGAATAAAAGCATAGAATTATAGCATCCTACAGAATTTCTAGTTCAACTTCATCCATTTTGGGGGCTCAGAAGTCTGAGATACAGAGGAGAAATGACTTGATGATTAATATATACCCATGGCAGTTCAGAGCTAAGACAAAACCTGGATGACTCCAGAGAAAGCAGTTACCTGCTCATCTTTCCTCTCACAGTGGCTGTTTTTGAGGATAAACAATCACTTCCAATCTCTTTAGTGGTGAACCCAGAATAAAAGCTCTATTTTAATTCTCAAACCCCAGACCAGGAATGTAGCTATCCAGCTTCATTTACCTCATTCATCTGGTTTTCAAGTGTCTTTTTGCCTTTTTGTCCAGTATAATAGAATGAGGGGATGGGGGAGGAGGGGTAGTAAAAAAGAAAGAGACAAAGAGAAAGAGACAGAGATACCAGGACTGGAAGTGATGTAATCATTTGCAATTCTGTAATCCTTCACCAGGAAGAAATGTCCTGTCCAGAGCAAGACAGTTGGCTCTCCTTTGAGCTGTGGTACCACTAGAGAAAGTTAGCTTACCAGGTTAGAGGTGGAGTTAGGAAGGTTAAGGACCAGTCACTTGCCTTCTTTGGACCTCAATTTATTCAACTGAAAAAACACAGTTGTCCCTGTATATTGTGGGGTGATTGGTTCCAGGAACCCTGCAGATGAGAAATCCACAGATGCTCAAGTCCCTTATGTAAAATGATGTAATAATATTTGCATGTAACCTATGCACATCTTCCCATACACTTTAAATCATTTCTAGGTTTCTCATAATATCTAATACAATGTATGTACTATATAAATAGCTGTTATACTGTATTGTTTATGGAATAATGACAAGAAAAAAGTCTGTATGTGCTCAATACAGACATAACCATCATAGAACTAACTACATAGTGCACATCATTAACATAACTTTTTTCCCTCCTAATATTTTCTACCATAGTTGATTGAATTTGTGGATGAAGAACCTGTGGCTATGGAGGGCCTACTGTAAATGGTTGTCTATGTTGTAGTACTGGCTTTAAAACGTGTTCACAGATTATTTGGTACTCCTCCATTGAAGAGGTAGAGCTGAACTCACCTTCTCTTGAGTTTGGGCTAAACCCAGGTTCACATTTCTAACCAACAGGGCATTGCACAAATAATGACATGTCACTGTGGAGACTGGGTCATAGAGGGCACAGACAGTCCACTTTGCGTGTGCTCGCTCTCTCTCTCTCCTCTCACACCTTCTCTGTCTCTCTCTCTCGGATCTCTTGCTCTGAGAAAAGCTGGCTAATGTGTTCAGAGGATACTTAAGCAGCCCTATGGGAGGTCTACGAGACAAAGGACCTAGAGTTCCTACGAACCCCCAGGGGTCCGCACTTGGAAGTGAATCCCACAGGCCCCATCAAACCTTCAGATCACTGCAGCCCTGGCCAGCAGTCCGATAGCAACCCTATGAGTAACTCTAAGCAAGCATTCCAACTACGTCTCTTCCAAATTTCTGACCCACAGAAAATATGAAGTAATCAATGCTTGTTTTAAGTTGTTATGGTGTAATATTTTATAAGAAAATATAAAACAAATACAGTTATTTTTTACTTCTTATTATTTCTTTCTTTCTTTTGTAATCTGTCATCTTTAGAGTCATAGGAAATTGTATTGTCTAGTCCCTAATTTATAGGTTATAAAAAATAACAGATAGTATGTTCTGGAAAGTACCCCTGTAGACAGCAGGTTAAGGAATTTTTCTTGGACCTCATCTTCTCCCCCTAGATTTCTTTTATATAATAATAATAATAATAATAATAATAATAATCACCACTCACCACAAAGCATGTAATTTAAAGATTATAGAGTTTCACATTTATTATATAATTAGACCCTTACAATAATCCAATGAGGTAGATATTATATTATTCCCATTTTATAGATGAAGAAATTGAGAACTTGAGAATAAAAATGTCTGATTAAAATTCACACAGTAAATAAAATACTAGTAGTCCAATTCAGGTCTTCTGGCTCCAATTTAATATGTTTCACTATATTAATTTTAATATTTAATATTAATTTAATACTTCCCACTATATTATAATAGAAATGATCATGCAACTTTATCCCACAAACCCTGGCACCCACTCCATGTTTTAGCTGTACAGTTTAATATTTGAGAATTTTTACATGATCTTCCTTCTGTTACATTACCCAGGTTTGTGAATGAGGGAATGGGTTTGTTTATTCTCCCCCTTTTTTTCTGCCTCTTTTTAGAAGCCATCTAATTGTCTTTGTCTACACCCAAGTTATTATATCTTTAATACTTTATCTTATTTTAAGTGACTGATAACATCAATGTAACAAATAATAGCAAATAGTAACAAATAACAAATAGTTATAGACTCTAATGGCTATCCAGTTGAACAATTACATTATTTTTAAAATGTTATTATCTGTATTTGTTTTTCTCAAATATTAAGTAATTTTATAAGACATGAAAATAAAGAACTCAAATATTAGTTTTTGATGAGTATTAAGCTTTGCACTTGTAAAAAAGTACTGCCTAGAGTATCAGAATTTGTTTTTACCTTTTCCTTCAAAATTTAAAATATGTCATCTTTGACTTTTCAGTGAAGCATGTGCAAACATTATAACGGGACTTAGGCAGTTATCCTCTACAGGAGTCCACAGCTGAATCACTTGGGAGGTTTACTGGTCAGGAGTGCGCCCCACATATGTGCGACGTTTTAAAAGATGATATCCAGTTCTGGTTAAAAATGACTTATGCAAGGTGTTTCAAAACATGGTACTGAATTATAAATTAATTGCAAGTATGTGGCACAGTTTTTCACAGTAGAAAATTAATAAGTTGTTATGAATATCTCTGTTTTAAATGAAAAATAAGTAATATCATATTTGATCTTATTTTGTTTTTTTTTCTTCCAATAAAGCTATGGAGTACTGAAATTCCCATCACTTAGAGTAGAATAAAAATAACTCGTGATCTGAGTTCAGTCTATTTTGGAATCTTTCTGCTTTTTTTCCTATGGGCCTGTTAAAAGGGACAGTCTTTCCACTTAAATATTTTCAAGTGTTTTGAGTTGTCCAAAAGAAAAACATTGTACATTATTCTCTAAAGAATTTTGAGTGTGTCCATTATCTCCTCACTGCATTAGGAAATAAATTTTTTTCTCTGTTCAACATTGTAACTTTTTAACATGGATCACAGTTCCTTAAGCAACAATCTTCACCAGCACAAAGTTTTTCCACATGATCAAATGATACTGCACAACATTAAAGTCATATAAAAGTTCAAATGTTTAATACAAACATAGAATTCAAATCACAGAGAGAGCAGATGCATAGATAGTCATGGACTTCTTAATCTCCACACTGGCACTTGTCTCATTCTTCATGTGAGTTTTAGCATGTTCAGTCTGAGTTCCCTATTTAGCTCTCCAAATATGTGGGTCAAGTGATACTTTCTAATGATCACGTTACATGCTCTGCTGTGTTCTAAATGTCTTCAATTCTTCTGAGGCTTCCTGGATATTCAAAAACGAAATGGCTCATTGGCAGATAGTTTTAGCATCACTTTCTTAGGGAACTAAATAAAGCCAGTGAGTGGAAAGTAACCAAATGCAGAAATTCTAATTTTTAAGAATGTTTCCCCTTAACCAGAAGCTGTAATAATTAGTGTACATTCTTTCAACAACTTTTCTTCGGGGAACATTTATATACTAGGTCCACTTTTCTCTGTACACTCTTGTTTTTTTTTTTTTCTATAGTGAGCTAACTTGACACTTTGGCAAACTGAGGTGGGTTGTTGGCAGCAAAGTCCTTCTATTCCTTTATTGTCAAAGTATGTAACACATCTGTTCGAATGTCTCTTCTCTCTTCAGGCAATCTTAATATATCATTCTTAGAAAATGACAATGCTGTGTATGACTGTTTTCTCTATGACACGATTAGTACTCATAGGTAGTTTTGGATAATAAATTAATTGCAAGCGAGAGTAATAAGTGCTATATTTAGACTGAAGCATAGAATAGCAGGAAGTCACACATTTCAGGTGGCAAAATACACAAAAGTAGGCCCCTATGCTGGACATATAGAAAAACGAGAAAAAAGTCTTGATATATGAAGCTACTGAAATAGTGGGGTTCTTCGTTAGTACAAGAGAGCTTATCTGATCTGATCAATACATATGATGATTACAACGATCCTGCCAGATTCCAGGTGTCAGTGTTTGATGTTTCATACATTAAAAATACACTCTACTAACCACTCTTCTATTCAACTGTATCCTTTTGCTGAGGCAACTCCAAGGGCTAAATGTGCCCTACATTCTTATCTATTGCCTGTAAACACCTTGTTAAAAGGATGATTCGTAGTCCTCCTTGGCTGGAGAAAATCAGAGCCTACAAGGGTAAAAGAGGAGTTAAAAAGAAATAAAAATTAATGGTTCTCAAACTTTGTGTGCATCAGAATCACCTGGGAGGTTTATTCCTAGTGCAAATCTCCCCCACTCTAGAATGTCTTATTTAGTTAATCTTGCATGGGGTCAACAAATATGCATTTTAGTGATAACCCAAAATGGATCTGATGTGGATGCATAATGGAGTACACTTTAAGAAGGCTTGGACCAGACTCTCTAGTAAGTCCTTTCTCCTCTTAAAAACTGAATAATAATATAAATAATATGGGGAAAGGTTTGAAAGAATTCTCAAAGGTCGTAGTTTGACTCATGGAACACTGTCTCTTAATGATCAAAGGCATAGTATTAAAACGCAGACTCTTAGACAACCCTCAGTACCTAATAAATCAGCCCCTCTGGGGCAGGGGCTTGCCTGGGCATCTTCATTGTAAGATGCCCCCTAATGATTCTTAGACACACAAAAGTTTTAAATAATTGCCAAAGGGATTGTTTGTCCTTCTGTGCGTATCTTTATGATTAGTTCAATTTACTATTCATGACTTTTCACGAACATTAGTTCAGGAACATTAGTTTCACGAACTGCTTCGACTCTTCACACTGGAGCGGATATATTATTACTAGAGATGTTACTAGTTATAAGAGGAGATAACTGAAACACTGTAAATCGCAGCTGCTAAAAGATTCAATCTGTTTTTCAAGGTAAATGATGAACATGTTTTTATTTTAAGACAAATACAAATTATTTATTTTGGCATAAAAATTATAGCATGATCATAGAGCCCAGAAGACACAAAATGACTCTACTTTTAAAACGTTTAGACAAATGTTATAATATTAAAACATTGAATCATATAAAATGATAAGATGGCAGGGCCAGATGACACATCAGACAATGGATAGGACATTGAATTAGCTGTGCGTGGGTTTATGTTAACTGCTGCTTTTATTTTAATGCAAAACAGTTCAGATTAAATAGTTGTAATTAGGTGGCTCTGTAATAGAAATACTTCTGCTTGAATCTTAGAGGAATAATTCTGGAATTGGCACTGGATCACATATAATATTTCTAGATTAGAGGCCCAAGCTTTTCACTAATTGCCCGATGGTCTTTAAAAAAGTCACATAACTTGGATAATAAGTTCCCGTTCTGTACTTCTTTTGTGCATCTTGTTAGAGTAAAAAATAGTGATGTATGTAAAATCAATTTCTTAACCATAGATTATTATACAAAAGTAAGTTTATGCAACTATGAAGAATGATTTTACTATGGGTATAGTACTGGGCACCACTTACTTATTGATTACAATGTTCCAGGTACTGTGCTAAGCACTTACACGCATTGTGTTTTTTTAATGCCCACAAAATCAGTGAGGTTAACCATCTTATCCTTATTTAGCTAGCAGGGGATTGAGCTCCAGGTAGCATATGATCACACAGGAGAGAAGCAGAACTCACATTCTGCTCTACTTGACCTCAAACCTGTGCTCTCACATAGGTGGTATTGCTATGTAAATAATATCCATTTAACTTACAATCCTATCATTTCCATTATAAATTTACATGGCCCATGATAAAATTTTCTTATTATCATTTGCCTTATTGGAATGTATGACACTGAATATTACATTCAATTGCAGAATGTTGGGTTAGGGACCAATAACATAACCTCCTGGCCTTTCTCCATGCAATAAAAGTATGGAGAAAGTATTATTTTTCTGATCCCTATAGAGCTAATGCCCAAAACCATGACTTTATAGTGCTTATACTGTATCTATTTTGAGAACACCACAATTATCTAGCTACTTATTCATAATCAGAAAGAGCTCATGTTTCATTTTTGTACCTCTGTCAATATTCCTTTCATTTATTTTTCTTCACTGAAATAATTCAGGAATAAAGCTGATGATGGGCAAAATCATTCTCCTCCTTCTTAGGATATTGAGTAACTTTCATTATCAGATTTAAAGAGAAACTGCTGTTTTCCAAGTGAATATGTTTAAACACATATCAGAGATGGATTAATCACTTCACCAAAGAATGCAACATAAGCCATTGGCAAAGAATGCAACATAAACCATGGGCTGTGTTCAGTCATCTCCTGCTGGTCTTTAGGTCACTGTCACTTCTCATCAGAAGTTCCACGATGAGTCACATTTACTCTGGAGGGTTCTTATTACTTCATCTTTTTGTTTTAACAGGAAAATGACCTACTAGTTACTTGTTCCAACAGAGAAGAGATCTGCTTTCTCTCTAAGAGAAGTGGTGAGAAAAAGCTTTGGTTTCTTTCTCCACCCTGCATTCACAGTAAGAGTCTGGGAGAGGCTGACTAACAGTCTTTGGGCCGTCACTCACTAGCAGCCTAGACTAATGTGTTGGTCGACTGCCCATGGCTGGCATGGTCTTTAGCTCTTTTTATTTTGTTACTTTTCAGGAAGAGGAGATTGTGCTCCTAATTTTTTCTTACAGTAGACCCACCAGAGAGAAAACCTCTACAGAGTAGATGAAAGGCACACTATTTTCAGTATTTTTAGCTTTTTCTCCTCTAATGGAGTGTTAGGTCAAATCAGCCTTATTCTGAGGGTTTAGAGGTCTTCAATTTAGAAACGGAATAAACATCTCCCATTATTTCCTCGTCTTCTGCCATCTCAATATTGCCAGGCACACTTGAATCTGCACTTGGACTGATGTTGTTTGGGTAAATGTTCTAGCTCTGAAATGACAAACCAGTGGCTCTCAGACTGACTACGTATTCATGTATTTTTGTTGGTTCTTAGCTTTGTTTCTTTTTTTATTTTTAAGTTTAAGCCATCTCATAATTGAGAGATTACATAAAAATCTGAACTTTTTAGATTCTTCTTAAACACTGAAATGTCTGCCAAAAGTGTGGCTAAATCAGTGACAAAACCAAGATGGAGTTTAGTAGAGGCCACTCCCTTTTTTAAAAAAAAAATAAATATTCTTCAATTACGTACAGACCAAACCATCTCTATTTGCTCCATGACAGGGAAGTCAAATGCCATTGCCTCCGATGACTGTGCTAAAATGTTTAGAGTGCAGAAGTATGCTCATGGGCCCTACATGGAGAGCGTGTATATTATGCTTACACAGTAAACGGCCTCCTTTTTTCTTTTTCTTACCTACTAATTCTTGTAGGCACTTAAGTTGATGACCCCTTCTCAGTATCCTGAAAGGGAAGAAGGGATTCATCCACAAAACTCTGCACTAGATCCCTCACAATACTGAATTTTTCTGCTGTCAGTTCTAAACATATGATGAGATTTCTGTGTAAACTTCTACTTTATTTAAAACATTTTCTCACTTTCTTTTGTTTTTATTTTCTCAGATAGCTCCTACTATGCCTTAGAAAGCAGCTAAAGAGATACCTCAACTTTCCTGATTCCTAAACCAAAGCTTGATTTCCTGAAATGGAATAGTCTTCGCATATGAATTTGAAAGCCACAAAAAGTTGAGGAAAGAGAGAGAAGGGTAAAAATTTGTTAGTACAAATGAAATCACATGAAAATATAACTTTATTGATGCTAACAACTTTAGGCAGTTTAGAGAACACTAGTTTACAGTGAGGCAGAGGACACCACGTATCCCTGTGTGGGTGTGTTTGGTTCTCCCCAGGAAACTGTGCTGTAGGTTTTCTGTTGATCTGAGTCCTACAGCATCCACCAGAACAAACTCCTGTCCATAGTGTTCCCTTGGGAGAATATATATATATACACACACACCCACATATATTATGTATATATATGTATATATATATACACACACCTGACTGACTCGTAACATGACGTTGATTAACAAACTCAGAGAAAACATTAAAATTCTTTGCTCAGTTTTAAACCATTGGGCAAGATAGAGGATCAGACTTTAGGTGACTTGCACATACTGACCTTCTAGGGGCCAAGAAGAGTGTGCTCTTCTGAGGCCATTAGAGGCAATAATTCTGGATGCAGGTCCTTCGGGTCTTTTGTCTCCTAGAAATAAATAGTTTTTAAAAATCAATAAAGGGGACACAATCTGTTAGTCCACTAGATGATAAAAATCGGTTATTCCCATAGGTTCGTGGTACTAAGAGGGCTGGTAGAGACAGCAGCCACCACCCACCACATGGTAATTATAGGATATAAAAGTCATTGTTATTAGATAAATCCGTGAAATGGTGAAGAGCAAGGGCTGAGATCTGGGGAGCAGGGGTTTCCAATCTGGTACCATTTTGTATCCATTGAGTTTCTGACTCTTGGGGAACAGGCTTACAGAGGTGTGTCTCCCACTGGGGCTGGGTATGGATCTCTGCCCGGCTCTTGCTCCTAAGGTGACTCTCTCCTCCACAGTAGGTGACACAGCAGCGGCAAGCTGCAGAAGGCTTTCCTCTGTGCTTGGACATCGTGCCTGAGGCTGGAGAGGTACCCACAGCCCTTCCTGAGCTCTGGAGTTCTGGAGGCTCTTTCAAACGACTTCTCCTCCTTTGAACGTGGTCCAGACTGATGTCAGACTGAGAAGAACAGCTCTCATTCCAGCCAGAGCTGGCACTCAGACTTCTCAGGGGAAGAGCCAACCGCAGTGCCTTCCAGAATTTAGAGCCAGCGTGTTTGGATTTTTCTCCCTTCCAGCTCACAAAAGACACGGACTCCTTCAGCTGCAGGATGCCTGGGTGTGGATGCTCAAGGGGGCGATACTCCACCACAATGAGCTTGGTGGCAATGGAGTTCTGGCACATGACACCCAGTTTAAATTCCAGCATGCTGATGCTCTTTTCTGTCACATAATCTGGGCTCAGGACAACAATCATCCTTCGGCTCCTCTGAATGAAGTCAAAAACTGCTTCCACTGTATCTACAGGAAAAGGGAAAGATAGGACGATGCCTAGTGAAAACTTATATACGTTTCAGCTCATCATTGTTTCTCATACAAAGGAAGGTGATGAGTAAACCTTCAAGGAGGAGAAATTAGCCACCTCTGAAATGAACAGCTAGTTTCAGCTCAGTTTGTAAATTATTCTTGTTTGAAGTACTCTTCCCTATCACTTTTATGTGGTGGTGCTAGGTCTACATCCTTGAATGTTTGAAATGTTTTGCAACCATTGTGTGATCTCATTGTTTTTGCTTCTTATCTCTAGCTTAAATAACCTGGATACTTTTACCTTATTAACCGTATGGCATGGTACCAAGTCTCTTTCCTATTTTTATTATTTTGCTGTATATAATGTTCAGTTTATATATGTGTTTCTTAAGAGTAATATTCTGAATGAGACTGAACACAGTGCTCCGGACACAGTGTGATCAGTAAAGAGCCATCGGGAATTACCCTCCTCTAAGATGTATGCAATTATATCTGTGATACTTAAAACTTTTGGATAAGACATCAGACAGTTCATACTATCGACCTTGTTGTCAACCCAAATTCCTTGTGTGTGTGTGTGTGTGTGTGTGTGTGTGTAGATATGGTTTAACAATAAATTAAAGGGGCAAACACATTGACAATGGGTAAGAACCAGTCAATTAATTAAGACTTCTGACAAAACATTCAATTCTAATAGTTACTGAAGTGAAACTGGACATATCCCAATGGGAAAGTTCCTGAGGTAAATTCAGTGCTTAACTCACTGTTAGATTTAAGAGCTTAAACAATGCTATTTTCTGAAGGAAAAAAATTCCAAATGTATAAATGACAGCCGTTGACAACTCTGAATAGAGGTGCCACAGACACACCAGGAGGTTGAGCACCTATGCTTTTGGGGTCAGAGGTGAAATAGTGATCTAGAGACTCTTTACCCCATGAAGACAAGCTGAAAGTTTGTAGTGAAATCGATCATTATTAATTTGACAAGCATGAAGAAGCTATGTTCCTTACCAGATCAGTTCTTCACAATTAGTGAATTTAACATGATTTTGAAGGGAAATTGGAAGAACAATTTTTAAGAAATTTTAACTGGCTTTATCAAGGCAGCAGAGTGTTTTAGGTAATTCTTGTTTCAATCTTAAAAGAGAAATCTAAATTTTCACCAGTCTTCGAAGCCTGTGTGAATGTTCACCCATGTTTTATAAACTCCTTTGTTCTGCCTAGTCCTGCTGGGAATCTCACGTATCCGTCTTTCATAGATCTGAGAATGTGAGAGTAGGAAGCCTGCTGCTTCTCCTGTCTCAGGATAGATCAGACAAACCTTTAAAACAACATGGATAGTTTTTCATTACAAGGAACTCGTGCACTCAAATTGTGTGTTTCACTTCAAAATAGCCTCTGGGGATAAAAACTGTTGAAAACAAAACAGTATTCTAGATCCTCTAGTAAAGATCTTGTGGCTTTTAAAAAAATATTAGTATTTAACCTGGTTTGGTATTTGAGAGAGGATAATGTTAAATAAAGACATGTATGGTGAAATTCCAGACTTTGAGGAATGAATGTTGGGATGCTTCTCAGGTGGGGCCTTCATAAAGCACTTTGAAACAAGCTGTATCCCTTATGGAATATTTTAATGTCTTACATATTGTCAAAACTTTTTATCTGAAGCTGCAATTTGTTATGAGTTTAATATTGAAGATTATTTGGAGAGGGAGTTGTAAATTAGATCTTCCTTGTTGGGCTCAAAAAAATGATGTGTGACTATAGAATGTTGAAGCCATTTTCTCGTATTATATTAAATTGGTTTTCAACTCACATTTTCTGGTTTTTGAACTCTTCAAGGCAAAATACTCCTGCCTTTAAAATTCATAGCCTCTCTGAAATCCCCCTACAATTAAACTAAGGCAGCAATTTTGTCCTTTGGCTGAGTTATTGGTGTATGAAAGAGCAGCAAGCCTCTCTTTGTCTGTCTCTCTTAAACCTTGGAGTGCAGTGAAAAAATAAAGGGTGGACACCTAATTTGGAAGATAGGTCTGAATTCAAATATTGGTTTCTCCATTTGTCTGTTTTTTTTCTTAATATATTTAAGTCTGAATGTATCCCTCTATAAAATACATATGAGAGAAAATTTGGAAGGTTTTTAAACAGATTAGAGATACCTAAATATAAATGTATAGCAAACACAATATTAAAATAAAGTATGGACTAATGTTGATTGAGTTTGAATCAATTTTTTAAAATTTTTATTTATTTATTTTTAGAGAGAGGGGAAGGGAAGGACAAAGAGAGGAAGAGAAACATCATGAGTGGTTGCCTCTCACATGGCCCCCACTAGGGACATGCAACCCAGGCATGTGCCCTGACTGGGAATCGAACTGGCGACCCTTTGGTTCACAGCCCACGCTCAATCCACTGAGCTACACCAGCTGGGGCAAATTTGAATCAATTTTTGATGGCAACTTTAGAGAATCACCTTAACATGTGAATCGATGAGAGTAATAAGTTTTAAAAATTCTGTCTATTAAGTTTAAAATACCATTGCAGATACCATTACTGGAACACTTAATCTCCAAGTCCACTGTTAAAAATACTTCAGAGAAAACAGACAAACTAGTTGTTGAATATGTCTCGTCTGTCATACTGTGACTTTACTGGCGTCAAAGACCTAGAGACATCGGTGAATGACTACAGACGGTATCCTGAGCATTTTAACAAGGTCAGTAATAGCCAGGCACTGGGATGAGCAAGCTACTGATACTGAAACTGTTGTCATTCAAACTAAATAGTCACCACTAGGTTCTAGAAGGTAATTTAATATGTCCAGAGTTGGAAGACACTTCAGACTTATCACCCCTTACCCAATGTGAAAAGCCCATGTATGAAATCTTAATAAGATTCATCTAATTTCTACCTGCACAATGCTAGTAGTTGGGGCCTACTATCTTCAAAGACAGTGAAGCACATTACTGGTCAACTCTGCTTTAAAGTTATTTCCTAACTGAGTAGAAATCTGTTTCCATATAATCCTCATCCATTGATCCTAAGTGTACTCTTTGGAGATGGCCTTAAAAGTAAGAAAAAATTCAGTAGGAAAATTTTTACTAATGTAACCAGTTCAGTTATAGGAACTCAATAAATATTGTTAAAATAAGTGAATAGAAAAAGTTCTGGAAGAAGCCTTTCCTGTTACTATAAACTTCTTACTAAAATGCAAAAGAAAATGAATTTCCAAATATTTATCTGATTTATTTTAAATTTGTGATAGGAATGCATTTTTGATTCACTTATGCAAATTATCATCTGTTAACTAAAAGCAGGTTATTAATTAATTGATCTCATTCCAAAGCAACTTCCTTGGGGTTGCATTAAAGCCTATATAAGGTAAGAGATTCCTTTAAGCTACCCAAGTTCCAGGTTGAACAAAAAGGAACCGACTATGTATTTTTTTCAAAAGAATTTCTCTCTCTGTCCCTCCCTCCCCCTGTTTGCCTTTTTCTGTCTCTCTGGCTGTCTAGACACACACACACACACACACACACACACACACACACACACACAGAGCTGTTATACTAGAACAATTCATTTTATTTAAGTCTTTTACTCACATGTAAAGAAAATATTCTTGAGATGGAGTTCCCATTTCTCATATTCCTCTCAGAAAGAAAAACTTAACTAGTGTAACATAACATTTCATATGTATCTTTCTTTTTATTCTCATTTCTTGTGTCCAAACATGAAAATGATGACATAAAACACATGCACAAAATAAAATTCAAAGCTGAAAATAAATGGTTTATTTTAAAAATAAATTTACAAATCAAATGGAAAATACAAAAGTTTATGAAGAAAATAAAAAAGATAACCTTAAAATATTAAAACCTATGGAAAGAAAATGGACAATTAACAGCAGAGTGATGCTTTTGTTTTCTAATACAAAGGGATGATTTTTATTTGAATCCTAGGGAATCATCTAAGTTACAATATAGAAGAAAATTAAATAAATTTTGTATACACAATTGTGTAATTAGATACTCTATATATCATAGTTCTCTGTTAACTTGGTTGAAGAAGGTTTTATATCACATATCTCAAACATTAAGTTTTTTTTTAACTTTAGAGATTTCTTTTTTAACATGAGAGGGCAATTCCTTTCTGCTCTCTAAATTATGTTTTTCCATCTCCCTCAAATACTCTGTATTAGTCATCTTCTGGGACATAAAACAAACAAAATATCTTGAAAAGTTTCTCTTAAAATGAGATGTATCATGTACATTTGAGATGCTTTAGATTTTAGCATTTGGAAAAGTTCAGTACCAAATACAATAATATAAATAGGAAAAAAAAAGATGTCAAGATGTTTCTAGGGACACCCAACAATGTTTGGGACAAATATGGAATCTAAAAGTGCAAAAAGAATGGACCCTTGGTGATGGGACTGCCCCCCCAGTTTATCTAAAGCTGATGCAAGAATTTGATATACAAAGTTATCTGGGTCAGGTTTCCTCTGTTCTTGTGAGGGAAGGGTAGTTAGGAGGGGTGATTGTGGTTTATTATAAGAAAAAGCATCAATGAGGCTAAAAATGTTAGACCCAAGAATGACTTCAAGAACAGTTTTATAGTCAAGAATTCATGTTTACTTTCAATTTAAAATGATCAATGATCCTCTATAAAGAAATGATGTATTATGTACTTTAATACTGCTGAAGGACTTTTAAATGTAAGAGATAGTTTTAGAATTGCTCAGCAATATACTACAGGATAAGGGTTTCCTTAAATTATAGGTTATGGTGTTTCACAGGATACTCAGGCTCATTTATAACTCAACAGTCCAAAAAGACACTTCTCCAGTACTGGGAGCACTGAGATTCACATAGTTTAGTTTTTAGGTGTGCGTGTCCAGAACACAGTAAATGATCAACTAACGCCAGATGATGGCTACTGCTTAGCAGTGACCATAGAAACTCTGTGCACAACAGAGCTCAGATCAACAGTAGCAGTAGTAAGTTGTTTACACTAATTTAGGGAAGGTGTGAATTAACAACAGCTACCTCTCTGTGATCTGTAAATTCACAAATAATATTAATGTATAGAAAACACTGACACAAAAGCATTACAGTAAAAACATAATGCAAAGACTGGACAAGAATTCCAGTGGCTTATAATACTGTGCTAGTGACTAGTTAAAGTCATATGCATATATGTGTGTGTGTGTGTGTGTGTGTGTGTATGGAGATATATACACATGAATATAATTGTGTATATATGTGTATATAATTCATGTATATCTATATGTAATATAGATAAACATATGTAATTTTTATACACATACCTACACACACACATATATGACAGGTATTTATCACTCTGTAAACTGTGGACTTAATTTTTACTTTTCCAAGTCTTAAAAACAGTTAAATTTTACTAAAAACAAAGTAAAACAAGTTGCATTGACAATTTTTCAGCTGACCTGTTTAGATTGAGTGTATTAACTGTAGCAGTGAATATAATAGGTAAAATACTAGAGATCCAGTTAATTCTCTTAGAATATTAATGCTAAAAGCCACTCTTAAGGTCACTGAGTTTGACTTCAACACTTTACAATGGGGAGACAGAAACAAATGAGGAGAAATCACTTTCCTAATATTCACATTAGTAATGCTGAGATTAAAAGACAAATGGCCAAACACCCTGTTCTGCTCTTTTCTCATAAGCCAAAAAATGCCCTAAAAGCATTATTTCACTCTATTAACACTATTAGAGAAGTTTCCTACCAGTATGAGCCAGGTGTAGAGCCACCTGTAAACTCTGAGTGACTGATACAAGCAAGTTACAGTGGAGAAGGAAGATGGAATAATAAGTATGGGTCGAGCTAGAGATACTCAGAAGTTTACTATAATAAAAACATTATATTTTTCAAGTTGACAAATACGACATCAATTACCTGAGATAAAAGGCACAGGGGTATAGGAGAAAATGCAGGCAAGTCCTATAGTCAGTTATAGGAACAGTTTCAGTAATACTGCTCTGTATCATCTACGTGGGTGTCAGTCCAGCTGTGATGGCGCGTGGGACAGCAGAGTGAGCAAAAGAGTTCGTTATCCTCAGGTAAAGTAAATTTAGACCCTGCTTATCTTTCAGTCCAGGACCAAAGGCTGTCCCATAATGTTAAAATGAGAGGGGGGCAGGAGAGAGAGAGAGAGAGAGAGAGAGAGAGAGAGAGAGAGAGAGACAGAGAGAGAGAGAATAGAGACAAGTAATAAGAGGGATAGAAGATGCAGAAGAAAAAATGTGTATCAACCAAGTCTTTGCCTGCAAAGAACACAGTGACATCAGAGACTGGTGACAGACTGGTGGCATAATCATTCTGAAACTTAGTATTGCCTGAGGAAACAGAACAGCTAGTCACACAGTCACCCTGAATTTATCCCTATGGGAAGGTTTCCACAGAATTGTTTTCTGTCCATGAAACAATAAATTGGGCATAAAGGAGGAACTCTTTCTTCCCGAGTACCCTTGGATATGTTACACCTTTCAATGTCCCCTTCATACGTTTTTCAGGGATGAATAGGAGAGACCCTGCTCGCCACTTCTAGACCACCTGGAACTTTTCTTCACAGGCATGGCCACCTGCAGCTGCTTCCAGAACCTGCCCTGTGGATACTTGGATTTCTCCCCTTTCCATTTAATGACCGTGAGCACCGCCTTAGCCCTCTTCAGCTCTTTCACCTTCATCTCCTTCACAGCTTTGTACTGCACTAAAATGACGTTGATGTTTCCCCGAGAGGCCATGTTTTCTAGGCCAGCCTTGAGCTCCAGGAGGGCTTGGGTTCCCTGGTGCACGTAGTTGGGGCTTAGGACAACCAGGAGACGTCTGCTTTTCTGAATGAAGCTCAAGGTCTCATCTGTGACAACTGGGAAAGAAAACACCAGGGGGATTAGTGTTGGCCAAGAACTCCCCAAAAGCATGGGGTTTGAGGAGCAAGTGTTGGGAACTTAGGATATCAGCCTGAGAGTTGAGGTGAAAGTTTTGACCAAGAACACTTTGAACAACTTAATCCTTAGATCCTTTCACTCAGTTCACTAAATGCTACCCTCCTCAGGAAGAACAGTAACTACATGCACATATTCTAAGACCAAAATAATTCCACACAGGGCTGAAGCCAAAATGTGCTTCCATAACATTGGTCCTCAAAAAGCATTATTTGGTATATCAAGGAATAAAAGAGTGGTATTGAAATAAATTTCTTCAAAACCGTGTGGCATGTTGTGTCCCATCTAAAGCAGCTCCTCAGCCCTTTCTCCTCAGAAATGTACATGTATCAATTCTCTATGGCCAGTGAGCATTTATTAACATATACATCATAGGGTCAAAATCATAGAAACATATTTTTCACAAACACAGAACAGCAAGAGCAAGACTCTTCATTTTTTGCAAGTCCCTCTCTGTTGACAGACACCTCCTGACTAGAATGTCATCGAAATGGGAACTTAAAAACCACCTAGCCAACTAAATGGCATTTTGGCTTACATCACACTCTCAGCTCGGCTTTCTATTCTGATCTCTACTCAGGAAGCTAAATTAATCCCTGGATCTTTCTCCTTAAACTCCAATCACTGTGATGAAGCCATGTGTTTCGGCAGCTGCTGGCTGATCTGTCTGCCTTCACCACCAGGCAAATGCTTTCTTCAGGTCAGAAAAGAAGAAAGAATAAAGAAAATGGAAATGCACCTTCATTTTATTCTGTTGTCAAGGGCTTTGGTTAGTTCTTGTCAAAAAATTCTTGGGAATAATCCATCTCCAGGTTGCTTATCTGAGACTGTTTAATCCTTTATCTGGGTTCAGATAGGAGCCAAATCTAGGAAATACACTAGTGTTGTGGAAAGCTATTTCATGACTTACCATACTTTCCTAAACCGCTGTTTTGTTCCTGAATCTTCACAGATACAGAGGCAGTGGGGAAAAACTTGCAATTAAAATAGCATGTGCAGCCTGGAGCAGAATCCAGAAATAAGTAATCGTCTATTCCAAGCAGTATTGTTGTAAGCTGACCGTGTGTAAACATGGAAAGAGACCCAGAAGCAAAGAGAGGACCCAGGAAGAACAGCAGGGAGAACTCAGAAAGATCACAAGGATCAAACATCAAAGCAGGATGCAAGAGTAATTATGTGGAACTTGAATTCTTGAAAGAACTATCAACCCCTATTGGAGGGTCTTACAACATTGTTATGCTATAAATCTTTATATAATGTTCACACAGTCAATAAATATTTTTGAATAGTTGCATATATGAACAAATGCATGAATAAATTATTTAGGATTTTAAGTTTTAAAATGAGTGGAATGTATCCTTTATCTCTATAATCAAGCCATCATTTCCTGGCAAATCACACTGAAGGAGATATCCACTGCAGAACACAAGCAAGATAAGTGATGCAGCTCATTCAGCATAAGAGCAAACAAGTAAGTCTATGTTAGATTAGAATTAAATTTAGACTATTTGCAATTATCTGTATAATAGTTTTAAAAAACATGTGAAGTGATTAGTGATTAATGTAAACAGTACTTTAGGGGAGGAAAATTTGTTGTGCTGAAGGTTGGAGACATCACATTCATTTTAAAAACCTGAAGATTAACAGTGGGTTTAGGAATGCTTTTATGTATTCATAAAACAGATTCAGATAGGCCATTACTTTGAATGGGACAGGATGGACCTGAAAATTAGGTATGTACTTTTATACTAAAACACCAGCAATTCTAACTTCTTTCTTTTTAACCTACTATTCAATGGGATACATTGGACTTTGTAAAATTTTAAACTGTATCTCAAATGTGTAAACTGATGGAAAGGAAGAAACTGACCCAAGAGAAAGGAGAAATTGAATGGTGTTAATTTGCTGGAAAACAAAAGTGAGGAAAAGGAAATTGGCAAATGCCAAAGGGAAGTATTCTAATTATCATTAGTGAGTAATATAAAGAAATGTTTCATGCACTCTCTTCTGTAATTCATTTTTAGTAAAATTGAGTAAACCTTAGTCTTTGTAAAAATGTTTTATTTAAACTCAGTCTATGTAGAAAAAATTCTTGGCAAATTAATGTAGATGAGCTAAACCTTTGAAAAATCTAAATGTGAGTAAAAAGGATGTTTAAAGCTATGACATTTTATAGAGCTCTATTCTACTGTGCATCTAAATTTCTCTGAAATTGAATTTTTAAAGCTTACAAGGGAAAATATTTATACTACAAACTGTATTTGAATAGTCTACATCTTACAATGTAGTTTTATTCCTAGAGAGTCTCTGTCTATTATATCAAATAATTGGACATTAAATGTCCAAAGATGCCAACACAGAGCTGTGCCATGATTTTCATCCATGATCCAAACCTAGTGATCTCTTTTGTCTTTCAAGGTAACATCACTTGTACTCATCGGAAATACCTACTTCCCCCAGGCAGGCTGTCTCGGTCAAAGATACACAGCTTGTATCCAAATTCATTCTCCAAAACTCCACGGAGGGTCAGTAACACAAACTCTTCTTCTTCGGCATTCCTTGCATAGGATACATAAATATCATATTCCTTCCCATCTAGAAAGAAAGAACACAGATTCAATAAAAGTTAGATAAGTTTCTCAATAGTATTGCATATTTTTCTTAAGTCAAACTTTTAAAAATTATTCTCATTTTTTACATGTGTAAAGTATCTGACAGATTTCAATGTTATTTCCCACTTGTGACAGGTCTTCAGGCAAAATGACTGTCCCAAGGTATAATTGCAATTTTTATCGGATGTATTGTCTACTCCCACCTCACTGAGTTCAGTTTCTGTGGTGGAGAATAAGTGAGGTTTGGTTCATTAAACTATAGATTAACAGAATCAGGCAGCAAATAGTCCATAATAGGTGCTGATAATTAATACCATGCAGAATATTTCTACTGTCTTATGTTGCTCACTAATATATTACAGTTATAAATTGAAAAAACTTTTAGAAATGTTCTAATTTATACCCGAAAATAATTATAATTAAAAATGTATTTATAGTCAATAAACCAACCTTCCCCAAAGTTGCCTAATTATTAAAGTCACTTCTCATTGAAAATATGGGTTCTTTGTGTCTCTCCACAAACCTACTGAATGGGAATCTTTATGTGATGGGTCTAAGAATCTATACCTTTAAATGTTCTAACCTTGTCACCAGGAAATTATACACTAGAACCAAGCTTCTTAAACTTTAATGAGCACATGAACAACTTAGGAACATTGTTTAAATACAGATTTGAATTCAAAATAAGGGTTTGGCTTAAGATTCTACTTTTAATGAATTCCTATGTGATTCAAATGCTTCTGGTACATGGGTCACTCTGAGACAAAGAGTGGCTACTTAGCACTTGAAATGCAGTTAGTCTGAACTGATATATGCTATAAATACAGTATTGAATTTTGAAGAGTTTTAATACCAAAAAATAAGATTAAAATATCTTCATTAATATTAATTACAAGCTAAAATGTTAATATTTTAACATATTAAGTTAAATAGATATATTATAAAAAATTTCACTTCCTTTTTGGACAGTGCCAATCTAGATTAAATCCCATATTAAAAAAAAAAGAATATGTGTTAGAAATATTTTCAATAGTAAGAGCTAAAACAAAAGGTAGTCTGATTAAATCTCCCAGTAAATCTAGACTTTGTTGAGCCAGAATGTTTTCTAAAGATGACAATAGAGATTTACACCAAACTTTCATTACTCACCTAAAATGGTTTCATCTGTTCCAAAATGTGCTCGGTAAAACAGGACCATCTCCAGCCAGTAAACATGGTAGACGACAATGAGAACCACCACCAGCAGGACTGTGACCCCAAAACCACAGGCCAACTCCACTGTGTATCTTGGCACTACCACTGGAGTAAACCACAAAGAAATAATTGATTTCCATGCAGTGACCAGAATGGCCCATCATCCTGCAAATAACTGGATAAAGCAAGCAGCTGAGTCATGACCTGTTTTATATGTGTGAACAAACAGAGATAATATGGTAGGAGTTAGGCACTTCGTTTTAATACTTCATGTGTAGTATTTATCTTTTGGTTTCCAGTGACTGACACAGAAGGCATTTTTAACTATTAAATGATTTCAATAGACTTTGATGATATACAAATTAAAACAGAATCTTAGCTTTGGGAAGGACTTAGAAAGTTATATAATTCAATTTACAATCTGATTCCTGACTTTCCTCAAAAATATTTTTGAAAATTTTCCATCCTCTGTTTGTCCTTCTCTTGGGATAGAATCCTTACTACTACCTAAATAAGCCCATGATGTTGGTAGAGTTTTAATTGTTGGAGCAGTTAAATGGAGCAAAGTCTTTTTTATGTATTGTTATATTTTTATTGTTGTTCAATTACAGTTGTCCCCATTCCCCCCCCATGACTCTCCCCTGCCCCACCCATCCCCCACCTTCCACTTTCATACCTCCCCCACATGGTCTTGAGTTTTCTGAGTTCTTTATAAATTTTGCATATTAACCCCTTATCTGATGTACTGGTAAATTTTTCTCCCATTCTGTGGGTTGTCTTTCTATTTTGTTGATGATTTCCTTTGTTGTGCAAACCCTTTTTTGTTTGATTAGTCCCACTTGTTTATTTTTTCTTGTTTTCTTTGCCTGGGAAGTTATATGCAATGAAAAATTTCTACAAGCAATGCCTGAGATTTTGCTATCTATGTTTTCTTCTATGATATTTAAGGTTTTGCATCTAACATTTAAGTCTTTAATCCATTCTGAATTTATTCATGTGTGTGATGTAAGAAGATGGTCTAGTTTCACTTTTCTGCATGTAGCTGTCTAATTTTCCCAACACTATTTATTGAATAAGCTATCTTAAGCCCATTGTATGTGTTTGCTTCCTTCATAGAATATTAATTGACTATAAAGGTGTGGATTTATTTCTAGACTCTCAATTTTGTCCCATTGATCTATGTGTCTGTTTTTATGCCAGTACCATGCTGTTTTGGTTACTATGGCCTTATATGGTTAATATAGCTTATGATAATGAAGCCTAGAAGTTTGAAGAAGGAACAAAATATCTACTAGATCAGAAGCATGAGTGGCTTACATTATGAATTAGATTTGACAATTACTTTTTTACATCTACTATTTGCTAGAAGCTATTGGGTTACAATTATAGATAAGAAAGAAAGGGTCTCTGCCCTCTTAGGGTTTATGTTCTAATGTAGAAAACAAGTAAATATATAGGACAGTTAATTTTAGATTGGGATCAGTGTTATGAAGTAAATAAGCGACATCTATCATAGGGTAATGTGATAGACGTGACTGAGCGGTGGAGTTGGGCAGGAGAGGTATATTAAGTAAGGCGATGGATCTTTGAGCTCCTGAACATTGTCAGTGGTCTTTGCTGAGACAAGGCATAGTAGAATTTTGTTCACAGCTAAAATTATTGAGGCCCCCTGACTACCAATCCAGAGATCTTTGCCCAACATTACCATGACATTTAATTAGTGATCATATACTAGCAGAAAATGTCCTTTTGAAATAGGTATCTCTCCAAAGGGGAAAATGGTAAGCAGCCCAGAGCTCAGCCTGAAGGTCTCTAATTAAAGGGCAAATCATAGTTCTGAGTTCATTTTCCTAAACTCAGGACACTAATCCTGCTGCAGATAAAGCCTGGGATTCAGCAGTGCAGAATTATTATCAAGTACTTTTGTACTCGCTCCATGAATAACGGTGCTTTAAAATAAGAAAACTCCATTATAAATTGCCAGACAATATATCAGTGCAGTTGTTGAGAATTTACTATGTTCAGTTTGGGTAGCTGGCATGAAAATTGCTGTGTCCTTGGTATTTCTGAGTATGTGTTATGTTAACAGCACACTGGGGTAGTTCCCACTGTCATCTTCATTATTTGCTCAGTTATTTTGGCTCCCTCTGGGTAGACATGTTATAATAGGGAGGAAAAAAAAAAGAGGTCAGTGGATGCAATTACCTGAAATGGATTTTTAAAAATATCAATAGGTATCTTGCTTAATGATCAAGAGATCAATTACCATCATAAATTTCCCTCTGCCATATTCATTTTACTACTGCCTATTTTATTTCTAGTGGGGCTTTTTAATTTTGTTTTGTGTCTTACAATTACATGTGTCATATTTACAGACCGTATTTTGTGGGGCCATCTTGATGATATGAGGAAGTTCCTAATGCTATTTAACTAACTGAACTCTTAAGATATATAATCTACAAGCCTAAATTGCTAAGTGACTTAAATCACATGAAGAACGAGTTCTAAAAAAGCTTTCATATTAAGTTTACTGGCTTGCAGGGATAGAGTGACCCTCAGCCCACATTTTCTGTCTGCCCAGCTAGAACGTCCAATATTTTGGCATAAAGATTTTACTCTGATGCAATTCCAAACCAAAGGGTTTCCAATCAGGAAGAAGCAATGCATTTTGATCAGATTGGACTCCTAAACTGCTTCTCTCTTTGACTTCACTGATAATCTGTTTCAGGATGTAGCCAAATTTAACCATTTGCTCTGCTATTACTCCCTAAATCAGAATTCCTGCCATTCCTTTTGCATTTCTACAGTAATAACCAGCTTCAAAGTCCAACTTTTTAGTTAAGCAGCCTTAGTGAAAGCAGTCCAATATCTTAGCTCTAGCCTTTGTTCTGGTTTCTAGTTATCAGTCTTCTTGGAAACCTCAGTTATTCTTACCATCTTCATTACTACAGTTGGAGCCTTGCTGTCCCACTGAGTCTCCCAACCAAAACGCCAGCTGCTTGGACTCCAAGCATTCCCTCCATATTCTTTGCTAAATTGCTGGGACTTCTCAGTAATTTTTAGAACTGTGGTGATTACTATTTTCCTGAATTACAAAGAAAATGCTTTATTTAAATGGTAGTAACCTAAAAACCTATGACCTGATTGACCTGCAGACCTGATTTGTTTGCTATCACAATGTGATAAAACTTGCCCATCTTGGACCTCAGCTTCTTGCCTTAAAGTACTGGAGTAGCCTTTTCTCCATGTCATCTAACATAACTGGTAGTGCAGGAGTGTGATCTGCAAAAGAAGGGGCACAAAAAAGGTACGCCCCTCAATCGCCCTGGGTAAATTGCCTGAAGGCACTTTTGGGACAGCAGCACAAAAACAGGGAAACCAAAAGTACATTAGTCATGCTGAGCTAAGCAGACAGAAAGTCGAGTCCAGGACTATCGAACATACAGGCCTAAGCACCGAAGAAAAGTATAGAAACAGAGCTTTAGAAATCCTCAAGTGTTTGGAAGACTACAAAGCTTTGCATATTAAGGACGACACTTTCACAAGGCCAGACACAGAATAGATGAAAGAAAAATGACCAGCAAAGAAACGACTACTAGACATCTGGGAACTGAACAACCCTAGGAGTACATGCAGGGATGGGAGACATTTGGGTTAGGACCACTCAGAGTGAAGAAACATAGCTCCTCTATTATTAAGCAGAAACCTGAGTTGGGCTAATATCTCATAATTAGGTCCAATTCTGCCTCAGAGAGAAGGCTATTTTAGGCCTACTGTAGCAATGATAAGCAAGATGCTTAAAACAAAACAAAACAAAACAAAACAAAACAAAAAAACCCAGCAAGCTATTATGTAAGCAAATTAACTAACTGCCAGAACAAAATTTAGCACTCACAAAATTCAGACACTCAATATAATATCTGTAATGTCCAATAAATTAAAAAACTAGGAAGAAAAAGCAAAAAATCAAAAAAACAAAAGATTCACAATGAGAAAAAATAGCTAATAAAAACAGAGTTGACGATGATGATGGAATTAGAAGATAAATCTTTAAAATGAGTACTGTGTGACAACAGACGTCTTGCACACACAGTGAGTGCTTGCAGCCTCCTGCCCTCCTGCAATGCTGCACCCAGGATCCCTCCGGCTTGCCTGGCCACCATGGCCAACAAGGGAGCAGCCTTTGATGGTGCGATAGAAGAATGTGTGATCAACAAAATGTACAAAAACTAGGAAAAAAAGACCTCTTTTCTTTACAGTTTGGTAATGACCTATACTCTGGAGTGGCTGAGCCTAACTGTACAGTGGTTTCCAGATGTAACCAGACCAGAAGGGAAAGATTTCATCATTCACTGACTTGTCCTGGGGACACACACATCAGATGGACAAAACCACCTTGTGACAGCCAGTGTGCAGCTCCCTAACAGTGATGATCAGTTTGACGCTTCATGCTACAGCAGAGAAAGGAGGACTGGAGAATTTTGAGGTTTTGGCTCTGTTAGTGGAACAAATTGAAATAGAAATCAAGATCAACCCTGCAGGAGAAGTAAAGGGGAACACTGTATGTCTAGAACTTTGCATCATTGCAACGAAGACTCTGTCCAGTGATGTTCTTGTTTTTGACTATATAAAACATTCTTCTAAACCAGATCCTTCTGGAGAGTGCTGCCCAAACATGGGTCTCTGTGGACACCAGGAGGAAGGCTATGGGCTTTCTCAAAAACCAAATCTCAGTGGGCACTTAGTGAGATTGGGCACTTAGTCAGATGACCACACCACCTGCCTACAGGATCTCAGTGCTGTTCCAAAGGAAGGAAAAATTGTGGCTGCTAAGTCCATCTTCACACGGCATACAGCACTAGTAGAAAATGTTGCCCTGGCATGTGCTCCATGAGTTTCTGTTAGGGTCAGTTGCTGATGATCAGAAACTTATGATCTGGGACACTCATGCAAACAATACTTCCAAACCAAGCCACTCAGTTGGTGCTCACACTGCTGAAGTGAACTGCCTTTCTTTGCCACAGGGTCAGCTGATAAGACTGTTGCCTTGAGGGATCCGAGAAATATGAAACTCAAGTTGCATTCTTTTGAATCACATAAGGATGAAATATTCCAGGTTCAGTAGTTGCCCCACAATGAGACTATTTTGGCTTTTGATGGTACTGATCTCATTCAGAAGGCATGGGATTCAAGTAAAATTGGAGAGGAA
Organism: Trachops cirrhosus; assembly: GCA_028533065.1. Taxonomy (NCBI): domain Eukaryota; kingdom Metazoa; phylum Chordata; class Mammalia; order Chiroptera; family Phyllostomidae; genus Trachops; species Trachops cirrhosus. Next base: position 147,849,947 of record CM052539.1, read on the forward strand.
CAATCCCTGGAAGATGCAGAAGAAGGGGCACTGAAGTTGTTTCTTCATGGTGGTCACACTGCCGAGATACCTGATTTCACCTGGAGCCCCAATGAACCTCAGGTGCTCTGCTCTGTGTCAGAAGACAATGTCATTCAAACGTGGCAGGTAGTAGAGAACATTAATAATGATGAAGACCCTGAAGGAAGCATGGATCCAGAAGGGTCTTAGATCCATCTGCACCTCTTATGATTTTAGACTCCTCTTTTTTCCCCTCTCAAACCTGACATGGATGTAACACTGGTTGTGAGATGCAGACTTAGTTCAGTTATCTCTCTATAGTAGGTACCATCAACAACGCTATTACCCTCAACCCTGGGTGTTTTCTAAATATTAAGTGGGGGGCTTGTGAGCAAAGGCACAGACTTACATTTAAATTTTCTTCAGGAATTTTTTAGTAACAAAGATCTAAAGTAGACACTGAAAAGGGAATATTATGGGCAGTTATTTTTTTTCTTATGCTATATCCTCAGGTTATTTAGACTCATTTAGGTAAAGGGTAGAATTACAGAATAGAGCCAAATGAAGCGGTGTCTGAGCCATGAAGTGCACGTCCTGCAAGATGTTGCTTTTATTCAGGAACTAGGGGAGATTCAAGGCGTATAAATTCCTACTTTAAAATCTTTACACCTGACTTTCTAGGATGCACGTTTTCTTAGGTAGACTCAGTTTCTTAAGTCAAAACTGTGTGTTTCTCTTTCCCCATATATTTTTGCTTGTTAATGTATTTCTTGAACTCTTTTCATATTATTTCTTTCCTTTCTGTAAAATATTTTTTTAAACTTGGGGCTACCAAGTATGTTTTTACCTGACAAGTAGACTGTCAGTTAAGAAGAGTGAATTGTTATGAGTTGCTTTATTTCCCCCAAGAGTTAGTTCTTGAACACTAGTTTGATGCTATCTCTGTTTCGGGCAGGTCTGTTATTCTCCATGATTAGCAGTGTAAGTGTTTATAATGGAATAAATTGCTTTTCTACATAAAAAAATAAAATGAGTATTATAAATATACTTGTTGATTTTTAAAAAGAGACCAAGAGTACCATAAAAGCAAATAGAAAATATCAATACAGATATTTTAATAAAGAAGTGGAAATTCAAAAACTGAAAAATAAAATTTTCAAATTAAAAATGCTGCAGATCAGACATCGAAAAAGAAATAAGCAGTGAACATTAAAAACTACCTTAAATTAAACATGGGGGTGGGGAGGATGAAATAAAAATAATGAAAATCTCTGTGAGCTGTGGTACAATACCAAGTACTTTATCCTAAATTTAATTGGAGTACTAGAAGGAAAGGAAAAAATAAATGAATAAAAGGATAAGCAGAACATATTTGAAAAAATAATGCCTAATTGTTTTCCAAATTAAATTAAAAAATAAACTCACCAAACCAAGAAGTTTAAAGAACACTAAATAAGACACATTAAAAAAGCAACCTCAAAAGATACCATAATGTAATTTTGAAAGTCAACGAAGAATAGAAAATCTGTTCACATTCCTGAAACCATTCATACTAAACCATCCAGAGCAAACCCTTCTGTGGAAGGGGAGCTACTCAGTTTGCTCTGGTGAATAGACTTCTGCATCACTCCTGATTCAACATTAGTTTGATTGGTTGCATTGATCTTTTCCACCTGACAATAAGTTATTAATTTATGTCAGCCTCCATGATTGTTTCCCAAAACCCATGCCTCTGAAGACAAGTCCCACAAAAGTTCCATACTTAGGGAATTTGGAGTCCAATGTACTTGAAAAAATTCTGCCTACTGTATTTCAATCCCCTGCAGATATTTATACCTAATATTAATATGCTAAAGATACTATGGATTCCTGAACTAGAGTATTGTGATTGATTTTGTTTAACCTAGACTTCAGTGATACTTACTTCACTATACAGGCCTTTGTCAAGTAACATCTACAAAAATCTTGTGGAAATAATAAGATTTATTAATCTAAGATTAATAAGATTTATTAATTAGGGCTAAGATTTATTATGCATTTAATATATATGTATATATGCCAGTAACTGTACTGAGTACTTTAAAACAATCTTATGAGGAAGTGCTATTATTTTCATACTTTAAATATTTTTATTGATTTTAGAGAGAGAGGAACATTGATTGGTGCCTCCTAGATGTGTCTGACCAGGGACCGAACTCACAACCTAGGTATATGCCCTGACTGGGAATCAAACGCCCAACCTCTTGGTGTATGGGATGATACTCCAATCAACTGAGCCATACCAGCCAGGGCTATTTTGCCTACTTTAAATATGAATAAATTGAAGCTCAGAGAGCTAAAGCATCTCTTCTAAGAGTTGGGATGCATAAAAACAGAATTTGAACATAGACCACCTGAATCTGGAGTCTTAGCAGTGTTATGAGGAACAAATTTTGGGAAATGCCATCTTAATAACATGTAGTTGAGTATTTTCCCTTTACATTGACCTCTGAAGGAACAGAGGCAATGAACTATCCAGAACTAATCTAGCAGGACTTCCTAAGAGGCATATACACTTTCAGCCTTTGCTCTTTACTTCCTAAATTGTAATAAAAATGTTAAGATGAAGTCTATTTTTTCATTGGCTTTTAAAATGGCTTAAATTGCATTGAAAAATGTAACAATTATGAATCAGCTTTTTAAAACAAAAACTTTTGATATAAATAGTGTAGGTACTATTGTCATCCAAATCCAAAATAATTCTGAATGACTTGGCTGTAGGTGTGATAAATGATCATTATCCTTCTCTAGATTACTGGAAAACATTCTCAAAGGGATTAATTTTCTGATATTCTAAGAGAACCAAAAATAATTTTAGACGTGGTCTGTTTCAGGAACAACAGTTCACACAAGAAAGCCTCAAAATTTCCATTTATTATAGAAAAATATAGTACTATCAACATAGAAATCATTTTACACTGTGATTATTTAATCACAGTTTAAATAATTAAATTATTTAATCACAGTTTAAATAATTTTTGTTTTAGCAATTGTGGATAATGGTATATTATAAACTTGCTTGAACATTGACACAGTGTTTGAAGCGATCATTTTTAAAATTATATTTCTGAGAGTAAATATTTTATATCTAGCTTAACTTGCATACAATTAGATGGCTGCTATTTATAAAGTTTTATTATTATAGATAATGCTAAGAATATAGATAGGTGCATAATCCTCTTTCTGTTATTTGCTGAGGAAAAATTCCAAAAATATTAAGTCATATGGTATGATCATTTTTATGACATGAACTCTGCCAGCAATGATTTCTAAAAGGGTCTTTACAATTCACTAACAATATGTGACTTTGTTTTATTATGTCTTTGGTAGCTTTAAATATTTTCTGTATTATTCATTTTTATGACTATATAAATATGAAATTATGCCTCATTATCATCATGGATTTTTTAGTCACATTTAGGTGCTAATTACTATAACTATTTTTAGTATATTTGCGTAGATGGAAACTTTCCCTCAAGATTTTTCATTCAACTTCCATTCATACTTTGTGGTAAATGTTGTGCTAAGTGCTGAAGCCCACGTTCTGAATTCCCATTTTTCTTCATCACCACGATCTTACGTTGGCATTTCCAGGTTCATTTGCCTGGTGCATGCATCCATTACCTTTCTGTTTCACCTTGGCTGGCTGGTTAGCCTCCCCTTTAGCATTTCTAGCATGACAGACATAGTTGCGTTTGAGATCTTCAGCAGTAACTTTCTTGATGCTCAGAATCCGAGTTCTTGTTTCATCTTCTATTTTGCTCCAACTTACACTAAAAATAGGGGAAAGAAAATTAGAACATTAGTGAGACTCAAGGGCCATGGAATGTGTGTGATTCAGACAAGCAACCAGAGAGCCCATAGGTGAGGGCAGATAGAATGGTGATAATCTGTGTGGGCTTGCAATCCCATGGTTACAAAAGGAGAATGGTTGCTAGATTCTAATGCTATTCTTCACCATCTGTACTGTATACAACCCAATACCTGGATCAAATCCTGCTGTTGACATCATACTATAGATACAGATCTCACTAACTCTCTTCAAAGCAAAACGTCTCCTTTCCTCAAACTTCTCAGCCAGGATGCTATATTGGTTTACAGAGAAGCTTCTGAGGCCAGATCCATTTAGGTTTTCATCCAGGCTCTGCCACTTACTGGCTGTATGCTTTCAGCACAGTAACTAATATTCCCATGTTTTGAGATCCTTGTCTGAAACAGAGGAAGGTGGCCATGCCTAAACAATGCATTACACATGTTAATTTACTCAAGAATTCTGAGGATTATGTTGATAAGTAAGTGTTAGAACAACACTTAATAAATGTTCATATTTTTCATATAAGCTACTAATATCCCTCGGTAATAGTTGATGCATTTCAGGGATTCTTAAAGCTTGGAATTTGAATGCAAGTAGACTCTTTCATTCAAAATACTAAAATCTCATGTAAAATCCTAACATACAAGAAGAAGAAACTTCTCAAAGCAAGTAAACTTTGTGAAAATAAATGTATCTAAATCTCAGCAAATCAGAGATCAAATGCTTTGGGTCCAAGATCAAGATTTCCCTTTAAACCACTTTATTCAAAAAGAAAAAAAAAATCTGTTACAGCTGACTGATATCCAGGTCCACCTTGTGCTAATGCTTACTGTCCATCATGAGAACTTGGTTAAGGACTGTGCTGGGCTTAGCCTAAGTCTAACTGTGTTTCCACTAAGTTTAAATTGTGTTTCAGCAGCAGCAGGGAGAAACACCATGACTTTCATTATTATTCATCCATCATCAGCATAATGATATGAAGTACAATTCTCAGAATTCCTAAAATCATCAATAATTCTCCCTCTGTGCCTCCAGCCATGTCTTTCATCAATTCCTTCTACAAAACCTGTTCCAGTCTCAGCAGGCTCCTCAGTACCTCTAACTATGTCTGCTTCTCTCAACTCCAGGCCTTTGCACATGATGTTCCTTTTACCAGGAACATTCTGTTGATTTTCTTACCTAGTTTATTTCTACTCACTTTTTCAAATCTTTACTTAGGTACTCTGAGATCTAGGAAGCATTACCTAATGCCTAAAACTGACTAAAATCCCCAACTCCATTTTCCCATAACATGTAATACTTCCCAGCCCCTGCATATGCCAGATTAGAGTATGAAAATTTCTGCTCTATCATTGGCTACTCCTATGAAATATACTCAACAAGTATCTGGCACAGTAACTGATGCAAAGAAAACACTTTATAATATCCTCACAAAGTCTGAATTTACTACTAGGAAAGAAATATCTTTTGAATTCTGGAAGTGTTAGCAGCCTAAGAGCTATTTACACATTAGTGACAAGGCTTAGGGCCTTAGAACTAGTTTGTCATGTAGTTGGCCAGCTGCTAATTTTTATTCATTGTTGCAGTGAAACAATTGCTCTCTGGTAGTTGTATGCTTCATTTACTGAAGAATCTTTTGTCTTCAAGACCCGTATTTTCCTTCTCGCCAACCTACCCCCTTTTAAAAAATCATGTGTATTTTGAAAGAAAGTGATCCAGCTTGTTATTTTAAGAGTGAGGTATAGTCCTGACTGCTGTGTCTTAGTTGTGTGTCTTTGCTTTGTCCACAAAGCAAAAGGTTGCCAATTAGATTCCCAGTCAGGGCCTTGGTTGTGGCCCAGATCCCTGTTTGGGGGTTTGAGAGAGGCAACCAATCAATGTTTCTCTCTCACATTGATGTTTCTATCCCTGTCTTTCTCCTTCTATTCTCTTCTCTCTAAAAACAAATAAGTAAAATCTTATAAGTAAAATAAGTAAAAAAAGATTGAGGTATATAATACCACTCCATCCACTTTAAAAATAAAATTTAGAGAACATAAATGTATTTAGTCCATATGAAAAAAATCATTATCAATTATAAATATAATTTATATGTTATGTGAATTAAGAAAGGCAAGGAGGAAAATAGAAATACATGCTTACTACAAGATAAGAAACTAACACAATTATCTGAGGCATAAATATTTATAGGCCTGGGCCCCAGAAGTGAGAAAGAGAACAACAGGGCCACACTGACAGGTCTTTATCCCTGCGTAACCATGAATTGTGGCCTTCTCATTCATGTAGGACATGCATTCCATCTACTTGCAAGTACATATCGTAAATGTGTGATAATCAGGTGGCATCTGGACTTCAGACTGCAAGTCCAGTAATCAGTAATCCTTCTTTGGGATGCAGCCAATAACAACTTGAAAATCTTGCTGATTTTCATTATTGATAGGCAAACATCAGAATTTTTATTTTCATTGATTAGTACACACCAGAGTGCATTAGACTGAAGGACAGGGTTAGTCGCCCCCTTGCCTGCATCAACAATACCTTTCATTAACAGTTAGATCAATAGTGGTGTCCTCTAGCTTTTTTCCATCAATGGTCCACCAAACCTCATTGTGAGAGTCCTTCAGGAAGGTAAAAAAGACTTGACAGGGAATGAGTAACTCCTCTCCTTAAAAAAAAAATCAACCCATTAGTTTGTAAACTTAGCATGGCTATATTTGCTCTACTCTGTGATTAATCATAAGCTCTACATGTTAAATGCACCTAAAATCTTACTTCTCACTAATTTTCTAGTGGGCTACCATAGGATAATGTACCATACTTTACTGCAAACCAAACAAACCAAGAGGAGAAAAACAGAACCTTTATATGAAATAACTTTTTAAAATGACCATCTTTCAATACAATCTATGTATGTTTTAAAATGACAGCTTTTGTTCAATAAGGCTCTGACAGTGTCATTTTTAGACCTAAACCTCCATGGACTAGTCTTCTTTGTTATTTCGCTCAGAAAGAAAAAGGATGACTAAGAAACGGTTCCGCAGATTTTTGGTCCTTAGCCCAGACAGAATGAGACAGTGCCACTGCCGAGAGGACTGGCTGCACAGGCTCATCGGGAGGTGCTCCGGTTACCAGGGTGCATTCAGTAAGTTGGAAGACAATTTACAAAGAGAAATCTGCATTATCCTTCGAGATGGAATATGAGGTTGGGGGATTTCTTGGCAGAAAATAGCAGTAGTAATAGTAATAATAACAAAACAACAGCACGCTCACTGAGAAATTTGTATAATTTACTGTGCTAAATATGTATACTTATCAGTTATAATTTAATTTTAACAAAATACTATGAGACTTTTTTTAATTCATTTTTTACAGAAGTGAAAGCTGAAGCTTAGAGATGTGAAATGCCAGGCCCAGATGAAACTGTTAATAAGACGAGAATTTGACCAAGAATGACCTTCTTCTGTTCAGGGTTGCCCAGGACAGTTATGTTTTAGGCTTGCTTTCCTAGTTAGTTATTAATATCGACTGCTTTCAATCTCAAACAGCGTACAGGTTGAGATGATAAATTAGACTGTCATTCTAATTTGAACTCAGGTCGTCTCCCTTAGTGCTGACACTCTGTCCTGTCTTGCCATGCATGGCTCTCGGCCCTTCCCCTCCAGTTTTCTGTATTAATATATAGGAAGATGAAGTGAACATGGATTCAGGCATGCTTTTGTAACCGTAATGTGATAGGCAGATGAAACATATCTAGATGATTAAGTTTAACCTGGTAACTGGAATAATGTTCATATTACTATATAAATCCACCACTAATTCAAGAAAATTTGGTCCATTTGGGGTTGATAGAGGCTTTAGGTGTGTTCTTTGTGTTTTTACAAGGCAGATCACTATTTGAAACCTTATCTTAATTTGTATGTGGGGGGTGTTGTTGTTCTCTACCTATGTTGATCACTGCCTCTATTACCTTTATTTCATTTTATGCAAATGTTCTTTTATAGCTTTCATTGGTTTGCTCTAATTTTTTTTGTAAAAGATACAATACAGAAAATGTTAAAATTATCTATGGTTTTCAGCTTAACTGTAGGGGGCTACGAGTTAGAATAATAATAAATTTTACCTTATTTGGTCAGTAGCAAGTTATTTTTCTCCCTAATGAAAAAATTATGAAAACTAAAGAGAAACCCAGACAGCCATAGCAAACATTTTATAGTATTCTGAATCAGGGTGTATTAGTTGCATCTGTCGTTACCTATTATACTCACAATCCTGACTCCAAGCTCCAACCCCACCCCTTTGTACTGGAACAGAAGCTTGAAGGATGATGCCTTGTGCTCATGTCGCAGCCTTGGCAAACCAAAGCCTTGTGCCAGCTACCATTTGCATCAAAGAGAAATCACTAATCAGGAGACAAAACCCACTAGCACAGGAAGACGGGAGCAGTAGCTGCTGAAACAGAAGCAGAGAATCCCCAAGCTCCCCGTGGAATCTATGAAGTGGCTAATGCCCAGAGCTGCCTTGCTTTCTGACAACATCAGTTTCAATGTGTGTGTGTGTATGTGTGTGTGTGTGTGTTAACAATAGCCCTCTATTCTTTTTGTGGGAACTTGTATGACATTTTATTCCTTATAATTAAGAGAATCTAACTGAAATTCAGAGGCACAGCTATAATTACCTGGTTCTTTCTCGTAGACCACATGATCGTTGGGTGAATAGATCTGGGGGGGCAATGCATATATCGGAGAGCCTGTGAGAGCATAAAGAACAAAGCGAGATGATGTTAAGTCATGAAGTTTCATCCTTTTTAACTCATTTCAAAAATCTTCTGTGAAGCCTTGCCCAACTTCCTGGAATAGTTTCTCAATTCTTCTTGAGAAGGCTCACAGTCCAATATATAGTCAACCATAATATTTCAGTCATATAAAACAAGCAAAAAAACAAACATAATGTATTGATTATCCTCCATATTTCAGAACAGAGTATTTAACCAGTGTTTTTGCTTTTCACAGCTTACTATGAGCTAGACTTCTCATACTGTATCATAATTAATTGTTCTCATGTCTTGCTCAATTGTTTATTTTCTATATATTTCTCCTCAGCATACCCAGAGTGCCTATAGTATAAGATGTAGTTAAATAAATATTAAATGAACAACTAAGTGGAAAATTTGAAATCACAATTGTAAGTCCAGCACAGAAGTACACCTGATGTCTAGTTATCAGTTGAAGGTTCATTCATTGAACTGATGCTCTTTATAACATTCAGTACTCCAAAATTTAATGGGAAATATCCTGAAGGAACTTCATATCATATTATTTAAGAGTACAGCCTTCAGCCCTGGTTGGTGGGGCTTAGTGGATTAGGCACCAGCCTGCAACCCAAAGGGTTGCTGGTTTGATTCCCAGTCAGGGCACATGCCTGGGTTGCAGGCCAGGTCCCCAGTGTGGGGTGCACAAGAGGCAACCATACATTGATGTTTGTCTCCCTTTTTCCTCCCTCCCTTCTCTCTGTCTAAAAATAAATAAAATCTTTAAAGAAATATTTTTAAAAACAGTACAGGCTTCAAATATTCAATGACCAGGGTGTACTAATCCCAACTTGGCCATATACTAACCATAGAAATCTGATTTTTTTACTAAATCTTTAAAAAGCTAATTTTTCTCACTGTAAAATGAAAGTAATTAAACTCCTCTTACAGGTTCATTATAAGGATTAAAGTAAGTAATGCATATTGAAGCATCCACTGCATTTAAATGTATATACTAAGAACCACTGCCAAGATGAATATAAGGTTAGATTATTCATTTGACTTTTAAAGTCCATTCATATTAGATTCTAAATTTAGTCTGAATTTTCTTCTGAATTAGTCCCCAGCTCAGCACTATTCAGAAAGTAAGCAGAGAAAGAGGAAAAGTGATTACAAAAGTGTTTGATTTGAATTTATTTGCACTATATTAAAGCCCTTTTTAAAGAAATACATATGCTGAATCTGGTGTCAGGCTGGCAGAAAAGCCTTGAACAAAAAGTCATAAACCTGGGATTTAGAATGACTTCTTCTAATGCATTGAATGTCTCCGACTAAGCAGGTTACTTTCTGTTTTGGGGACTCGATGTTTCCATCTATTAAAAGATAGGATTTCAGCTTTTTTCATAAAAATGTGTAAATATCTTATATCAATGATTTACAAGATATTTTTAAAAGATGATAATAAATTGCCTTTATTTAAGAAAAGATGGGGTTTGACAAAATCTCACTCCGATGTGCTCTCATTTTAATACAGTGTGCACAGTGGGTTTTAGGGTTCTCCCCTACACACCACGATGCTGGCACACTGTCCTCTCCACTCTCCCAGTTTCCTTTTCCCTCGTCTCTCAATGCAAACCAGTGGTTGAACACTGCCACACATATCTTCAACACTAACTAAAACAGCAGTGCATAGAAATATACAGCTTGCTAAATTTGATTAAAACACTTTTTGGACAATCATATTAACTACTGTTCATTGAGTCTCTACTGCGTGCCTGGAGTGACATTAGCATAATATGTATATTATTTCTAATATTCTAAGCTGTCATGAACATTAGATAGTCCAAGTAGCAGACTACAGATAAGGAGACTGAGACTTTGATCAAAATCCTATTGCTCATAAATGACAGTAGTGTGATTTGAACACAGATCTGTCTATAACTCTTTTCACTGCTCCCACTGCCTTTACTTCACTTACTCACATATTCATGCAATATACCAATAGTTACTGAGTGCCCACTATGCACGTGGAAATGCTGGAGGCTCTGGGGATAGTGCAATAAACAAAAACCTTAAGCTTTTTTCTTAAATATTTTACACACTTGTGGGTAATAAACTACTAACAGACAAAACAAGATTATTGCATTTTTGTCATGTGCACTAATACGAATCATGCTTACCTACCACCTTTACAGTCAGGGTTCTGGTGAGGTGGAACTCGCGCCCATTTTCCATATATGTAACGACGCATGTGTAATCTCCATTGTTTGAAACCAAGGCTATGAAAAAACTCAAGGTCATGTCGTCAGGTACCACATTATTAAAGTTTTGTATTTTTTGACAGCCCTAGAAGGAATACAGGAAAAGATGTTTCCTGTTTAGATACATGCATAGAAAATTGACAAGCACATGCACACATCTAATTTTACACAGAATATTAAAAAATCTATGCTGGTTGTACCTTTTTCAAAACTATTTTGCTCGGGTATTTGACAATGTTTCTCTAAAGAGTGAATGCATTAAATTTTGTTATCTTTTGTGCAAAAAACAATTAAAGTTCTGAACTGTGATATAAATTCAAAAGCACAAGCTTCTTGTCTCGGGACCCGGTATTTGAATCCTGGGACCCCATGTTAACAGTGAGCAAGGCTAAAGCAGTGAAAAACAACTAAGGCAACGTAAACAACTGCTTGCTCTGCTATTTCAAAAAATATATTTTCATTTTTCTACATTTCTTCACTGTTTATATCAATTCAGGACGCCAGTCACTCTGCTTGACCCAATTTAGATGTATGGTTTTGGCATTCTTGATCTCTCTGTGGAATCACTGTATTAGCCATTTCCAAACTTTTTGGTGTTTTTCTTCTACTTATTCTGTGTATTACAAATTGGATATCACAGAGTCCAGAATCTAAAAATAAAATATATTTTATGAGTATTACCAAGAGTTGAATTTATTTCTGCTCCAACTCATATTTTAATATTTTAAAATTTTGTGATTAAAATAGCTCATTCAATATAACTAGAATTCTGTTTGAATCTCTCAGCCCTACTAACTGGATATATTGTTATTTTTTTGTTTGTTTTAGAGAAAGAAAATGATGCACTCATCAGTGACCAAACATACACTGAACATTTACTCTTAGAAAACTTTCATGTTTGTTTTTCTTTAAAATACCCAAAAATTCATCTGTGTTGAAAAGGATTAGGTATCTCTAACTTCCTTTAGATCTTTAAAATTCTGCAAGTCTATTAACTGCCTCATACTTTCAATTTCCTGTGTTAAAATATTTAACTTTAATTCTTGTATACGTAAGGTTTTCTTACTTCAATTCCTGGAGAATTGTTTTGAAATAGGACAGTTACACTAAGTGGCACATTTTGTAATTCTTTGTAACAGGAAATACATCTTTTAAGCATAGCACCAAACATTTCATTCATGGAGATGATTATCACAAGGAAGCTAATACCCAGTTATTTTCTGAATACAATTTATTCTGTTTTGATAAAAGTGTTTCTAGAACTTGTCACATCAGCCAAAGATTTCAGTACTTTTAGGTTATCACAAAGTATAAGACCACAAAGGCCTGTACTTATAATGGATTTATGTCAGATTTGGTTTAAATTGGGTTTAGACTATGTATAGAGGTCTGTTTGAGTTTTGTGACACCTTCTACTTAAATAATTCAAAGATATTTTCTTCTCTCATTTGTTAGTTTAGCTGTTATTAAATCCCTGTTAAGTAGAGATATCAGACTAAATATGCTCTAGTTTTAAAAGTGGAAAGAAAAAGAGCTGGACAGATAAAGAGATATTCCAAATGACACAGTGCAGACCTAAAACTCAGTTTTACAGATAGCTCAATGAAGGTCTTTAACTAGCTTCTTAACTAAGAATAAACACCTCTGCTCAGCAGTTAGTTGAGGCTGGAAACAATTATACTGAGACATGCACTTACATACACCACGTTATCTCATCTGATCATTATTCCAAACTTAGCAGTTGTGAATGCTCTTATGCCCATTTTATAGATGAAGATACAAAGGCCTAGAAAGGTTAAATAATTGTCAATGCCAAAGAACTTGGTAGTGCAAGAGCTGGAATTTGAAGCTGGATCTAGCTATTTTAAGGCATTTGCCTTTTTTCCCCCAGTACAACTTGCTGTTTTACTTCATTTTTTAAATTTTTTAGTGAATTTTCCATTATTATTTATCCCTCTTAATCTCCCCTCCCCCCTGCAGTCACCACATTGATGTCCATGTCCATGAGTCCTTTTTCTTATTTGCACATTCCTCCACCCCCTAACTGCACCCCACCCCTCCAGAGTTATCAGCCTGCTCTCTGAGTCTCTCTCTATTTGGCTTGTTAGTTCAGTTTCTTCATTACTTTCAACATATGAGTGAAATCATATGGTACTTGTCTTTCTCTGACTGGCTTATTTCACTTAGCATATGTTCTCCGGGTCCATCCATGCTGTCACAAAGGGTAAAATTTTCTTCTTTGCAGCATTATTTACAATTACCAAGATATGGAAACAGCCCAAGTGTCTGTCAGTATTTGAGTAGATAAAACAACTATGGGACATTTACATAGTGGAATGCTACACGGCTGTAAAAGAGGCCTTGCTTTTATTCCCACCTGACACTGTCTCCTTACCCTATACTGAGGTGTTGCACATGTGCCGCACCGGGGGCCAGTGCCATTGCTAACAGCGTAATGCGGTTCTATCACCTATCTGTGGCTGGTTCCTGCAATTAGTGGTAGAGTGAAAAGGCAACTTTTCAGGATGAGAAGTTAGGTGGTGGTAGTGAGCTTGTTAAAAGCACTTCTCAAGAATATAGTAAAAGGAACTTGTGTTTTTGACTTGCCAATTATCATTAATATAAAATTTAAAACACATTATTTTAGGATTCATAATAGGTGCTACAAATATAAAATTGTACTTCTGACTCAAGCTCAAAATAGTTTTATTCATTTATTCACCCTTGAGTATCAGTCACTAAACCATGTTCCAGGAGCTCTTTGAGGTCCTGAGATCACAGCATAGAATAAAACAATGTGCCAGCCCTCATGCACTTTTCATCAACAGAGAAATGAAATTAGGGACATCTAAATAGTAAAGAAAATGGCACAGAAATAGGTACTTGCTGACTTTTTCTTAACTTCCCTTTCTCTTTATCTTATTCCAAACCCATGAGGGAGAATTTGAAATGTGGTCTGAATATGCTTAAGGCTATTCACAGGGTATACGAGTCAGAGGTGTAAATCTGCTTTCTCTTGGGATTTTCTCTTCTTTGCGTAAGGTTGGATAAAAATGTAGGTCAGGGACAGATTTCTCACAGGGCTGCTTTGTTTAGAAAACTATTTCAAATTGAGGAATATGTCACAAAAGCATGGATAAAGTTTGGGTTTTAATTTGCTATTGAATAATGACTAAAATAAAAAAATAAATAAAGACATTCTAGAGCCTTAAAAAAAACACTGACCATTTAAGATTGTGAAATTAAGTAGTTTTAATCAAAAGAAATAAAAACATCCATTTCAAAGCTATTAGACCTGTCTGTCACACACGGAGAGGAAATAAAGGCAATGTTTGACATTCTCGGCATGCGTGTGTGTGGTGCAGTGACTGGAGCACCGTCCATCCACCAGCTGCAGTGCGTCCTGAGCTCTCTGTTTCTCATAAGCAGATGCATCTCTAGACCCCTCAGCACATACACCTGAGACACGAAGAACATTTTAAACACAATAAACCATACCTGAAAACAAAGCCTGAATATTTTCTTATAATTTCAAAATCAATTATTTGGCACCCAGGAAAAAATATAGAAACAGAGATCTAGAAACCCAATGAATAAAAACATGCATTTCCAAATACAAGGAACAGGTTAACAGTAAGTGAATTTCCACTAAGAAGCAAACAGTTTTCTGACTAGAAGACAAATCATCCATTTAGCTGATCTATCAGTTCCTCATTCTGAATTCCAAAGAAAGAAGTTAAATGAGAGAGTAACTTTTCAATTGCATTGTGGTAGCCATGGCAACCCACCATGACACACAGGTAAAGCACAGCAGACAAAATGACTTTGAGATCCTTGAGAGGAAACACGTCATGTGATGAGTTGCGGGATGTCGGTGGCAGGGATGTCTTGACTGACTGAGGACAATGGCTGCCCCAGTGTTTGCACTGCATGCACCATTCAAGAACCACATGAGGGCACACACACAGACAATGGGAAGGACATAATTTCTAACCAAAGGTATGTGCAGACTCATGGAGAACTGCAACCAGTACTATGAAAGGCATATCAGGGTCAGGGAGTGGGGCAGGGGGATCAAACAGAAAACATTTAGAGAAACTTCATGCAGAAGAAAGACTTGAGCTGGATCATAAAGTATAAATAGAATATTAGCAGCTATTAAGCAGGAGGGGAGATGCGGGAGAGCAGCACTCCAAGCACAGGTGAAAGTTGTGAGTAACTTCCCTGAACTCTCACAGCATTCTGCTCTCTGTGTCAGTACTTAACTCACTTCATATTGGGCTTTTATTTCAATGTTTTTTCAGTTATGGTTCACATTCAATATTATTTGTATTAGTCTCAGGTGTACAGCAGAGTGATTTGACAATCGTATTCTTTACACAGTGTTCCTCCCAGTATTTCCAGTGCCCGCCTGGCAGCATACAGTTATTACAATATTATTGACTATATTTCCTATGCTGTACTTTACCTAACTAGCTTTGTTAAAATAATGTCTTTGCATGTTTATCTATTCCTCTAGAAAGTTTACTCCTGTGGAGACAAGTGGGGAGTTAATGAGCACTATGCTTGCATGACCAGCAGCTTGCCAAATAGTTGGCACATGGTAAAGGATCAATGCATTTGTGTTGCATGATCTGAAATATGAATGAGAGCAGCAAAGACAGAAGACATGGATTGGAAAGCTCACACAGTATGATAAAGATGGCTATAGAAAGTAAAGGATGTGACATGGATGAGTTGTAGGATGGGTGGGGAAAGCGAGAGTAAGGATACAGAGTTTAATTGAGATAATAAGGTTAGAAAAGTTAGGGATATCTTGACATTTTTGCACCAAAGATTAAGTTGTGTAAAATACATCATACTTGTTTACAGGGTCTCATGAGCTCTATACACCAGTCACTTTCAATGAACAAAACTAAAGCCATCCAGTGTTTAAGCAACCGATATTTATAAAATCCCATCTATGTGTTAGGCACTGTGTTAGGAGCTGGGCATATATTAGCTATTAAATGCAGAAATGGCCCTTATTCCCATGGAATTTTCCAGTACAATTTAATCCATTCAACTTTTTAATCAATTGCTAAATACAAAGTTTTTTTCTGTGTGCTTGGTATTCAAAGGAAAGAAAAAGAGAGATCACCATCTTAGTATCATAGTAACAAAAATGAGATATGAATTAAATGCTATCAAAATAGAGAGCAGGTGACTCATTCAGCCTAATTCAGTCTTAAGGCTTCACAGACATTGGAACTGGGTTTAAGTTTATAGGATGGATCTTGGGTCCTCGGAAGCCTTGAAACTCCATTTAAAATGCTGTGTGTATATATACAAGGTCTGACCATATAGTATTCAGCCATGATATGAAAAATAGAAACATTTACTGAAGAAGATACAAGATACAAGAAACATTGTATTTAGGACAATGATGCCTCTGTCGTCATTAAAGTATGTATCTTGGGACCTCACACAATTCTCCCAGTCACCATCAGCTGCCCCATTATATTTTCCTGAATCTCACTGACAATCTGAAATCTCTTCCTTTGCAAAGGTGATTTTAATTTGGGGAAAGTCCAGAAGTTGCAGGGCACCAAATAGGGGTTGAGTCACCTGGGTAATTTGATGTTTCACCAAAAAACTCTATACAAGATGTGATGCATTGTTGTGGTGAACCTGCCAGTTACCAGTTGCCCATAGCTGTGACCTTCTGAATCAGCTGAATATTTTCTGCACAGGAATGTTAAAGCTCAATGTAAAATCTGATGCAGATTCATTGCTCTACTTGCTTAGTCGTTTTGAATGTGATGGCCACACAGTACACATGCTCACTCAATGGCATCTACTGCCCCCACTGACTAGTACAGTCATCATTATTAATGCATGCACATTCCAATCCACTCTCCTTGGCTTCCAGGTTACATCGATGTTGTTCAAACAATTCTCATTATATTGACAGTGGTTGGACATTCAGGACAGACCTTGTATGCATATATGGAATTAAACATGTATAGTTCAAAAAAAACATATGACACATATTTCCTTCATACCTGAAATTAAAAATCACTATAGGGACACTGTCAGGAAAGGAAACAGATACAGTACAAATCAAACTACATAGTGAGATCAGCCTGAAACAAGAGCTTTAAAAATACAGTCTATTACATAGACCTTGAACCAACTTTTCTACATGTGCTATGCCAGTACACGAAGGCCAAGCCTGATGCTTTTGTCAAAAATGTGCTTTCCTGATGGCATTTTGTCAGAAAAGGCAAAGATTTTCCAATTTTCTGAGAGAGATTTATAAACAGTATTGGACCAATTCTGATTACTTTTACACTGAAAATTAGAGGTGGAGGTGATAAATCAATTTTAATGATTATACTCAGCACAAGGACAATCAGCTTTTTGCAGACTGATGTTCTGAATGATATCCATTCTCCTACAAAGTAGTTTAGAGCATTTCAGCTGCTGGTGTAAATGTAATATGCAAAATACCCAATAAAATGGGATTCTCTGATCATCAGTCAGAAGGGGAAATTTTCCTCTTTTTTGTAAGTACTTCTTTTAAGCCTGGGGAGGGGAGAATAAAATGCCCAATCTCAACAATGAGGAAGAAATAATCTAGTCATATGAAAGTTAGGAGGCTTGCCATAATTTAAAGCTCAGGTCTCTGAATAAATATAATAATAGTAAAACCAACAACAAGATCTCACTTACCTGTGTCTGTACTGCTAGTTATTCCCATAGGGGTCCAGGGGTGTCAAACTCATTTACTCATCAGCCACAAAGGCTGATTGCCTCGTGGTTGCCTTCAAAGGGCTGAATGTTATTTCAACTCCTTGACAGTTAAGGACTAGTTACATTTATACAGTCCTAAAATTATTTCGGCCCTTTGAAGGTCACCGTGAGGCTGATGTGGCCCCCAGTAAAAATGAGTTTGACACCCTTGCCATAGTCCCTAATATGAATAAACAGACAACCTCCAATTTGTACACATGTCCTTTTCTAGAAGCTCTTTCATAGGGTGGCTGTTTGGAATTCAGTAAGTCACTTACAACCCATGGCTTGCTCTCCAGGCTAGTTACAAAACCTGGCTCACTCGACAAACATTTACTGAACATCAACTTAACTCACAGGATTGTTGAATTAGAGCACTAGAAATTCTGGGCCCCGAATGAGGAAAAGCCTGCCATGCAAATAAGAGGAGCAAAGTGGAGGAGACATGCCAAGGAGGAAAATTCAATCCTGCCCCATTTCCCTTGCAGTTCTGGAACAGATCATTTTGATTCTCTGTTCCCTCCAATCTGCGTTTCTGAGCCCCCTCTGATTTCCAGGGCCCTCTGTCCACAAGTTTTGGCATGTTCCACAGTCCCACCTGCAACCCAACCTGTGTTCAAGATTACCCCACCCTTCAAGGTGTCCTAAGCTCCAGAAGTAAGGACAGGACCACCCTCTCTGGTTCATTTCTGGAGATTATAGGCTTGAAACCAAACATAACTGGCCTGAAATCCCAGATTCCCCCATTCTCAGCTAGATGGCTTTTGACTAAATGATATACCATAATGTAAAATTATGGGCTCTTGATACAGATGGCATAGGATTAAACCTTGACTCCTAGCTCAATAACCTTGGGCATAGCTCTCAATTGCTCTATCCTTCAGTTTTCTTAACTATAAAATGGAGAACACAAGATAACTTACCTCATGCTGAGAGAATTAAGTTAAAGACTTAAAGCATCTGGAAGAATCCCTGTGCTCAATAACTGTTAGCTCTATTGTTTACCTCTCTGAGCCTCTGCTTCATAATCTGTAAAAGGATGACATCTGCCTTGAAGGATGGTGATGAGTATTACATGTAACACATAAAGTACCTAGCACAATGTATTTTACAAGTAAAATGCAAGAATTGTTAGTTTTCTTTTCCTTCTTTCAATGTATCAGTATTCATCCTTCTGCTAAGAGGAAGCAAATTGCCGAAAATAATTAATGTATCTTTTAACTCTAACACACTTTTTTGTGTTACAAAAAGAGACTGTTTCCACAATGCCAAGGCAGGGAATTCAGTTGATAACAATTGAAAGAGAACTACTCTAGGAGGGCCAAGATATCTAAGTGGATGCAGGCAGTTACTGTAGAAGGCAGAAGGCAGAAAGCAACGTCAGCATTGCGATGCAGTGCTGGGAAAACGCAGCTGCCAGGAGCCCTGATTCTGTACCCAAGATGGCAGCACTATTAGAATTAATGGTTTCAGGCAGTTGCACAAAGAGACAGAAATAAAAGCACTATACCACACAACAAGAGTGACCTTTTATATAGAATAGGAAGGTTGGCTGGTTACCCATTTCTGTTTTGTCACTTGCACATTGTTGGGTATCTGCCATGGCAATGGTCTGACCACTATGACTTTTTTCTTGGTCTTCTTTCCAGGCTTTCTGATTTCATTCACCCCATGAACATTCTCTCCAGATTTTAGTGCTTAGTCCTTAAGGCGCAGCTGGCAAGCGCAAGGCCTGCGGGCTGAATCTGGCCCTCCACCTTGTTTATCTGGCCCAGCACCTTGTTTCTGCCCAGGGGCAGCAGTGCTGAGTTCCTTGTCCTTAGTTAAGGAGTTGTTACATTTATACAGTCCTAAAGTTACATTCGGCCCTTTGAAGGCAACTGCAAGGCTGAAGTGGCCCCCGGTGAAAATGAGTTTGACACTCCTGCCTTAAAGGCTCCAACTACCATATATTATATTAGTAGATCAGCAATTTTCAACCAGTGTGTCACAGGAGACTCACTGGTGTGTCAAGAGTTTTTAAAACATGTAATACCTCACTATTTGGTCAGGGACTCTGACATCTTTCCCTTTAGATTGTCAAATAAAAAAAATGACAACAGTGAACACAAAAATAGGCATCCAGTGTAAATGAATCAAAATTATACCTATTTTTTGCCAGATAGGCAGAAATATATTTTTTGGTGTGCTGCAGAATTTTAGTAATTAGTTTACGTGTGCCGTGGGATGAAAAAAATTGAGAACTGCTGATACAGACGCATCCAGTTCTTTGACTCCAACTTTGATTTTTCTTCTGCACTCCAGATTCTTACTCATGTAGCCACTGCTTACTGGTCACTGCCACCTGGATGCCTCAAAGACACCTCTACCTCAATATGACATTATCTACATCCTTCACCTGCTCCCCAAACCTGCTCCTCCTCTGCTACTTCAGACTTCCACACGTTCATCCGACCAGAAAGAACAGAAACCTGGGAATCGGTGGAAACAGAGAGATGGGTATGGTGTAACTTTGCCCTGAAGGCATAGTCAGTTTCATAGAGTAGATGCATATAAATTTCTTCCTGTTCTTAAAACCAGCAATAAATTCTCTTGGCACTCTTGTGGAACTTAGACTTCTTATTAGATTATTTTGAAGTACATCACAGATATTGCATAATTTAATTTGTAAATACTTCTGTATCTCTAAATGACAAAACTCTTTCTGCAAGCATAGCTATCATGCTGTTACCATGATTTAAAATAGTAATAATAGTTCATTGATATCATTAATATTCTTTTCCAGTTTCCCTGATTTTCTCATAACTTGTTTTATAGTTTGTTTGAACAAAATATGATCTAAAGTTTTTATATTGCAATTGATCTTAAACATCTCTCTCACTGTCATTTTCTCACTTTGTCTCCTCCCTTTTTCATGTTTTCTTACAAAAGGCAATACATAATAAAACACTCAAACATAAGTATGTTTGTGTTAATAAGTTATTATAAAGCAAACATCTTTGTTACCACAGCCCCGGTCCAGGTATAGAACATTGCCAGTCACCTTCCACATGCTCTATGTCAGTTCCAGCTCTTTTACTACCGGCCAGAGTAGCCGCTATCTACACTTTACAGCAAAATCACTGCTTGTTTTCATTTATAATTTTATCACCTCTCTGTGTGTCCTTAGACACTTATAGTCACATCTATTTTTAAATTTGTCTTATATGTTTCTTTTAGTCAATACATTCCCACATCATGCCTTTGTTTTTATTACAATTTATCTGTTGAGTAACTGAAGGCATTTGGCATCTACAGTTTTCCACAGTCTGGATTTTGCTGACTGCAAACTCATGGTTCAGATCAATACATTCCTTTGTTCTCTGTACTTCTCACAAAATGGCAGCGGTATCCAAAAGTTTAATCCACTCGGCACAATTATTATGCTATTATTCTTTCATCAAAAGTACTATGTCTGGCTGTTACTCTTCTTGTGATGGTAGCTGTCATTGATGCTTGATGCTTAGATTCATTGGGTCATTGGGGGTTACAAAGTGATTATATATTTTTATAAAACATGTCTCTCTGCAGCTTTTTATAACATTTCTTACAGGAAAGACAGAATAAATACTCAATTTCCCCCCTTTCTATACCAGTTTTCAAGATAAAAAATTCATTTCCTATTATCATCCAAATGTAACCAATTAAATATTCTGAAATAGCATTATGAACTTCTATGGACTTAAACTTAATTCATGGGATTTAAGCTATTATAATTTATACCTTTACTGAAATTCAAATTTTTCCACTTTGGCCAATGGAAAACTCTTAAAATTCACTCCTAACTCATTTCATTAATGACTTAAACAGAGACAGATGCTAAAATTTTCAACTATGATTATGGAATTGCCTATTTTGTCCTGTACTTCTTTCAACTTTTACTTCATGCATTTTGTAACACTGCTATTAGGCATGTATAGTTTAATTATTTTTATACCTTCCCGATAAATTGACCCTTTTATTATTCTGAAAAGTCCTCTTTTATCTCTAATCATACTCATTGTCTTAAAGTCTATATACTTTTGGTATATACATTCCACCCTCCTCATTTTTATCCATCATTTAATTTTGATTTACATTTGTTCCACTTTCTGTTAATCTTAAGGCATTATCTATTGTGCTCATTTGCTGTTACGTTCCCCTTACTTTAGCTTCATTCCTAAAATGACTTCTAAGTTCTTACTGAGTTTTATAATCTCTGAACTTTCATAATTCTAATTTATTCATGTTAATCTTTCTCATCTCGTATCATTTCTTAATGTTTTTAGTTCCTTTTTGAAATGGTTTATTATATGTCCTTCTGGCATGCTTTTTCCCCATAGAATATTATTCTGCTTCTTATTCTCCCTTTTCTTATAATTCCAAATGGGAGGTTTACCCAGATTATTTTTTGTTTTCTGAGTTTTACAATTTGGCAAGATTTTTTTCTTAACAGAGATTCCTCTTCAAAAGTACGGTCTTGAGATTTCCCGACTCTGCTCTGCTCTTCTTGGTCTTCTCTTCCCTTCCTCTACACAGGGTGGGGTGAAAGCAGGGTTGCAGGTGTTCGTTTGGAAAATAATGCAACAATTAACAAATTATAATACAGGAATTAACTGTTTCACATACTTGCAACTGTAAACTACTTTTTCCCCACCCTGTACTAGCCTGATCGTGTTTACTTTTTTAAAATCCTCACCCAAGAATATGTTTATTGATTTCAGAAAGAGAGGGAGGGAGAGTGAGTGAGAGAGAGACACCAACTGGTTGCCTCCCATAAGCATCCTGATCAGGGATCAACACTCAACCTTCTGGTGCCCGGGATGACACTCCAACCAGTCCAGCCACTTAACCGGGGCCTGATCTTGTTTACTTTTGATACCATTCCCAGTCATTTCTCCACATCATGGGTGGCTGTTCTTCAGAGTTCCAATGCACTAGAAAAATTCCAAACCCTCTAGAATTTCTTACTATAAGCATCTTGGACTCACTCTTCCCAATTTCAGCTGCTGTTCTTAAATTGACTCACCATACCTCTTAGTGAGCACACACTGGCTTTTGGGGGGTTTGTTCTCCAGTCTGCCAGATATCACCTTATTTCCATCTACTCCTTTTCCCTAGAGACATTGATTTTGTATGGGTCATGTTTGTGGTTTGTCTCATTTGTTTTATTGAAAGTGATTCTTGTGGGTAACTTGACACTGAGTATTGTCTTAAATGTTGTCCAGGAGTTTTGGGCTTGGGCTTATGTGGATATTCTAAGATATTAAAAAACTGCTGCTGTCACATGTGCCACCTTCCAATACTAGCATTTCTGATTAAACATTTCCCAAATCCCTGAGATGTGAAAGAGACCACAGGTGGACTGTGCCCACAAATAAGGGCCAACATGAAAACCCATACGAGTAATAAAATGCAGTATTGACTAGTCAAGGAATTGATATTCACCAGATGAATTAGCAATTTCCAACTTCATTGAGCAGAGAATGAAAGTGGGCAACATTTCTCAAATTGTATTTCATGGGAAGTTAACAGAAATGAGGTACTTTTAGTAGTCAGTGAATGCAGTTTAAGAGATAATGGGTTAAGGCAGTGTGTTCTCTAGCACATCCTTTAAAATGTTATAAGGTGAGGAAGCAGTGAAAGATTTGTATAAAGTCGCTAAAGAAGACATTAAAGATCTGATGAGAAAAATCTGTTTCTACATCAACTCAACAAATAATTTCTGCCATTTTTGAGAGGGTAAAATGCCCTCCAGTTTGCTTACCATGTACCAAGTGACGGTTGGTTTGACACTGGGAGGGAAAAATCCATCTATATTTGGACAAGTGATCTTCTGAACACTATATTCTATATACAGTTTGTGCACGGGGACTTTCATGGGAGAATTGAAGCAGCTATCTTTTTGGACAACTTCCAGAGGAAATGCAACTTTGCTGCAATATGTGGTGTTCCTGAAAAGAGAAATATGCAATGAATGGGAAGTTTCATTTGTATTTGTTTTAATGCAGTAAATGCATTTTTTAAAAAGCTAAGTGAAGTAATGCCATGTATTGAGACTTTATATGTGCAAGTTCATATGAGAAATACATTACGGAGGCATTTCCTAAATCAATTGACATCACAGAATAAAAACAGACATAATTAACTACTATTGATATACTAAAATATTTGTATTTTTAAATATGCTCCTAAACATGTATATGCGTTTGTCTGTATGTATATATACATATATGTATGCATGTATACGTATATTTAATTTTGTGCTTCAAACATTCTCAATAATATTCAGTGCTAGTAAGAGAAACATGAGAATACCATTTTAACTCATGGCCGATAATGATATAAACAACCTTTAGAAAATTAATATATTTCTAAAACCATTAAAAATGTCTTAGCTTTTGCCCTAGTAATCTTATTTCTGGAAAAATTTTCACTTGATAGAATATGGCAAATTCATAACAGGGGGAGCACATGATCAAAAGTGTCCATCCAGTGCTTGATTGACAAGGAAAACACAGAAATCAATTTTAAAAATCTATAAAATATGAAGATTGAAATGAAAATCATGGTATAACCATTCAAAGCTATTGTAGATATCCATAAAAAATCAAGCATGAAGGAAAAAACTAACAAATGCATAAAACATGTTAGGATGGCTGGAGATAGTGTTTTTAATGTTTGCACAGGTTGTTTTGTCTACATGGAGGGCTCTTCTTATCCCATTACCCCACGTTTCAAAAGGAGGTCTAATATGTGATCCTCTACATACCCCAAATTAGGCCTCTAGTTCTCTGAGCACTTCAGACATTCCCTTGTTCTGATTTTCTGTTCTGTTCTTCTTAATTTATTATATTTCAAACAAGGGCATAACCATGTGTGTTTACTTATATTCCTCACATCTAGCATAATGCCTAAACTTTCAGGAGATGATGAATAAATATTTGTTAAAAATGAATGGGATTGATGTAAAACTTGTGTGCACACACAGGAAAATATATGATAAAAATAAGTGATTTTTAGGGTGATGGGTAAGTGGGTCTACCCTGTTAATAATTTCTACTTAAAGTATCAAATACATATCAATCATCAATGACTCATGAATTAAGACTAAATACAATGGAAGGAGTAGGGTTATGCATTCTCCTCTCCAAGATGGGAGGAGAGGGTGTTTAAAGATGACTCATGACAATGGTAATAAGGTGGGAAGGGAGAGTAGAAGGTATGATTTCTATGAACAAATAATAAGCATCTATCAGATAAAAGTATTCTATAGAAAGTATTACAGAAAGTAAATTTCAGATACATTTTCTGATTTTTTAATAAAAGACAATTAACAGAGATTGGGCTGACTTTTCCAACTCCAAAAGTCAAATCTGGATGTTATCTTAATAGGGGTATTAAAGCAAGAATACAAGCAGTAAAATCCTAGAAACTGAATCTTAACCTGATGGCCTTAAAGACATCAGGCTTATGATTTCAGTGGTTCGCTTTGCCATCTCAGTTTAGGAATCAACTCATGACAATGAGAAACTTCTGGTGTCCCCACAAGACAAGTTTAATTTTAGATTTTCTTTAGACACATAGAAAACAGGCAGACAGGTAAACTGAAGAAACAATCTGAAAATTAATAAAATAACATTAAAGGTATACTTAACAACCATGCAGCCCTGCTCCTGTAATGTCAAAGAAGATTAGAAAAGTCTAGGAAAAGCTCTAATGAGTAGTTGGTTGTTGAAGAAAAGGAAATAGAGATACTGAAACACTAGAATGCATAGTAGAGACCAAGGTCATCCAGAAAGCTACCGGTGACCACTTCCCAGATATTTGCTAATGTCCACATACAAATGTTAATGGGTTAACAATTGTTAAAGGTGGAAAGGAGCTCAAAGAGCATGTAGGCTGATTTTTTGTGCAGATATACAGCTAGTAATGCTCTTGGACATGGTCAGATGTGGCTATGATCACTAGCTATGCAATGGCAGAGGTAGGATGATAGCCTAGGTTTTCTGTCTTCTAATCCAGTGCTCTTTCCACTATAATCTTTTCTAACCTTTCCTACAGAGAAGTATTAAGATATAAATAATGGACACGTGACTTTTTCAGGCTCCTTGGGAGCCCACACTCCAGTTTAGAGTCCACCTCAATAAAATTAAATAGTCACATGAGAGCCTGAGAAGGGCCATCAGAGTTAAGGGACTCCCAAGGCCACAGTGATCCATATGTTTTCTGTGATAGAGAAGAGGTTCTTCTCCCCTTAATCATTACACAGTTTAAATTTATCAAAGCATAGTCCTAAATTCTCCATCAGAGAACAGTTAATACCCATGAATGACATGGGGCATTCAGAAGGTCTGGGATTAGCTATTGTTATGTTATGTTATGTTACTGTAATTTGTTGTCTTGTGTTATTCAGCCTTATTATTATAGGCCTAGTCCAAATTGTGTCCTCTCAAGATTCATATGTTGAAGTCCAAACTCTCAGTACCTCAGAATATGACTGCATTTGGAGAAAAGCTGTGCAAAAAGACAACTAAGGTCAAATGAGGTCATATGGTTAGATCCTATCCAATATGAAGGATTAGAAACCAAAGGGGAGACCATGGAGAGAATACAGCCTTCTACAAGTCAAAGGGAGATGATTGAAACCAACCCTGTCAACACCTTGATTTTGGAATTCAAGCCTCCAGAACTGTGAGAAAACAAATTTTTGCTGTTTAAACCACCCAGGCTATAGTATTTTGTTATGGCAGCCCTGGAAAACCAACGTATTTATTAAATAGTAAGAAACAATGTAAAAAATACATAACACAGATGGGAGTTATTTATTTTTTTTAAGTTTTATTTATTTATTTTTAGACAGAGGGGAAGAGAGGGAGAAAAAGAGGGAGAGAAACTTCAATGTGTGGTTGCCTCTCGCACGCCCCCTATTGGGGACCTGGCCTGCAACCCAGGCACGTGCCCTGACTGGGAATGGGACCTGCGACCCTTTGGTTCACAGATTGGTGCTCAATCCACTGAGCCACACCAGCCAGGGTGGGAGTTTAAAAAATAAAACCTAGAAGCAAAAAGGAACCTTGGAGAAAAAAGTAGCTAAAGAACTAAGCTTTAAAATAATTATTTGTCAGAGAGACCTCAGTTTAATTATTTTTTCATAGCAAAAGCAACAAAAATTGGTAGTATAGGAAAAAATAAGTATTTTGTGGAGTAAAATGCAAAGTTTACATGAACTTTTAAGAAAAAAGTGGATTTGAAAGAAGTTTTGTGCAAAAATGGAGTGCTTTGGATTATATCCCTAGATTCCCAGGGATATGGTGCCCATTTGCTTCTTAGGGGGATTTTTGTAGAAGAGTTTGAAAAGCATTGTTCTAATTATGTATGATGCCTGCAAGTACTCTTTCTTCTATAAAAGGCATCTCAGGATTTAACTCTGTTTAAGGCATTTTGAAAGAAGACAATAACAGATACCAATGGGTTCTACTCCCTGCCTCGCATATTGTCTAGCAGGGGTGTCCAACCTGCGGCCGGCGGGTCTCCTGTGACCCAGGATGGCTATGAATGTGGTCCAACACAAAATCATAAATTTACTTAAAACATCATGAGATATTTTTGTGATTATGTGTCACAAGGTATTTAATATGTGGCTCAAATACAACTCCTCTTCTTCAAGTGTGGCCCCGAGATGCCAAATGTCTGGACATGCCTGTGACTCTAGAGGAATAGATGCCTCTGGTGGGGACAAAGTGTAGGCAGGTTCTGTCATCAGGGAAAGGGGACAAATAAACAAAGCTGCACCCTTAGACAACCTGATGTATGTCAAAGGATGGAAAGGAACCACCTACGAAGAATGTTCTCAGGAGCACAATGATTTTCTCCTCACACTTCTTTCAGCCATGCTTAGCTAAGCCATTGAGGTAGAGTGTTCATAACTTTTTCTAGATGCTTCCTTCCCCTCCACAGCTTCATTGCACATGCCATGCATCATCTAGCTCAAGACCTAGGGACTAAATGAAAAGGAGAATCTCACCACCAAAACTCAGCCTACCTTAACATGCAGGTATAGTTGCCCGTGTCATTAAGGAGGGTGGGCCTGAACCAGAGCACGTCTTTCTCCTTACTAATGCGGTTCTCAGGGAGGCGGAAGTTAATTGGTTCCTCAAGATCCCGGTCCTGCCTGGTCCAATACCAGATCAGAGTAAGGCCAGCTGAATGGGCTGTGCTGTAGTTATATTTCAAGAAGTGTTCAAAGAGTGGGCACTTGATGCGGGCAGGCTCATTTTCAAACACTTGGATCTGCCTCATTGTGTCTAGTCCCCAGTCATCGCAGCGTTCTGGAACAATCAAAAAGAAAGAAAAGGCAGATGAATCACTTCACATTAAATGATTCTGGGGATCACACTTTCTTTCTGGGACACCCAATCTTTCCCTGGAAACTCCTTCTCTCGTCATCTTTAATCACCTCTCTTTAATAACTTCATACAATAGTCTCCTGTGGTGTGAAGAAATGACTTTCCCCTCATTCCTTTATCATTTTATGACTATCTTTTGGATAATAATTTCACT
The DNA here is from genome assembly GCA_028533065.1 of Trachops cirrhosus. Taxonomy (NCBI): domain Eukaryota; kingdom Metazoa; phylum Chordata; class Mammalia; order Chiroptera; family Phyllostomidae; genus Trachops; species Trachops cirrhosus. The sequence goes on from CM052539.1 coordinate 147,878,163, forward strand.
TAATAGCTCAATCCTGTTGAACCCTACAAGGCACAGGGAAAATCTCACCAGAAACAGAAGTCATGTAGGGATCTCAGTGGGCCATGGACGTCAGCTGTTACATCACATGTCTTTCTCATTTTGAAATTCAGACATGCCATTGTGTACCATTGTATACCATTTGTTCATTAATCAAGTATTAAGTAAAGATCTACCATGTGCCCCTTAGGCATAGTTAGGCTCTGGAGGTACAACAGTGAGCAAGAGCAGATATAGTTCCTGACCTCATCGAATTTACAGTCTAGAGAGCAAGATAAACAAAAACAGAATTTCTTAAGTAAGTACTGTTTTATGACTGTGATAAGTACTAAGATAACTGGAAATTTGTGCTAGTGTTGTTCAACCATCATGTAAATAAAATGTTAGACAAATGATAAAAAATGAACACACAAAAAGCCAGAAGTCATGTGCTCTTTGAGCCCTCTGGGGACAGAGGCGAGTCTCCTCGGGGCTCCTGACTATGTGGGGCTAGATCTGTGCCTGCCAATAGCGGTAGAATGGGAGCCACATACGTGGCTTCAGATAGCCTGGTTGGCCACATCAGAGTGTTTTAAAAAGCAGATACAATTAGTTTATATATTTTGTTGAACTTTATATATCCAAAACACGCTAAATGCATCAATGAGCTGTTTTATATTTACATTCTCTTTTTTGTTCTAAATCTTCACAATGTGTTTTATACTTACGGCATATCTCAATTTGAGCTAGTCACATGTGTCTATGGACACCATATTAGGCAGGAGGATTCAGACCTCAAGAAGTCAAGAGGTCTCACTGATACCCATTGGAGAACAAAGGTGCTATAGTTTCAACAACGTAGAGTCAAATAAATTTGTAATGACTTTTATAATTTATTTTGATTTTTAAAAATATTTTTATTTACTTATTTTTAGAGAGAGGGGAAGGCATAGAGAAAGAGTGAGATAAACATCAATGTGTCCTAGTCTATCACCTGTCCCCTGCTGGGCACCTGGCCTTTAACACAGGCACGTGTCTTGACTGGGAATTGAACCAGTGACCCTTTGGTTCGCAGGCCAGAGCTCAATCCACTGAGCTACACCAGCCAGGGCTATAATTTATTTTATAACAAAAAGTAATCACTTGTGCATACAGGACAAAATGATAACAAATGTCTTTTTTTTTTTTTTTAGTTTTAAAAATGATATATGGATAGAGGGCTCCAGATGTCACCATGTGGAGTCCAGAACAGAGAGGCCAGGGCTGATGGAGACTGACAGGCCCAAAGCTATCACTTTAAAATGGTTTTCTTTCTTCCTTGCAACCCTCACCTATATACACACACATGCATATGTATACATGTGTTATTATTTAATTATGTAATATGCCCTACATTTCAGCTGGTATTAAAACTTTTCATCCTAAGGTGAACACTTTGATAAAATATATGTAATGTCATAATTTAGGAAATGACATTTTACAATAAAATAGTTATACCACTTTTAAATCATATGCAATAAAACTAATTTATCATATACCAATATCTACCTAAAAATATGTAAACAAGATTTCTTTTAACCATTGGTAATTCTATATTTTCCTTTTTCTCCTTGAACTTGTTTTGATTCCACTATTTTCACAAAAAAATTTATTTTATTAAAATATATTTTCATGTGATAATTTTTAACTTTTCATCATTTTACTTTTCTGTCCAATATATAATACTCTGTGTTGAAAAGTTGAATTTTATTCTAATTATAGCATATACAATTGAAATAATATATTTTCAACTTTATAAGTAATTATTAAGTATAAACTATAAACTTATATTAGAAATCATCTCTTTACAATAATCTGGAAGGGCTATTTTCTAATGAGAGGGGTTAGGCATTAGTTGAAAATGTTTTATGTATACATAAGCATTGAGGAAATTTACCCACAACCAAGAACAAAGAGTGTTTACTTCTAGCACAGTTATTCAGTTCTTTAAACTCATTTGGAGATTTATGCCCCATTTATATTTTAACCATCAGAAATTATTTTTAACTACCTATCACTAGACATCTCTGGAAGATAGAATTTAAAAAACCAGACTTCACACTCCTCCTTAAATCCACATCCTTTGCAATTTGATGCTATAAGTCTTCTAATCAAGAAGGAGAGTCTATTTTCCCACACCTTGGATCTGGGCTGTTCTTGTGACTTACACTGACCAACAGAATGCAGCAAAAGTGATTTTGTGTCAATTCCAAGCCTAGGACCTACAAGCTTTTTTTTCTCTTGGAACCCTGCTACCACCATAAGAATAAGCCCAGTGTTATAGAATATTTGTATCCCCCCCCCCAATTCATACTCTGAAACCATAATGTGATAGTTTTTGTAGGTGGAGACTTTGGGAAGTGATTAGGTTATAAAGGTGGATTCCCCATGATGAAATTTTCCTTATAGGAAAGGAAAGAGTTAGCTTCTCTCTCCCTCTCTCCCTCCCTCCCTCCCTCTCTCTCTCTCCCCCACACCCCCCGACTCTCCCCTCACCCTTCACCCCCCCATCTCCTCCCCTCTCCCTGTCACCTGAGGACAAAGTGAGAAGGCAGCCCTTTGCACATT
>CM052539.1:147880866-147897801 GCA_028533065.1 Trachops cirrhosus
TTGTAGCAGCCAGAATTGACTCAGATACTCAGGAAAGCTTATGAGTAAATAAGAGACACCTGCAGTAGAGCTGAGGAACCCTAGCTGGCAGCTGGCCAGCCTCCACCAGCATGCTGTGTGGCCTTTCACAACTGTCCAGGGATGAACGGCAAGCTCAGCCTGGTTTACCCAAGCCAAACTTCTGTTACCAGAACTGACCAGGCAAGCCACAGACTCATGAGAAAAATATCTATGCAATCAATACAATGAAGTTTGTCACTGAAGTTTATGGTTGGTCATTAGGCAAGATTTAGGGAACAGCAGATAACTGATAGAACAACTAAATTAGTGGCTACTTTAAGTTTGATAAAAGCCAAGGATTTGAAGCTTTATGACTTGTAAAGGGATTTGTAAGTAAGTAATAAATCTCTAAGTAAATATTAGATCTGGGAAATTTAACAAACTGACTTTTCTAAGACTCAACAAATTGCTATTGTTTATAATTGCTGTGCTTTCATTTAGGAATACCTTTGAAAATCCAATATACAGAGAGAGAATTGTGGGATCAAAATGTTGTTCATGTCAATATAAACTTGATAATAAAGTATTTTTATAAAACATCTACCTTATCACATTCTTTAAATTATTTTCAGTAAAGCTCAAAATTGCAGAATTAGCTCATTCAATTTACAGAAAATTACAACCATAGTTTTTCAAATAACTATGTCAGACTGACTACATGCATCCAATAACACTCCTTTGTGAAACTCCACAAAAACGAAAGTAATTTTTTAAGACACAACTCCAAGCAACAGCAAAAATGGGAGAAAAGATAACAGAAACAAAATGAACAAGTGGTAACCAGCTTAGCTCATTGAAAATGAAAAACCCCAAATCAGCAGAGTAAAGCTGGAAGACAAACCCAATCTGCAATGCAGATTACAGAAAAGACCCAGGAGGAACTATAAGCAGCAAGATAAAAAATCATTAGTGCTGTTCACCAATATTTCTGGGTTCTCTTCCTAGGAATGTTACAAGATTATAGTTATATTCCCCTCTAAAATAAGGATAAGCTATTTTAAGGGCCAGAGTTTATTTCACCATGTTCCCTTCCTTTCCATCTTGGGAAATATGAAAGGACAGACCCTGACACTCCCTTAGCTGAGATCCCCTGATACGGATCATATATAGCAGAGTTTTGTTGTGCTAAATCATAAAAAATAGGAATTTGCTTTGTATTAATATGAGTAATCTTTTTTAAAGACTTCATTTATTTATTTTTAGAGAAAGAGGAAAGGAGGGAGAAAGAGAGGGAGAGAAACATCAATGTGTGGTTGCTTCTCAAGCACCCCCTACCAGGGACCTGGCCTGCAACCCAGGCATGAGACCTGACTGGGAATTGAACCAGTGACCCTTGTTTCACAGGCTGACATGGCACTCAATCCACTGAGCCACACCAGCCAGGGCTGAATAATCTTTTAGTTTGAGGCAAACGCAATCAGTTATCTCAAAAATGAGGAGAGGGAAGAGGATGGTGAAATAAGGACAATCAGATAAAACATATGTTGAATGTGACACCCTTTATTCTAATCCACTCTCCTAGCACTCAGTAATGTTTCTCACTCAGCTCCCTTGAAATATCAGTGAGACCTTTACCCACCAGGCAAAAGAATGAATGAATCTTCTATGGGAAATTTGACTAGCTTCAGAAGAAAAATCTAACACTCTTAATACTAGTGATTCATTAACCAATAAAATTGTACAGGCACACCATCCAACAGAAAAGCTCAAGGTTAACAAGCCTCGCATTCACATTTAGAATTTTATTTTTTCTTTCAAAATTTATTTATTTATTTATTATTGTATTTCCCATTGCCATTGAGTTCCCTTATATGTCCTTTCCCCCAGCAATCACCATACTGTTGTCCATGTCCGTGAGTCCTTCTTCATTTTTGCTCAATTCTGCCACCTCCAATGCTCCCCTCTCCTTAGCTGTCACCCTGTTCTCTATGAGTCTGTCTCTGTTTTCTTTGTCAGTTCAGTTTGCTCATTAGATTCCACATACGAGTGAAATCATATGGTATTTGTTTTTTTCCGACTGACTTATTTCACTCAGCATAATATTTTTGCATTTAATATTATTTTGCATTAGTTTTCCAGTGTACAGCATGGTGGTTGGACAATCACGTACTTTACAGAGTGGTCCCGCTGACATTTCAAGTACCTGCCCCGCACCATACATAGTTATTACAATATTATTGACTGTTTTCCCTAGGCTGTGCTTTACATCCCTGTGACTATTTTATAACTATTAATGTGTAGTTCTTAATTCCTTTACCTTTTTCAGCCACGTCCCCAACCCCCTCACATATAGAAACTATCAGTTTGTTTTCTGTATTATGAGTCTGTTTCTATTTTTTTATTCATTTATTTTGTTCTTTAGATTCTATATCAGTGAAATTATATGGTATTTGTCTTTCTCTGTCTGATTTATTTCACTTAGTTTAATACCCTCTAGGTTAACTTCATGCTGTCACAAATGGTAAGATTTCATACTTCATTATGGACAAGTAATATTCCATTGTATGTATGCACCACTACTTTTCATTCATTTGTCTATTGGTGAGCTCTTGGGTTGCTTTCATATCTTGGATATTGTAAATAGAGCTGCCATGAACAAGGAGGTGCATATATTCTTTCGAATTCGTGGTTTGGGTTTCTTCAGATGTACACCCAGAGGGAGATTTGGTGGGTCACAAGGCAGTTCTATTTTTAACATTTGGGGGAAACTACATACTGTTTTCCATACTGGCTGCAGTTATTTACAATCCCACCAGCACTTATTGTTTGTTGCTTTATTATGATAGTCATTCTGACAGGTATGAGGTGATATCACCTGGTATTAATTTGCATTTCTCTGATGATTAGAGATGTTGAATATCTTTTCATTTGTCTAGTGGCTATCTGCATGTCCTCTTTAGAGAAGTGTCTCTTCAGGTCACTTGTTTTTTTTTTGGAATTGAGTTGTATGAATTCTTTATAAATTTTGGATATTAACCCCTTACCAGATATATCATTAGCACATATCTTTCCCCATTCAGTAAGATTTCTTTTTGTTTTGTTGGTGGTTTTCTTTGCTGTACAAACACTATTTAGTTTGATGTAGTACCATTTGTTTATTTTTTCCTTTTGTTTCCCTTTTCCAAGAAGATAGAAAAAATTTGCAAAGAAAAATGTCAGAGTTTATTGCTTACGTTTTCTTCTACAGGCTTTATGATTTTGAAGTCTTACACTTAAGTTTTAATTCATTTTGAGCTTATTCTTATATGTAGTATAAAAACATGGTCTAGTTTAAATGTTTTGCATGAATCTGTCTAATTTTTCCAATAGCATCTATTCCAACAGAAGACTTTTTAATCCATTGTATGTTCTTGCCTCCTTTGTTGAATATTAATTGACCATAAAAACATGGCTTTATTTGGGGTACTCTATTCCATTCTCTTGGACCATAGACCTATTTTGATGTCAGTATCATGCTGTTTTGGATATTATGCCCTTGCAGTGTACTTTGAAATCAAGTAGCATGATTCCTCCAACTTTGTACTTCTTTCTCAATATTGCTGTAACTGTTCTAGGTTTTTTATGGTTTAATACAAATTTTTGGATTATTAATTCTATGCTATGAAAAATGACATTGGTGTTTTAATAGGAATTTCTTTGAATCTACAGATTGCTTTGTGTAGTATGGACATTTAAATGATATTAATTCTTCCTATCCATGAACACAGTATATGCTTCCACCTATTTGTATGTTCTTCAATTTCTTTCTTCAGTGTCTTATAATTTTCCAAGTTCAGGTCTAATACATTCTTAAATTTATTCCTAGGTATTTTTAATGAAATTATACATGGAATTATTTTCTTAATTTTTTTCTGATCATTTATTACTAGAATGTAAAAATGCAACCAATTTCTGAATATTTATTTGGCATCCTGCTTAATTTCTGAATTCATTTATCATTTCTAGTATTTTTTGGTGAAATCTTTAGGGTTCTCTATATACAGTATCATGTCATCTGCAAATAATGACAGTTTTACTTCTTCCTTTTCAATTTGGATGCCTTGTATTTCTTTTCTTGTCTGATTGCTGTGGCTAGGACTTCCAAGTACAATGTTGAATTAGAGTGGTGAAGGTGAATATCCCTGTTTTGTTTCTGATTTTCAAGAAAATACTTTTAGTTTTTCCCCGTTGAGAACAATGTTACTTAGCTCTTGGTTTGTTATTTATGGCCTTCATTATATGGAGGTATGTTCCTTTTATTTCCACTTTGTTGGAAGTTTTTATCATAAATGGGTGCTGAATTTTGTCAAATGCTTTTACTGCATTTATTGGTATGATCATGTGATTTTTTTCCTTTACCTTGTATATACAATGTATTATGTTAACTGTTTTATAATTATTGAACAAACCTTGGATCCCAGGAATAAATCCAATTTGAAAATGGTAAATGATCTTTTTGATATATTGCTAAAATAGTTTTGCTAATATTTTGTTAAGGGCTTTTGCATCTATGTTCATCAGGAATATTGGCATATAATCTTCTTTCTTTGTAGTGTCTTTATCTGGTTTTGAAATCAGGATAATGCAGGACTCATAAAAACTTGAGTGTTCCCTCTTCAAATTTTTGGAATAGCTTGAGAAAGATAGGTGTTAGTTCTTTTTTGAATGTTTGGTAAAATTCATCTGTGATACCATCTGGTCTAGGAATTTTGTTTATTGTGAGTTTTTTTATTATTGCTTCAATTTCATTGGTTGTAATAAGTCTGTTCATATTTTCTATTTCTTCTTGATTCAGTCTTGGAAGATCACATTTAGAATTTTCAGCTGGCTTCTTAACCACTTCTTATAAATAAATAGAGAGTCCCAGAACACATCTGAGAAAAGTTTTGGCCATGAAAGGGAACATCCAAATGAACAATATAAAGGAAAGTGTGAGAAAAATCAAGATTATTAAAGAAAAAAATCTTTAAAAAGCCACCATCATTAACATCCTCCCAGAAATAGGGGAACTGCTGCATTAATGAAGCAAGAACAAGATGATATAAGAAAGTCAAAGAGAAAAAAGCTCATTAAAATAAAAAATGCAGAACATTAAAACTTAATAAATGAGTTGCTTGAAAGTTAAAGTTGAGAATTTCCTAAAATGTAGAGTAAAAAGAAATAGAAAAAAGATAAGAAAATTATAAAACCAGTCCAGGAGTGTCAATATCTCAATAGCAAGAGACCTAAAACAAAGAAATTTAAAAGAAGAAGAAGAAAACTCTCAATTAACTAATTCAAAGGAATCCTAGAACTGAAATACATAAGCTTCTATATTAAGAGGACCTGTCAATTCCCATAGCATAGTGGATGAAAACAGACACCTCAAGAATATTTTTTAAAACTGGGTAAAGAAAAAATTATACAAATCACCAGAAAGTAAGAAAGAACGGAAAAAATGGTTACATACAATAGACCATAAATCAGAATAGCTTTGGACCTTTCAAACATAAGACTAAAAGCTAGAATATAATGAAGCAATTCACTTAAAAGAACATTATTTCCAGTCTTGTATCTAAACCCAACAAAACGGCAAGTGTGAAGGTATCATTTTCAACTAAGCAATTTTATATTCCATGTGTTTTTTATCAGAGAGATTCTCGGGAGTACATACCACTAGAATGAGAGAAAAAGTCAAGAAAAAAGAAAACACAGAATCAGGGAATAGGGATCCATCTGGAGAGGGGAAGGGTCCCTGAATGATAGTGAAGGAGATCTCTGGATGATAGCTGTGCAGTGGGGCTTGTTGATGGATCAGTGTAAATGGCAGGAAATGGAAAGGTCCAAGAAAGAAAAAGTAATAATTGCAATTGATTATCTGATTAGGCTAGCACTGTGTAAAATTATGCTGAAAGACAATTGAAAGTTATGAAAATTGTTAGCAAAAGATACAAATTAAAGTAAGAACATGAAAGCAAAGCAAGTATGAATGATTATTAATTCAACCAAATATTGTAATAGTATTGTATAGGGAAGAATGAATAGACAAAGTAGAGGAGGGTATAGTAGTTTAAGAGAAAGGATCCTCATTTGCCATAATTTAAATAAAGTGAAAAATAAGGCCAAAATGAAAAATAAAAATTTACACAAATTGGTTAATAAAATATAGATTGAAATATTAGGATAAATATATAAAATAATTTAAAAAACAGTTGCCTCTGATGAAGATAACTAGTGGCAATAAGGAAAATTGAGGCAGACACAATACAATTATCTTGATATTTTAAGATTTTGGCCTTGAAAACTTCTCTGTGTATGATTTGCTTAAAGTAATTAAAATATTAATAATGAAAAGATGGAAAAAGGGAGAAAGGGAAGAAATATCTAGTATGTCATATCTAGTATAGGTAAAGCCATTCTCAGTGTCAAACTATCCTAATCATACCTATTTTCTGTTAGAAAAAAATATCAATTTCATTTTTAATTCCAAAAATTACATTAATACACATTGGTACAAAATCATTCACTTTTGAATTATCACGTCTAGTTTGAGAGAAAGAGAAAGAGAATTGGATGGTTGATGGAGTCTGGAACTTTACCATATTAAGTTTGCTTTCTGGATGTAATAATATGCTACTGCCTTCTACATTTCATAAAAAATATTCTTTATGCAGCTCCTAAAGGTATCTCTCTCAAGAGCTCTAAAGAAGTTGTTCAAATTTGGATGATGGTCGAGGCAAGACTAGTAAATGAAAATCATCATCCTCCTTGCGGCCCTACACTACAATATATCTCAATTCAGATCACCCCCAACATGGGCCAGTAGACCACAGTTCTTATGTGGAGACTCTCTCTCAACAGCAACAATGGTAAGTTGGAGAGAAAGAAGAAGCCTTTCTGGAGGTTAATGGTATCTTGATTAAAGGAGACTTTTTGACACTAGCATTACAAATTGTCACTTTGTTTGGATTTGGAGGTCTCTATAGCACTGGGCAATGATTAATAGTATCACGGATGATAAGTGACAAGTGAATTTTATTTTGCAAAGTAGGAGAATGCTGACTGTAAAACAGAAGATGGAAAAAGAGAGCTATGACACCTCAACCACAAAGTATGTGCTCTAACTAATTTAGGAAGAAGTATGAAATGGGATTTTGGTAATCACTAGGGCAGACTGTGGCAGAGAGTAGCTAAATGTTCATTAATCCTGTTTTCTCTTCCTTGGCCCATATGAAAACTATATATCCTTAGCAACTGGGTTGGGTCCATGTGATTTAGTTCTGGCCAATCAATGTGGCCAGAAATACTGTACAACCTCTAACTCTAAACATATTTGGTGCTTTTTCTTTCCTTTACATGGAAACCTTGAAGGCCAGATATACCGTTTAAAAAACGGTAGCATCAAAAGGTAAAAGGAGCCTGGATCCATGCCATTGCTAGGGCAGAGATGCTCGAGAATGCCATCATACTTTCAAATGGTTGTAACTGAGTGAAAAATAAAACTCTATAGTATTAAGCCACTGTGATTTGGGGAAAATTTGTTATAGCAACTAGCATTGCCTATCTTGACTAATAAAGGAATACTGAATTTTCCTTTCATAAGATAACTTAATAAATCAAAAGCAGACAGTTTTAAAACTGTCATTTGTTAAAGGTTTTTGCATATTTAAATTTAAATACAGATCAACAACCAAGATTTTTGGCTGATAGCATAGGCTTAATATCTTTTCAATCAAATTAAATGTAATATGCTTTAAAGAAAAAAAGAAATCATTATACCTGCTATGTATCTCTCTTTCAGAATGTTTCATGGACCAAATGAGTATATCTATAAAGTGAATCAGACTCCTTTACTATAGGGACTGAAAGCACTTATATTAGCATTCATAAACATTAGCAAAAATAGTATTATTACTGAGCTTTTTCTTCTGAGTATTTGCCCATTTAAAATTAGTTCTGTGAGTTTTTATGTTTCTCCAGCCAGCCACCTGAGGGTATTTTTGTCAGGGCTTTTTAAATTATTCAATGAACAAATAAATATAAAATCTATGGCATCAGGTTGGAATGTCATGTAGTACCAAATTAATTATATGATTCTCTGCAGGCACCATCAGAAGAAAAGACTGGGAAAACGCTGTTATGTAAATAGAATTGTCTCTAATAACAGCATAGGGGTAATGAATTATTGGCAGTGAATTACCTTATGGTTTAAAATGTCCCTTCTTATCTAGTTTACTGCCCAGTGGAAGTCCTCTCTAAATTAGCCCCTCAACATGGGTAACCACAGAGTCATCATTTCCCTCGGCCAAAGGATTTCTTAAGGCTGAGGCACAGAGAACTAATGGAAATGTGCAAAGCCTTGCAAAGGCAAGTCACTGGAAAATCCAACCCACGCTCTTGACAGCAATTAGCATTTATATAACAGGGTATACATTTTAACTAATTAAGCTCACAACACCCTCTTGGGCTTTCGTGCCCATTCCCACATTACATGCCAGGAAACAGAAACAGAGAGATTAATTGACTTACTTTTGCCTGACTGGTGGCACAAATAAAAGCTGCCTGAGCGTAATCTAGGATGCTCAGCTCCCGTCTATGCTCACACATTCAAATCAAGATATTTCCCACAGAAAAGCTATTCATATATTTGTATTTATTAAATATTTAGTGAGAATCTGCTGTGAGCAAGGCACTGCTCTGGGGGCTGAGGCAGAGAGACGTGTAGGTACAAAAACTCAGGAAGCTTGGGTATAGAAAAAAAGGAAAGGTTTTAAATATTGGAAGATCTACTGTGGAATTAATTTATATATGTAATTATTCGCTCTGTGCCACATACTGGTCACGTCATCTTGGATAACACACTTCCCCTCTCACACTCAGTTTCTACATGTATAACATGCTTATGTTATAGCATTGTTACAAATTAAAGGTCCTGGCATATGAAAGAAGCTCAGTTCACTTTAGCAGTATCTGCCTGATAAATCTGAATGGGCCCTGGACCATCAAGAAGTTAACAGTCTTAGAGAAAAAAGACATAGACACAATGTTAATTAAATAAAAATATTTGGTGGAATGAATCCAACAGTTAGAACAGGATTCCAGGTAGGCCAATAGTTATTATATTTTACTCATATTTATATTATATTATATCATGTCATTATATTATATTATTATATGAATTATATTGTTTCTATTATATTATATTATATTCAGGGTGGAGATAGTGGTCCTTGATTAGCTTGAAATCAAAACCAGTCCCTTCTAACATTGCACACTGCTACCCCAAGTGAATGAGGGCACTTTAAAAACTGTCCCATTATCACATTCCAGTTGGCCTATCTAAGCCTGAGGGCAGAGACTACATCTGCTGGAAGGGCTGGTTTTACTTCCATTCTGTCAGTTTTGTTTTTCTAGTGGTTTACTTGGCTCCTCAGGAAATGTTAGCCGAGGGCTGTGATCCAGAGAGAATCCAAGGTGTGAGCAAACTGTTTAAACTGGCTAGCAATTTTGAATGAGTGGCATGAAGACAAAGAGTAAATCAACAAGTTAAGTGTGGGCAAGTGTCTAAGGAAAAATATAGAAGTGCCAGACACTAAAATAGTAGCAAGAGCCCTAGTAGAGGAGCACAGAACATTAGGGTTGGGGATGACAGACATGATTCAAAGAGGCTTTGACATGGCCTGGCTTTATTAATTCATTTAAAAACTATGTACTGAACATCCTATCACATGTCATGTACTAAAGTAGGTGCTCAGGATACATTTGTGAGCGAAACACAGGTCTCGTGGAACTCACCTTCTAAAACAAGGAGACTGACAATAAACAGTCAACGTGCTAAATGAGAAAAGTGTAGAGCATACTGGTGGGTGGTAAGTCAATGGGACAAAGCCAAAGATAGAACCTGTTAAGCAGGTTTGGCAAAGAGGGATGAGGGAGAAGGGAGAGTCCGAGTATACAAGTACAGTTTTAACGAAAGTAGTCAGGGTAAGTCCTGCAGCTATTATAAACTTCAGTTTCCACATTCAAAATATGAAGCTTGTAACAGTGCAGAGCAGAAATGAAGACTGAATGAGCCTAAGTATATAAAGTACCATAGAAACTGTGAAGTTCTGTGCACATATTAGTTACAAGTAAACTGTGAACTGCCGTTTTCTATAGAACCTTTGGAAAATTATTTCCTCTCCCCAGGTCTATAGCAGAGACTGCCAGACATGCCCATTCACCATATCCCCTAACTCCCTGTTTTCTAGAGTATGGGAATTTTCAGTTGTGCACACAGTCATTCAGAATAAACACTGCATTTCCCAGCTTTCCTTTCACTTGTACGTGGTCAGCTAAATTCTGGTCAATCCACTGTGTTTGAAATCATCACATGGTAAATCCAGAAACTGTCCTTAAGAGACATTGACATATTTCTCTGTTTTTTGTCCTCCTGCTACATCTCATTTCTTCCATCTTGCTATGGCACACAGCTATGAGAGCTGGAGCTACGTCTGGGATCGTAAGTAGGAAGGCCAAACCTTAAAGATGGTGGAATGTGAATAAAGTATGGAGGGGACTTACCAGCCCTCAACTTTCTATCTCTAGGTTTTACATAAGAAATCACTTTATTTTTTTTTATATCCTTGCTACTCAGAATGTAGTCCATGACCCATTATCTCATCAGCACCCCCTGGGAGCTAGTCAGAACTGTAGAATTTCAGACCCCACCTACAGCTCCTGAATCAGAATCTATGGATGAACAAAATCACTGGGTCATGCCCATGCACATTCACATTGGAAAAATATTAGTTTAAACCCTTTATTTTGAGTCCCCTTATTCATAGCTGATCATTGTCCTATATCATCTGTTAGGAGTTATTGAGCTATTTCTGATGTTCTATCTACCCCATGAGTCGATATATTTCTAACTAATATTTACATTTAAAAATATATTCCTCTTTGTTCCTCAGTAGAAAAAAATATTTAAAAGATCTGGATATTTTTGTAGCAGTGTTCTATTAATAAATCACCAGTTTTCAAAAAACATTTACAAACTACATTTCTTAGAGCAGGATTTAAGTGGAAAATATTATTAAAACTTGACTTATTCAGAGGAGAGTTACTCAAACAAGGGTTGAGAAAATATTGCTGAAACTTGATAGTTGTCAACTAAGCCATCCGAGGGAGTGAGTTAGGAGTGGGGGAGGAAAGCTGGGGTGGCTGTGAGCATCCTCGGCCCCCTCATGTTGTTTGTACTGCTCAACAATGCTGAGTGTTGATCACTCAACAGATGGCTTTCCCGGACCAGATAACAAGACCTACCTTATTCCCACAAAAAAAAAAAAAGGAGTTTTCTTGATTGAGCAATTTAAAGAAAATAAGAAACAGCCCTGAGTGTTTGATAAGATTTGCCAAATAAGGAAAGAATGCCAAACTCAGAAAACAGGTTGGGGGAGGGGAGAAGCCACAAGCTACAGCTTCAGTTTTGCAGGGGTTGTTGGGGTTTGCTCCTAAAACAAATTTTATTCCCAATAGTATACTACTCTTGCTTTCAACACTGTACATATATCTTGGCATAATCCTAAAGACTTCTATTTTATATCAATTAGAAGTGAAATGCCTGGCTAGTTAAAAAATAAATCAATAAAACTAATGTGGAGAAGTTATTACCAGGGATATGTGAAAACAAAATAAAAAAGAAGAGGTGAAAAAGGAAAATGAATCCTAATATAAGAACAACCACACCTATGAAGTTTAAATTCAAAATGTATACCATAGTGGCTGATACTTAAAGTTATAAAATCAAATTATCTAGAAGATGACTTAGAGGTGGGGTCTTTCAGAGTGTAACTGTTGTTACGGAAACAGGACTTTCTAGAAAGTTTCCCTTGTGGCAGAGGACTTGAGAAAAACGCTGTGTTCTGTAGAGAATGTTGTGGTCCTCAGGTCTAGAGCCGCTGCCGGAGGTCTGCAGGCTCTGTCTTGGTCCCCATCACATCATGCCACAGCTGGTTATTGGTTGATCCAACAAAAACCCCTGTACTCATCACGTTTTCACGTTCAAGAAGATTCCAACTGATTCCCTTCCCACTGCTGTGCGTAATAAGAAAAAACATGAAATAATATCATCTAGTAGCCATCTAGCAAATGCTCTGCTTCTCTCCCCATAGTGGCAGCAGGGTTAACAGGCTAAAGAACAAATTCTGGGTATGCTGCCTCTATACTTGTACCACAGTTCCATTATTTTCTTTAAAAAAAGAAAACCATTGTAATGAGCTTCCTCGTGCAGCTGAAGGGAATGATTTTCTTTGCAGGGCTGTTGTGATAATAAATAAACTAACTGGATTATGTCAAGGGTGGCACAGTACACTGGGGAAACTCTAAGCAGCCATTAGCTGCTCTTTATGTTTTTTTTTCTTTTCCCCAAACAATCTTTTCTAATTTATGATTAAGATGCAAAGATCCAATTACTGTTCCCAAATAATAACCAAGCGCCTTTGCTCTCTTTATTTTCATTATTACATAATATTTATGCAGGGTCCTATGAGTGCTAGGGGCTGTAAACATCATGTAGGCCAAAAAGCTGGTCTCTGTCTTTGAATTACACTCAAGAAACAGATTGTCAGCGTTGGTGGCAAAGGTGTTCTCCACATTGTCTTAGAATCTCAGAACATACTGCATTTTGCCATGTATAATGTGCACTTCTTGCCCAAATTTTTGAGGGAAAAATAAGAATATACATTATACATGGGTGGTACTAATTCCATATCTATATAAATGTTTTAAATTCTTTTATTTATGTTTATACATCAAAAGTATAACTCTAGAAAGCAATGTATCCATATAAAAATAATACCTTTTATAATACAAATAACAAGCATCTAAATAAAAATAAAGAAAAAATTAAACTTAAAAATTAAAATGAAAGATTTTTTCCTGAAATTTTGGGCCAAAAACATGGGTATGCATTATACACAGCAAAATATGGTATGTATCTTAGATCTGGTTGTCACCTTCGGTTCCAGGAGGATAGCTGGTAACAACTCCATTCCACAGATAAGGGGAAGGAAGCTAAGAAAGGATAAAAGGAAGGTCTGAGAGATAGGCCAACCATACAGGGGTGGAAAAAAGTAGGTTAAATTACCAGTCATTATTACCTAAAAGGTAAATCATAAGTACAGAATCAAAATAACAATAATAATATGAAGAAAGAAAAAATGATACAAACAAATAATACAAGAATAAGCCCTGTTTCACTTACTGCAACTGTAAACTTTTGCCCAACTCCTGTGAATGACAGAAATGGGGAGAGACCAAACCGAGTCTCTTATGTCCTAAAATCCATTTCCCTAAGGAATACACTGATGCAGACACTAGCCTGCAGTGTCTGCATCATTATGGAAGAAATGAGACATTCACACAGATTACTGAGTCCGATGGAGGAAAAGGGACAGCATGGCTTTTCTCTCAAGGAGAGCAAAAGCCGCAGCCTCTGCTGTGACCAGCCTTTATTGGTTTTCTCCACCCATTACATGATGGTCCACATTCACTATGCACAGGTTCGCTTTAGGTGATTACCTTTTACAGAAAACAAAGGAGCCAATGCTGCTAATCACATCACAGAAGAGGGATATTTGCAAATGAAAAGGCAAAAGTGGTTGAACCAGTTATACTCATCCTTGGAAGGTTTAGCCTGGATTTTAGGAAGTTACTTTGCAGTAAATGTCCTCAGTTCAGGGTGAGGGAGTTTTAGCAAAAAGCAAGACTCATAGCGGCCAAGGCACATTGCAGGCCTACAGTCTCCTACAATACACAGTCAGTAGTTCCTGGAGTCTGAAAATCCAGGTTCAAATCTTCGTTCTGACACTTTTTAGCTATGTGAGTATGTGCAAGTAAATTAAGTATTCCTGTGTCTCAGAATATACTGGATTGAAGATTAAATGATACGATGCTTTTAACATGTTTAGCAGAAAGCTGTTCAGTAGTCTTCACTACTATTAATATTACATTCCTCTCTTTCTTAATTCCAAACTAAGTATGGCCAATTTCAAACTGCATATGGACTAACAAATACTGATAACATTTAACCTATGGGGACTCACCTCTAACAAAGTGTTTGAGTGTGTTAGGCTACAAGCAAGTTTTAAAAACATTGAGAACAACCATCTCATTTTACAAATAAGGCAACTAAGTCAATAGAGCTAACTTAATGAATGACATGGAACTCCTAAGTGGCAAGCACAGAATCACTTCTTTTCAATCCAAGAGTCACATTCTTCTTATTACATCATCTCAGTAAAATATATATTCCAAATACATATCTACACAATCATGCCCAGTTGGTACTGGCAATGTAATAGTGCAATAGTATATTCCTTTTTAAAACAGAAGTTGACTAGGCAAAACACACACACACACACACACACACACACACACACAAACCAACCCAGGATGACTGGACAAATAACACTAATAGTGGGCCACAGAAGATAACTTTGCATGCGTTCATTGTAATTAAGTCATGCAATTACTCTTTCCTCCCTTTGATTTTACAGGTAAAGAAGCTGATATGGATCTTCAAGGTGAAAGTAAGGTAGGTGGTGATGCTGTCCATAGGTGTGGCATTTGGAAAGAAGGATCCTATACCTCAGTGTCTTCATATGTAATAGTACATAAAGCAAAATAATAAAGTACCTATCCCTCAGAACTGTTGAAAGTGGTAAAAAAGATCACACACCAAAAATGCAACATGGTTGGGACCATAGTAAGAACATAATCAATTTTAGCTACAATTATTATGTTGATTTTTACAGATGAAGAAATAAAGACTTAGAAAGATAGCAAAAGAAATGAGTTATTATGTACATTTTTTGAGGATTTTTTTTCCGTTTTACCAGAGCAGAGGACAGAAAATCTAAGATTAAGATATGAGTCCTAAAATGTAGAAAGCAAGCTAAGCATGAACTGACTTAATCAGCAAAGAGAGCTCAGGCAATCACTTTCCATTCAACAGGATGAAGGACATTTAAAGCCCTCCAGGTACCCAGTAGCTCTCTGTACCCTCCATCCCCACATCTCACTTCCCAACCCCTGGGTCAGGTAGACAAGTTCAGTGAAAGTACAATACATCAGAGGCCTTCAATACTCAGTTAGGAGCTGCGTGATTCACCATGTCAAAATTTTCAGCCTTCTCCCATACACAACTACAAGTCAAAGGAAAGAGTACTTTGTAAGCCTTGTCAGGAACCTCCCCAGCAATTCTCAGGAAATTGCCTGAAGTGAAAGGCTGTTTGAGGTCTTCACCACCTGCCAGAGAAGAGATGCAGGCTACAATCCTGCTGTTGAATTTAAGAGACGCATCACCTGTGAAATGCCAGGACAGTCTCATTCAATTTTAATAATGTGTCAAGCATGTAGATTTTTCTTGAAGGCTAGTAATGACAAGCAGAAAACAAAAGATTCTGAGGGAAAATTGGGTTGAAGCAAGCATCAAAAGCTGGAAGCATGAGAAATGGGCTTGGGGGAATGTCTGACAGTGAATGTTGAAAGGGGGCCTTACAAATCACCCAGTTCCAAGACACATTATACAGATAAGGCTCTGGGACCAGAAGCTGAGGGACGCCCGAGTGAAAGACTAGGTTAGTAGCAGAAGCAGGATGAAACTTTCCAGATTCTTAATTTTTTGCTCCATATCACACATAACTTCTGCCTACAATACCAATTATGAAAGAGTTTACACTATATTTATATTAGGCTTTGCTCCTGGTTTGTCAGAGGTTGAATGCTTATACCTATATTTATATATTCAGCTTCTTAACTCACTATATATAGTCTTAAGGTTGAGAACATCTGCCTCATATATTTGTTCCTGAAGAGAAAGAAGAAATTATGAGCCAACCTTTCTGAACTCCAGAGCTCTGAAACATAGGAAGCAAAACAGGAGAAGGAACGTTCCATATATGAAGCAAAAGCACACACTAAAGAAATCAAGGTAGAATCTCAGATAATGTCTATTTTATTGGCAGTCCTCTTTCACATGGTACACACATTCCCTCTCCATTTACACTCACCAGGGGCTATATACCAATGTTCTGCCCCTGAAAAAAAAAACAACAAAAACAACTACCATAAAGTTGAAAAAAGAAAATAAGAGAAATAGGCACTAGATCAGGAATAGGGTCTGCAGCTGCACCAGGAGGGCCTTTAGGAGCTTCATGGTACAACTGTAACTGTCCAGGTACTGTATCTCTGACGGGGTGAGGGCGGTGGTGTGTGTCCAGCATACTCATCTTGGGCTACTCTTAGCCTTCCGATGCTATGGTCCCCTCCCTTGTGGGGAAATTGATAGTGAAGGTGGCTGATTAGAAGCACAGCTCTTTGGACACTTTCATGTAGGAAAATGTTCTGAAGTCATCACTTAGGAATCATTGCCTTCCTCCCCTGAGCACATGTTAGCAAAGAGTACAAATCCATCACTGTTAACAGAAGCCACAATAGGTAGGAGTCTCAGAGTGACTTGGGAAGCTCGCAGTGCTATAAGGCTGCAGAGCTCTTTTGGATTCCAGAACCAGCCCTCTCTCCATTGCTCCTTTCAGGCTCTCTGGCATCACACTTGGTCCTTTGACTTATGGTTTAGAGACTTCATAATTCCTTCCCTCAAATACTCCACTCGCTTTGATTCTTTATGTCAGCAACCATCTCAAAACATGTTCCCTCCTTCCTTCTGTCCTATAGAAAACTAGCTTCTGAGGCTTTCTTTGAATGTAGGAATTCACATTCAGACAAATATCTTTAAACTTTCTTACCACTGAATATAGTTCCTGAGGTACATCTTGCAGTATTCATATGGAGAACAACAACATAGGGTCAGAAGGCCAGATTTCTTGTCCTAACTCTGCCAGTGTGAGCACCAGTATTATCATTATTATAATTACC
>CM052539.1:147898301-147925085 GCA_028533065.1 Trachops cirrhosus
TGTTATTTACCACTGTAATGGTAACAGAGCATCCCTGGAGAAGGCAGGGTGCAGGGCAGAATTGAAAATTAAAAGTGTCTTGCCCTCTGTGGGAAAAGAGGGGCCACTGAAGAAGGGAGATTGCCAAGGCAGCCAGGCAGCTTGTGACTCGATAGAAGGGAGCTTGTATAGAACATGTGTGACTGGAGACTTTGCCCCCTTATGGAACATGGCAGGTGGAAGAGGGGCAAAGGCAAACACGGCTAACACCAGTCCTTTGGAGAGTTGGACATTCCTACTGGCTTCCAGAGTACATGCAATTTTGGGAGAGGACTTGTAAACATAAGGCAAGCAGAAGCTGGCTCTTTTGGTCTCTTGGTCTCTTGGACTCTTGACCACTCGACATTTTGGCTTCTTGAAATCTTGTTTCTGCCCCACTAAGCAGGAGTGGCAGATGCTGAGACCACTCAAGGGCTTAGACCTTGCATTGTTGGAAGTTAACCCCCAGAGGCAGGGTCTCACACTGGCATGTGTGTCTCACAGGGCACCAGCCATTGGGACACTACCACCCAGTGCAGGCTGGGCACGTGGATCCTGGACTGCTTTTACTCTCTTGCCCTGAGAACAGGACATAGAGACTGAGAGCAGCACATGGAGGCATGAGCCACGAAGTTCTGGCGGATGGAGCTTCCCCTGTATGACTATCTGGAGTGATCTGGCAGCACACCCCACACCCTGAGAGAGAAAAAAAGAGAAAGAGAGCTGCTGAGAGGCAGTGGTAACTCTGGCATCATAGAGAGAGAGAACCTGGAGCTAAAGAGATGGAGACCCTTTTGAGTAACAACCTTGGGCTATGAATAAATAATAACAGGGAACTTCAGGGCATGGATATGGACTTTAATCTTCATGTGGCTGGCTGGTTTTCTATTTGGAGAAGAGGTTGACTCAGTTGGCTCCAAGCAAGAATGCCCCCAGCCCCTTCAGACTGGGAACACTGTTAATAAAAACCTTCCCCATAGATCTTCGTATAATGTGCATACAAGGTGACAAGAGGCCAGTCCCCATGTTACCCAGTTACATAATGATTCGATGATATAAAGATAATGTGAATTGCATTTGGTGCATACACTAACCCAAATATATATATATGTATATAATTTGTACATGCATGCATACACACAGGCATATTGCGTAAAGAAAAGAAGGGATGCCAACAGATGAAATAGTATTGATTTCTATAAAGACAAAAATAAAATTGATGGCAGCATAGGTAAACACAGCTCAACTCCTCACACAATCATATCAAAATTACAACTGAATTATAAAACAACTACCACTCAGAACTGACAGAAATTAAGTCAAATGGAAGTCTGACAGCTATGGAATTAAAGAAACCAAATCCATGCAGACTGGTAGGAGGGGTGGAGACACAGAATGGGCTGGTTCCACATACATATGTGGTGGATAAAAATTCAGGAAGGACATGTCAGGAGGGAGAAGTCTCAGTCCCACACCAGGTCCCTTAGCCCAGGGTACCAGTGCCAGGAAAATAAGTCCCCATAACTTCTGCCTGCAAAAACCAACAGGGATTGAGTCAGTAGAAGAAATTTCTAGAGTCCCAAGCAGCTCCTTTTAAAGAACCCACACACAAACTTACTCAGACTCACTCTTTATGAGCTCCAGTACTGTGGTGGCAGCTTGAAAGGCACCAGTGGCATAAAGGGAGGAACTGCAGTGTCTGGCATCAAGGCGAGAGCCGAGGGACAGCTTTCTTTCAGACAGAAAGGCAGGCAGAGCCATCAGGCAGGTGCCATATCTGGGACTCCATCAACCTGGATACACTGTTTTCCCTGCTCTGGAGATCCTCTGAGGCTCTACCCCATCCAATTATCATCTTTTAACAGTAGTTTTTCCATATAAATGCCTGGTCTTGCTTCAAGCTTCACAATTTCCTAAATCCTTTCAAATAAGCAAAAACTGGCCTTAGTAAGCCCCTAGCCCACATATCTCTTGCTAAGTGGCCCCAGGCATGACATTAGCAGCAACCAGCCTAAATTCACAGGTTGGTTTCCCTGGGAATCTCCAAACCCAGCACAAGTAGTAGCCATCTCAGATTACTTTATAGCTCAGGTGGGTGTTGACCATGGCCTGTACCACCCTGGAAACCCCAGGGCCTGTGCAACCTGTGGACAGATACAGACCACATTAGAGTACCACCACCCTGCCCTTGCACAGCTGATCCTTCACAGAGGCTGGAGGTTGGTGGTCAGTGGTCATAGCCAATCTTGGCAGCTGAATGGCCTGGGTAAATCCCTCCCATTGACCTGCCAACAGCAACCAAGAATCAACTACAAGAGGAGTGTGTACTCAGCCAACATGAAGGGCTCACCTTGACTACACAGCTTGGATGATAGAGGAGGCTGTGCCACTGGACCCTGCAGGACACCTACCATAATTAGACACACTACCAAGAGGTCATAGCAGCTCTCGCTAATACGTAGAAACAAACACAGGGACGCTGCCAAATTGAGGAGACAGAGAAATATGACTTAAATGAAAGAACAGATCAAAACTCCAGAGAAAGAACCAAACAAAAGGAAGATAGCAATCTATTAGATGCAAGGTTCAAAACACTGGTTATAAGGATGCTCAAGGAACTTAGTGCAGACCTCAACAATATAAAAAAGATCTAGTCAGAAACAAAAAATACACTAATTGAAATAAGGAACAATTGATAGGGAAATAACAGTAAAGTGGATGAAGCTGAGAATCAAATAAATGATTTGCAACATAAGGAAGCAAAAAACCAATTAGAACAACAAGAAGAAAAAAGAATAAAAAAATTGAGGATAGTGTTAGCAACCTTTGGAACAACTTCAAGCATTCCAACATTCACATTATAGGGGTGCCAGAAGGAGAGAGAATGGGCAAATAATTGAAAATCTATGTAAAAAAAATAATGAAATAAAACTTCCCTAGTTTGGTGAAGGGAATAGACATGCAAGTCCAGGAAGCACAGAAGATTCCAAACATGATGGATGCAAAGAAACCCATTCCAAGACACATCATAATTAAAATGCCAAATGTTCAAGATAAAGAGAGAATCTTAAAAGCAGCAAGAGATAAGAAGTTAGTTATCTACAGAGGAGTTTCCATAAGACTGTCAGCTGATTTCTCAAAAGAAACTTTGCAGGCTAGAAGGGAGTGGCAAGAAATATTCAAAGCCATGAAAAGCAGGGACCTACAGCCAAGATTGCTCTACCCAGCAAAGATACCGTATAGAATCAAAAGGAAGATAAAAGAGCTTCCCAGACAAAAAGAAAGGAAAAGAGTTCATCATCACCAAACTATTATTACATAAAATGTTAAAGGGATTTAAGAAAATAAGATCAAAACTATGAACAATAAAATGGCAATATATATGTACCTGTGAACAACTGAATCTAAAAACAACAACAACAACTAAGCAAACAAGGAAAACAGACAGAATCATGGATACAGCGAGTGTTTTGATGGTTGCCAGATGGGAGGGGGTATAAGGGAATGGGTGAAGGGGTGAGGGGATTAAGAGTACAAATAGGTAGTTACAGAATAGCCTCCAAGGGGATGTAAAGTACAGTAGAGGAAATGGAATAGCCTAAGAAGTTATACCCATGACCCATAGACATGAACAATGGTGTGGAGACTGCCTGAGGGAGTGGAGGGGTGCTGGATGGAGGGGGATAAAAAGGGAAAAATTGGGACCACTGTAATAGCATAGTCAAATAAAATATAATAGTCATAATAAAAAAGAAAATATATTCATTAGTCATTTCCAGTAAAAATAAAATAAACTGGGAAATTATAATCAACAGACATTTTTTAATCGAACCAATTAACTAAGTAAGAATAGGGGGCATAGGTAATTTTGGGCTGAGTATCCAGGATTGGCAAACTTTGTAGCAGATAAATGGGTACTTACTGATTTCAACCTCCAAAAATATGAGAGGTTAATGTCTATTTCCTCAACACTGAATATGTAACAAATACACAAATATCAGCACCAGTTACAGAGTATGAAATTCAACAACAGTTTTTTCTTTCCTTCACTAATCTCCCAATTTAGTAGTCTGTCAAAGTTGTGCATAAAATTAAAATCATCTCTGTGTTTGGGGAGTTATTAACATCTCAATTATACATAGAAGCAGAGAGCCAATGTTTTTAAACAACAGTATATTTCACAATTGCCCCTTACTGATACCTTCCCCCAAACTCCAGCAGATCAGGACCTCGTTATTTCTTACTTCCAAAAATTAAATTGCTTTCTATTTCTAATTAAAATATAATCAGATTGTAATGTATTCATAGGATGTATAAAACTATTTTAAAATAGGGGAAATAAACTCAAACATAATTGAACTTTCTATAGATAATCAGTGTAAGATCTGGGTATATTGTACCAAAGGTTTCTACATAAATGGATCCACTCTTATGTACATAGGGCTGTATGATAAACCAGCCAGGAGCTGGAAGAAGGGGGCTGATTTACTAGCACTTTATCAGTTTCCATTGGGTAAATAGTCTCACCATGGCCAATTTCAAACTACCAATGATTCAAAAACTGGCTCACAAAATTCCTGAAGTTTGAACTGTTTCTCATAAGCCAGAAGACCTAGCTTCAGCAAATTACTGCCACTGATAAAGCTTTCAGACTAATATTGCTGCATGCTACCTATGTTTAAACAGAAATATCTATCATACAATCACTTCCATAGCAACAGATATAAATTTACATTATACTTTTGATGGCTCAGTAGTATTCTGTTTTATTGACATAACACCTTATTTAGGCACATTCTATAAATGAGTATTTACATTGTTTTCAATGTTCCCTATTTTAACAGGTATAAGAAAAATATAGTTGTGAATACATCTTGATGCATTTCTCTGATTGTTTCTTTAAGGACCCATATGTGGAAAGTTCATTACAAGATCAAAGAGAGGCCCTTTGGTGTCTTTAAAGCAAATAACCAAGGTGCCCTACACAAAAGCTTATTCCAGGTACACCCCCACTCACAGGTTATGAGAATACCACACCTGGTCATTAGATCACTGAGTCCTTTCCAATGTTCTGTAGAGTTGTTCTCTTTAACAACTGCTAATCCAATTGGTAAAAATGATACCCCATTGTTGGTTTAACTTGGATGTATCTTCTCACCTATGAACTGAGCTCCCTTTTAGAAAAACAATTTGTTTTTATCTTTTTTGAACTGCTCATTTTTCCAGAGTATACTTTATATTAAAAGTATTTCTTTTGTGGGCAAGATTTCCTTGTATTCTGAGGATTATAACTCTTCTGTATATACCGTAATTTTCCTAATATTTCATTTATCCTTCAACATACAATATTTTGATGCTAGGCTAATTTTTTCAATCTTTACATAGTCAAATATATCAAACTTCATTTAATATTTTAAAAATTTTATTGAATTTATTGGGATGACATTGGTAAATAAAATTATATAGGTTTTAATTGTACACTTCTACAATACATCATCTGTATATTGAATTGTGTATTCACCATCCCAAGTCAAGTCTCTTTTCATCACCATTTACCCCTACTTTACTCATCTCTACCTCCTTCCTACCTCCTTTTCCCTTTTGTAATCACCATACTGTTGTCTGTGTCTATGAGATTGTTTTTCTGCTTAATCCCTTCATGTTTTTCACCCAGCCTCCAACCACCTTCACTTTGATTGCTATCATTCTGTTTTCTGTATCCATATGTCTATTTTTACTTTTTTGTTCATTAGATTCCACATATATGTGAAATCACATGGTATTTTTCTTTCTCTGACTGGCTATTTCACTTAACATAATACTCTCCAGACCCATCCATGTTGTCAAAAGAGGTAAGATTTCCTTCTTTTTTACATCTGAGTAGTATGCCATTATATAACTGTATTGGTGCCTTTTTATCCACTCATCTACTGATGGGCACTTGGGCTGCTTTCAAATCATGGCTATTGTAAATAATGCTGCAATGAATGTAGGAGATATAAATTATTTCACAAAGACAAATCATAATTAAAATGGCAAAGGTTAAAGACAAAGAGAAAATCTTAAAAGCAGCAAGAGAAAGACAATTAGTTACCTACAAGGGATCTTCCATAAGTCTGTAAGTTGATTTCTCACAGAAACATTTCAGGCCAAAAGGGGTTGGCAAGAGATATTCCAAGTGATGAAAAGCAAGTACCTTTCAACTAAGCCCACTTTACCCAGCAAGGCTCTCATTTAAAATTGAAGAAAAAATAAAGAGCTTTCCAGACAAGGAAAAGCTGAAAGAGCTTGTTTCCATGAAACCAATATTACAAGAAATGTTAAAGGGTTTGCAAGAATAAGAAGAAAGAGGAGGAGGAGGAGCAGGAGGAGAAAAACAGAGGAACATAATTATGAAGAATAAAATGGTAATAAATACATACCTATTAATAACCATTTAAATGTGAGTGGTTTAAATTCTCCAATTAAAAGACACAGGGTAGATGAATGGATGAGAAAACAAAACCCACCTCTGAGCTAAAGGTACACACAGACTAAAAGTAAAAACAATGTGAAGAGATATGTCATGCAAATGGAAAGGGAAAAAAAAGCTGGGATAGCAATACTTACATCTGACAAAATAAGCTTGAAAACAAAGACTATAATAAGAGACAAAGAAGGACACTACATAATGATACAAGATGATATAACACTTGTAAATATTCCTGCACACAACAGAGGAGCTCCTCAATAAATAAAGCAAATCTTGTTGAAGATAAAGGGAGATAACAACAGTAATTCAGTCTTTGCAGGAAATTTTAACACTCCACTAACATCAATGGATAGATCTTCCAGACAGAAGATCATCAAAGAAACAATAGCCTTAAATGATACACTAGACCAGACAGATTTAATTGATATCTTCAGAGTATTTCACCCTAAAGCAGAAAGTATACATTCTTTTCAAGTGCACATAGAATATTTTCTAGAATAGACCACGTATTAGGACATGAAACAAGTTTAAATAAATTTAAGAAGATTAAAATCATATCAAGCATCTTTTTCTGATCATAATGGTTATGAAAACAGAAATCAATCACAGGGAAAAAAATGAAAAACATACAATGACATGGAGGCTAAATAACATGTTACTAAACATGAATGGGTTAATAATGAGATCAATAAAAAAATCAAAATACACCTTGAAGCAATTGAAAATGAGAACACAACAACCCCAAACCTATGGGATGCAACAAAAGTGGTCTAAGACGGAAATTCATACCATTAAAGACCTACCTTAAGAAACTCACAAAAATCTCAAACAATCTGCTTTTATACTTAAAGGGACTAGAAAAATAACAACAAGAACATGCTAAAGTAAATGTAAGATAGGAAGCAATAAAGATCAGAGCAGAAATAAACAAAACAGAGTCTAAAAACCAATATAAAAATAATGAAATCAAGAGCTGTTTCTTGAAAAGATAAACAGGATTGACAAATCTTTAACTAGACTCATCAAGAATATGAGCAGACCCAAGCAATAAAATCAGAAATTAAATAAAGGAAGTAGCAACTGAGACCACAAAAATATAAAAGACTGTAAGAAAATATTGTGGACAACTATACGCCAACAAATTGGACAATCTGGACTAAATGGATAAAGTCCTAGAAATATACAATCTTCCAAAACTGAATAAAAAACCCAAAAAAATCTGAATAGAGAGATTACAACTAGTAAAATTGAAGCAGTAATCAAAAAAACTCCCAAGAAAGAAAAGTACTGGATTGCATGGTTTCACAGGTGAATTTTACCAAACATTCAAAGAACTAACACCACCCCTTCCCAAGCTATTTTTTTAAAAAAAGAATCAAGAGGAGAGAAGATTCCCAAGCTCATTTTATGAGGCCATCATTATCCCCAGACCAGATAAAAACACTACAAAGAATGAAAATAATAGGCCTGTATCTCTGGCTAGAATTCTCAAGAAAATATTATTATTATTATATTAAGCCAGATCCAGCAATACATTAAAAAGATCATATACCATAATCAAGAGAGATTTATTCTGTAGATGCAAGGTCAGTATAATATCTATAAATCAATAAACATAATACAACTCATAAAGATATGAGGGATAAAAGTCATATGATCATATCAATACAGAAAAAGCATTTGATAAAATTCAGCACACATTTATGATAAAAACTTTCAGCCAAGTAGAAATAGAGGGTTTATATCAATACAATACAAGTCATATATGACAAATCCACAGCCAACATTATACTCAATGGGCAAAACCTAAAAGCATTTCTCTTAAGATCAAGATATCTACTTTCACCACTTTTATTCAGTATAGTACTGGAAGTCCTAGCCCCAGCAATAAGACGAGAAGAAGAAATAAAAGACATCCATATTAAAAAGAAAGAATATTCAATAAATGTTGGGAAAATTGGACAGATACATGCAAAAAAAATGAACTGGACCTTTTTACACCATGCACAAGAATAAAGTCAAAATGGGTTACAGACTTAAATATAAGACTCAAAAGCATAAAAATCCTACAAAAAACATAAGCAGTAAAACATCAGGCATTTCTCATCACTAGTTTTTTCTGATGTATTTCCTTGGGCAAGGGAAACACAAGAAAAAGTACACAAATGGGACCACATTAAGCTAATAAGAAATTTGTGCAGCAAGGAAAACCATCAACAAAATCAAATGACAACCCAATGAATAAGGGAACATAGTCACCATTGACATTTCTGATATGGGGTTAATATCCAAAATTTATTTTAAATAAAACAAAAAACCTCATACAACTCAACACCAAAAAACAACAAAACAATCCAATTAAGAAATGGGCAAAGGACCTGAAAAGACACTTCTCCAAAGAGGACATACTGACGGCCAATAAACATATCACTAATCATCAAAGAAATGCAAATTAATTAATTAAGTCACTAAACACCAAAGAAATGCAAGTTAAAACCATAATGAGATATCACCTTATACCTGTCAGAATGGCTACCATCAATAAACCAACAAACAAGTGTTGGTGAGGATGTGGAGAAAGGGGAACCCTACAGAACTGTTGATGGGAATGCAGAGTGGTGCAGCCACTGTGGAAAGCAGTATGGAATGACCTCAAGAAAATAAAAATGGAACTGCCCTATGACCCAGCAATTCCACTCCTGGGAACATATCCAAAGAAACCTGAAACACTAACTCAAACTTGCTTTAGTAATGCCTACCCTTTGATGATATATCTGAAAAGCCTCTCCACCCCACCATTTAATGTTTACGTAATGTTACATAATGTTTACGTACATATTTTCTTCCAATATTTCTAGGACTTAATTTATTTTTTACATTTAAAAATTTAATTCAACCAAGAATTGGGGGCAAGGTGTAAGATAAAACATAATTTTATTTTTAAAGAAATTATCCATAAAGAAATTATCCAAATGTCCTAGCATTTAAAAGCATCTTTTCCCACTAACTCTGGATGCTACCTTGGGCAGCTGCCAGATACAGAGCTGGCTTCTTTCCTTTTCTGAATTCCAGTTGTACTTCAGTTTTGTTCTCTAAGGATTTCTTACCAACACAGCAATTCATTTTAAGTGACACTTATTTCTTAAATTCATCATTTCTAGCTGTTTTACAGCAAAAGGGTCATTTAAGAGACTTTGTCCACTATACTGAGAGAAACTGAAATCTTCAATCTATTTCCCACTTGGAAGCTAGCAGAAATACTTAATAAAGAGATAATGCCAGGGTCCTGGCTCAATCCTTCCAATGACTTTTTGTTGCAGTGAAGGTAAATGTAACACCGTTAATAGGCCATGGACCCTGCCTGCCTACCTCTTCCTTCTTATCTCATGTCTCCTTCCCCCCATTTCTTGCAGGTCCAACAACATTGGTAGAATGGTCATTATAGATCAGGGCCTTCACACATACTGCCCCAGTGCTTTCTGCCTGCTTTGCATATTACTCGTGGCTCTTTCTCATCCTTTAATGGGATGTATTGTCCAATTACTTTCCATCAATATAATGCCCTAAAGATACTCTCCACAAAACTTTAAAAAATGTGTTTATTTACTTTTTTTATTCTTTCTTCAAACTTTCATAAAACTGTAAGTTCTATAAAGGAAAAGATAATTTCTGTCTGGTTTACCAATAAATACAGGCAATCACAGTGTATAGCATAACCTACAAATGAATGAGTGCAAAATGGCTTACTTCTTTTTACATTCCCCATGGTGCAAAGCTTTGCACACTGCAGGTGCCCAGAAAACATTTGCCGAGCTGGGTTTCAGATCTCATCATAAAGGACCAGCTTCCATAAATGTGGAGGTTATATAGATCTTTGACATGTTTCTCCTCAATCATAAAGGTGCATCCTCAAATTAAAGAGAAATAGTTATAAACCTTCTATGATAAAAGCTCTTCATGCTTTACCATGGATGGTAAAATAGCCTATGAAAACACTGATTTTCCTGGGATGGAAGAGGACTTGTGCATTAATCTTGAACAAATTTTCACTTTTCAATTCTGAACAGTCTGCAGTGAGGGAAGTAACATACCTATATTTAGAGTGGTAATAATGCCACCAGCCCAATCTTACATGCAGTTGCTGAATCTAGGTGACAGCTATTCTAGCTGTTTTGTTGCCACACACATACACAGAAGTGACAGTTTCTAGGAAAGATAAAACATTCCAGCTTCATCCAGAATAAAATGAAACCTCAAGTGAAACCACCATCAAATTACAAACTGCACACCCAATCACTGCCAAAGCCTAGTAGAGAAAAAAAACTGTTATTTTTAGACTGAAAATAATTTTTAGAGCTATACACTGCTGGATACAAAAACAATCTGAGTCACATGTACACATCATTTACTAGGTCTCTTAATGCCTAGGAGGAGAGACAGGGCTGTTATAGCTGGGTAAGAATGAACAACAGGAAGTTACAGTTAGTATATCTGAGTTAGCCACTTGGGAAGCCAAATGACTAATGCCAAAGACTAATGCCAAAATAACCTTGCAGCATACTGAAGTTAACAGCTTCCCACTCTGCTCAAACACATAGCATCCGTACTGAACCATCTTTCCTTTATCCATCTGTCATTTTACTTAGAACTGATTTCCTTCAGGAAATTTTGTATGACCTTGAAAAAACGTATATAACCTGAATAGATGCAAATGAAGTGTATTGTATATGTTCCAAGAAGCTTGGAGCAAATTAACTTGAAGTAGTATTTGCAACATGAAAAACCACATCCTATGTTCTGTTTTTTTTAATTGATTGAATGTTTCTTTTCAAATGTGTGTGTTCCATGTCATTAATTATTGACAGACAGTTTAGTCTGACATATTTAGAAAGAGTTTTAATTAGAAAGAACTCACTGGCAATATGATGTAGAGCAGATAGCCTGCATTTTACAGTCAAACAGGTACATATACAAGTTTTACCACTTAATAGTTATACTAAGCTATTAAGTTAATTTAACTTTTTAGTTCACTTTTCTGAATCTGGATTTTCTTGCTGGTAAAGATAAATTAAAATGCTGATCTATGACTTACAGGGCTGTTCAGAAATTTTTGTAAATATATACTTATTATATATACATACACATATGCATATATATAGTTATTTCCCTCACATTCCTTCTCTTCTAATACATATGAACACACACACACTCCATTATATGATTATTACCAATTTACAAATAATCAGAGTAAAAGAGATTTAAAGCTATGCTTAGCTTAGCATGATCTTCCTTTAGTAATTAAAAAAAATCAATACTGTATAAATGCTTCATGGCTATTATTGCAGTCATCAATTATCACTGCATTGTAGACGAGAGGAAGGACCTTTTTAATAACAGCATATTTAGAGCAATAAAGGTGAGATCACTAAAAGTTGTCTCTAACAAAGAAAGCAGGAACAGAAACTTTGTCTTTGCGTTCTTCCTGAAATTCCGCTTAGTGTCTCACTAAGAACATGGCATGCAGTGGCAAGGACTCTCCAACATTTCCACTTACTGATTGCTCTATTCACATTTCCATGATTTCAATTATTCTACAGACAAAGATACATCCTCCTTCTAGGTCTGAATAGAAGCTGGGTTTCAACTGAGCCTCAAGCAATACTTTGCTACTAGGAAAGCCATTTTCTAACTCAGCATCAATTGAAAACAGCTGATTGTTTCTGCCCCAGATCTTATGAACGCAAGGTGCAAAAAGGGGTTCAGAGTCCTTCATTCTCGCCTGCTATCTCCTCTTTCTTCACTATCATCAAGACCATGCACACAGCTCTGTGCCTCCACCAGCACTGCTTACACTTCTTCAGAATGTAAGAATGCAGGTTGACAAAGCAGTATCTGTGGAGACGCTGATGGCTGTCATGGCTGGAGATGCACTAGATGTAAGGAAACCTCTTTAATATTTAATGCTTCTATTTGCTCTCATCATTTTAATATATAGTAAGGAGGGAAAGAATCAGAATATGAGAGAATACTAGAAAAAAATGAACTGTCCAACAAGGATACCATCCAATGCAAAGCTCAGGAAAATGGGGGAGTATTTAAGTGCAGTACTAAAAACAACAACAACAACAATGAAAACCCTTATTTTATGATCTGAAACAGTATATATCTGGTTTGCATCAAATTCAACAAGTCCCTCTGTGAAAAGTCTGTCTGTGTATCTATTTTTCTTCACATATCTCTCTTTCTCAAGTTCTATCTCTATGTCTTTCTTCTCTTTTTTCTCCCTTTCCTGTCCTTTTCTCTCCCCTTTTTTGCTCCTCTTTCTGTTCCTTTACCTTGACTGGACAGTAAAAAATGATGAAGAGGTGTTTAGAATTAAGCTGTGGATGTAAAATGTCTTGCACCAGAGAAATACAATTTTCTGTAGGGGACCAGAGAGATCAAAAGGTCCATAGCAAATTACAAAATATGTGAATACAATTAATGCTTTCTTTCTAAAACGCAAAAATTAGTTCATTAAGCAACTTTTGGGGTAGTCCAAACTCCCAAAGGATCTAAAGAACAAAGTTAACTCAGGTGCATCAATTTAACCTATTTGGTACACTGTGACTAAAGAGTAAACATGCCCCTAGTGAACAATGAAAGGTTTCTCCCCAGTGTACAAAAGCTATAGTAAATAATGGTTAATGGCTGTGATCCACCTAGGAATAACAATTTGTATATCTGTGTTTGCTTTAACATAATAGAGAACTATATTTGAACTAGAGTTGTGCTGTAAGTTCAAGTAATTAGGAATCAAATAAAACCCACAATATTATATTAATCAAAAGCTATCTTTATGTAGAAAAACCACTAGTGACTGATGGATTGGTGGACATGTGCTCTTTCTGTCCTTTTTTCTTTTGAGTGTCTTCTCTTATGGTGCAGATCACACCAGTTCCTTGAGTAAACAACAGTTGGCAAATATTCTTCACTCAGTCCTTCTCATTGGTATGGCAAGCCCAAAATTTAAAGAAAACATAATGTTCTGTTATATAAGTTAACAGAAAAATATACATCGGTACCTTTGTGTATATGTAAAATGCACAATCTCAGCTACCTTAAGAGGCACTTCAAAAAATATGGAAGTATCACAGAGAGAAAAAACAACAACACCAACAAACAGCAATGCTCTGACTGACTCTCCAGGGTCCTTAAACTATGTTGCAGACCCTAGAAATATCATTAAAAAGTGATGTTTATTCCCCAACAATGTATGGCGATACAAGAGCTTTCATTCAGACAGCAGGAGAAGTGAAATTCATGAAAACAACAGAACTCAGCCAAGGCGAGGTTATTGAGGGTATGACAATTTTATCTCTTTCTCTCATTTCCCCCACCATCTTGTGTTTTCATTGTTTCTACTGCTTCTGAAACAGGAAAAGACAAGAGAAGGCAGTTCTGTGCATTAGCTTTTATACCTTTGGATGGCAAGTTCTTGAAGTTGTTTACTGAGGTTCCTAGGTTATTTGTAAAATGTATCCATTTTCTCCCGTCCCTCAAAAATAAATGAGTAGCAGCACCCAGTGGATTTTAAAACAAAAGAATCATTGCATGGTTATGTTGAGGGTGGATATATATTTTATTTTCTAACGAAGTTATCAACTAATTAGAAAAGAATTAAGAACAGTGAAATAAAATGGGTGATAACTGGCTGGGTATGAGTCACTGACACCAGGATAGTGATCTGGTCTATCAGACTGATCTCAGGAAGGAAGAAACACTTGTTCTGGGGGGGCGAAGTGCGGGGGGGGCAATGCTGAGACAGAGGTGATTTAAAGGGCAGGATAAATTCCTATAAATCAGACATTTTCACCTATAAGCATATACAATTAGGTATTCCCTACAAAGATACTGGTTTCTCTTAACTAACACAGCCATGTAAAGTTAGAATCAGGTCATTTCTCTAAACATTGAATTATCACTGTGGTAACAAAAAGCTGCTCTGGACAGTTCATATTTGCCAAGTCAGCATCAGGCCAATAAACTGTGGTATACAGATCTCTTTTCAATCACGCTGTAAAATATCGACCCTTGGGAAAAGTAAAAGTCACTTAAAAGTAAACATCATTGTGTTTCAAAATGCAAATGCAGTTCAAAAAAAGGAAAAAAAAAGAGTGAAGATAACTGCTCCCAAGAGGTAACATTTAACAAAACCAAAGGGTAAACTGTTATCATTCTGATGAGCTGTAGGCCTAAGAATAAAATAAAACTGTATTCTTGAAACATTCTCCAAACGTTTGGACTAAATCGCTTAGAGGGTGTTCAGGATGAGCAGCCATGAGCAAGGGAGACATGACTGAATGTCAGAAGTACATCCAGGTACAGAGTTTTTCAAAAAGCACATTCAGGTAATACGAGGCCACTGGGACTGACAACAAACTGAATCTTATTAAGAGCTGAAAGAATCAGTACATCACATTAAAGATACTATATGTCCTTACAAAAGACAAAATTAAAAATAAAAAAGAACTAACCAACTATATCTAAAATACATTAAACACAAATATTCTCTTTCCCTGAAGGGATTTCTGTCCTCCACAATCCGTTCCCAACCCACCTTTCTAACTTGTCTTCTAAATTGCCTTCCCACTATCCCTTCAGTTGCACTGCACTACAGTGGCCCCAAATAAGAAATGTATTTTCTACTAGAAGACTACAATTAATTGTTCTTTGATTGAGAAGTCTGCTTCCCTGCAGAACTAGTAACTTTCTCTGCTCTCTCAGGGTGTTCTCTTTGGTGTTAATTTCCTCTCTCGCTCTCAGACTGTACTGTAAAATGCTTACAATAAAAACGTGTCCTTATTTACCCTAGAGTTTATAATATAAAATGGTCAAACACGTGATTTTTAGAATGAGGTGAAATTTGTAAGATAAACATTTGTCATTAGAAATCACTTAAATAGGAAGAGCATATGCTGTGTATGTCCATGATGTATAATAATATCCATAATGCTGTTTAATAAAAAAAAGCAAGAAGGTAGAATTGGCCAGGGCTTAGCTGTTGTTCACTGGTTGGTTTGATTTATAGATAAGGATGCTGTGACACAGAGTCATTAAATGACTTCTTTACTGTCATTAAAAAACTCACAAAGTAAAATAGTCAGAACTTAAACAATGTCTTTTTAAAAATGTTTTTAAGATGATTTTAGAGAGAGAGAAAAGGAGAGAGAGAGAGAAAGAGAGAGAGAGACATTGACTTATTGTTCCACTTATTTATGCATTCACTGGCTCATTCTTGTATGTGCCCTGACCCGAGATTGAACACGCAGCCTTGGTGTGTAGGGATAATGCTCTAACAACTGAGCTACCCGGCTGGCTGGGGTGGAAACCAATGTCTCTTTATTCACGGTGACACACAGTGTTTTCAGTTATTTACTTATTTTGCATAGTGTAATTCACTTTCAGTAAGCAAAAGATTATTCCCACCCTTACAAAGAATAGAAAAAAAATTCTTACAAAGAATAGAAAAGAAATCTGGAAATTTTACCTCCATTAGCAGAACAAAGTCATAATGGAAGGTGATGGAAAACGGAAAGAACTCTGCTTTTGGAGTCAAGGCTGTCTCCAAAACCCAGCTCTATCAGGCATGCTCCCCAGAGCACTGCTGACTGAGGTCACCTGCCTGGCTCTTCACTTCCTGAACTGTAAAGTGGGTGTAACACAGTGAGACTCTATCTGCCCACCTCCACAGTGTTTTCTGGGAAGTTCATAATAGTCTGTGTGAAATCTAGCCCTGCACCTGGCACACAGTCAACTATTTGTTTACTTTTAAATAAAAAGCTGTGTTAAATGTGGCTGTGGCTGTGTGTGTGTGCATTGGGAGAAGAAAACGCATCGCTATCATTTTCAGGTGGTCTGTGTAGCAGATAATTTTGATACAGCAATATTTTTTAAATTTGCCACATTATATGATGTGCCATTCTCACTATCTTTCCAACTTTGAATCACAAGTTCCAAATATTTATTTCTACTTTAAAGGCAGCTTTAACAGTTTGATTTTTCTAACATGCTGCCAAATGAAACACCAAAAGGAAATGTGTGACGAGTAGAGTTTGTTTTGGAATTCCTGCAAAGAAGAACTTCTTAGAGGTTAGTATTGGAAATGATTAATATGATAATAAGCAAATAAGGGAATAGTGAGTTTTGAGCATATATTACAGTGATTTTATCAGGGAATATTAGGAGGCGCAGGGTTAGATACTCCTTATCTAAAAGCACAATAACCTATGACTGAGTGATTCTTTAACAGTGAGCAAAACCCATGACCGCTCATATCTTAATCTTCTTTCTGAATTGTTTATGTGATAGTAGAGTCCAAGGGGAGTATATTTAGTGAAAATATCATACATCTTGGGAACAGAGTAACAAGTTTAAGTCAAAGTTGTGCTAAGTATTAGCCATGGGACTTTAGGTAATTCGCTTAACCGCCTGGATATTTTTTTTCTTATCCAACAAAAAAAAGGGGGGTTACATACAACAGCCTGACTACTCTATGGTCTGGTGTAAGAGTCAGATGACATAGAATGTGTAAAATGCAAAGTGCTTTTCCAGCAAAAAGAGCTTTATTACCACTGTACTTACCACATTATAATTATATTATCACTCATAATTATCCAAGCTTTAGTTCCTTGAAAGAAACTAAGTGCTTGCTTTTGATTATTTGCTTTTATTACCACCTGACATAAAAATGATGCTCCCACATTCATGAGCAAATAAGGAAATCACAGTATTGCTGCCAGAAAGACTATGTTCTGAAGTCAGAATTGTGTGTTTTGAAGTCCACTTCACTGCACCTGAAACACAGTGCATGGAACTAAAATTCTTACATTGTTATGGTTCTTTTTTATAAATCTGGGGCTTCCCTTTAGAGGAGGAACCACATGAAAGACCCCAGAACAACAAGATAACACTCTTACCTATAGCATATACATTTACAGCACTCTAGGGTTTGCAGGCTATTTGTCCTTTGTTCCTCCCATCAATAGTGTTGCTTTGAGAGGGGTACCAACAAGTCTGCCAGCACGTACGTCATCCGGAGATGTGGTACCTTGATGCACAGGAGGCTGGCTGATCCCCCAGCATGTGGAATTATCCTTTCTCCCCCCTGGTAATCCAGAGCCAGTTTCTCCTTTTATTTTTGTCAACAACACTTCCTTTTTGTCCTTCTCTCTCTATCTAGGAAGTACATCACTGACACAGACACAATACACCTTTTCATAAGGAAGCAAGTAAATATGTGCCAGATGGGCTGAGGGGATTACAGCATGTTTCCTGCTCCCATGGTGACTCAATGGAGCTGGTATGAGAACTTATCTTATTCAAGAAGTCAGCTTCCCCAGCAGAATTATGAGTCACAGTTTCTGAGTAGAAAGCTCACTTTCCAAAAGAATTTGGGGTGGGGGTGGGAACTCCTTGGAGGAATTACAGTGAAGGTCATTCAGATAAGGAGCACTGCCAGGACCCCCGGGGAAGCACCAGCACCCGCCAACTTCTAGGACTTTGCTATTCTCCCGGCAAGAGTGACACAGTCACCCCTTCCTTTTCCTTCAAGGTGAGGCGGCACCTAAAACCACAAGGATGAATTGCTGGTATTAATCCAAACAAGAAGTTCCATTACAAAATTGGTCAATTTTGCCAAAAAAGAGATGTGAAGGGAAAATATAAATAAATAAATATATATATATATATATATATACATATTCATGTCTGTATATATATACACACATATATATAGAGAGAGAGAGAGGAAGAAGGGAGGAGGAGAAAGGAGGGAGGAAGGGAGGGAGGAAAGAAGGTGGGGGTTGGAGGAAGAAGAAAGAGAAGGGAAAAAGAGAAGAGAAGGGAGGAGGAGATAAGAATGAGAGAACAGAATGAGTTAAGACAATGTCAAGAATAATGAGTGTCATGAAGGAAACTAAAGCAGGATAGAAGAACAGACAGTGATTGACAGGGCTATTTTAGTTAAAGTGTTAAGGAAGGCCTCTGTAAGCAGATGAAGTCCAGGCATAGAGTTAAGTAAAATAAGAACAAACCATAATCAGGGATTATATTCAGCATTTATAAATATCAGGACATCATGGCACTGACAGGTCAAATAGGACACTCAGTCAAGCAGGACAGATGCTGGTCCAGAGTCAGTAGAGATGTACAGTGGTATATCCCACCTGAATATCAGCCCTGGTTATAAATGCTTTTCTCTGTGAAGACCCCAAGGGTCCACAAGATTGGAAGTTCTCTCAGCTTTGAGCTGTACTCTTTCCTACTTATACCCCTCCTTTAGTACAATTTTTGCTTTCCAATGAAATGATTTAGTGGCAAAGCAAAACTGAAAGACACCGAGAAAAGATCACTAGGACGCTAGGAGGATTTAAACCCATGCCATGTGAAGAACAGTTGAAGGCATATATTAGAGAGCATGGCCATGCTTATGTGATCACTGCTTTAACATTTGTGAAGGCCTCTCACATAGAAGAGGAAATAAAGCAATAATATTCAAAGTATGGCCATGGTCTTCAGGAAAATTATACATGAAAAGCTTTTTTTAAAATTAAGATACCTAGTTTCCCTGCATTAAAATTAGAAAACAATTGGATGATGTATTTTCTATTTAAATCAAGAAGTTGAACCAAAGAAATGTATGGAAATGATATAGAGACAAATTTCAGTTATATGTACTAAAATCTTTCTAAGAATTTGATGAGTTCAAAGATACAATGGGTTGCAATTAAATAATCACTAGTTAGAGGTATCAGAAAATGGCTATGAATGGTAATTCTAGAGATGAGAGGAGACCTGAAGAGATAAGTGTTCAAGTCCCTTGGAACCCTGATTTCATATAATCCAGGTCCATAATAATCACGTTTGGTTATTCAAACACAATAAAGGCTTTGGCTGGCTCCGCTTTTGAAGCAACACCCAAAGAAAGAATGAGCCTAATGACCAGTCTTTCCTTCCCTATACAGAAGCAGTGTGACAGAAGCTTGTCATCATTTGTTTGTTTTTATAAGGTCTCAGGGGACTGTTACCACCAAGGCCCTCCTCACCCCTGGCTCAAGTTTGGAAAACAGAGTCATGCTACCATCACTGTCATTTCTTTTCCCATAGGACTTGAGGTAAGAAAAAGAAGCAGGATTTGAGTTGGCCTGAATGTGAAGATTATGCAAAAGTTTTATATTCATACACACCAGACTGCTACCCTAAGTGAGCAGTGACCTGCAAACACTGGAGATGTCAGTGGTTCCTCCTGTCATCAAAATTGTATGATTCTGTCAAATTTATAATTCGGTGCTTCCACAGAAGACAATGGAAATAACAATATAATATTCTCCTACTCAGTTTCAGAAGACTTAAAATACTACCCAACGCATGACTTCCATTTCAATAGATTGTGAAAAGCCATTCACTTACCCGAGGCATCACTCTGCAGGATCCCATAGAAGTAGAGACCCATTACACACCACAGAAGTCCCATCTTGTCCACCTAAATACAAAAGTAAAGGAGAATACTTATTACTCTCAGTGCTTAAGTAATATTTAGTGCATAAGCATTCTGACTGTGGACCAGGAAGTATTCTAACGGTTTTATAATAATAACAAATTTAATTGTCAGAACCAATCAATAAGGTAGGCTTTTTAAAAATCCCTATATAATAGATAAGGAAACTGACATTGGTTATATTTTAAACAACATAACCAAGATCCTTTGGGTAAAAAGAGGTAGAGTAATGATCAAATTCCAGCAGCCTGTCTCTAGAACAATTTCTTAATCACTGAACTATAACTTCCTTCTTAAAAACACTCTGTTTTTTTTTTCATCAGAGTCACATTCTGGAAGGTAAATTTGATCTTCTTACCCTTCTTTGCGTTTCCTTGGAAATGTTTTATAATCCAGGCACTTTTCTTTCTTCGTGAAGAATAGAAAATCTAGAAATCCTGAATTCAGATGTGGTCAGCAGTCCACTTACAGTGAATTTACAGTAAAGGGAAATACATAAACCTCATGCCCCGTGGTGGCCACTCTTCTCTTCTCACTGGAAAAGACAAATGATGAGGCTTGAATCCAATTTCTGTGATCTTTAGCCTTTCTATTGATAACCAATTGAAAAAGTCAACTAGAAAGAACCATGCCCTTACATTTGGTTGGGTGGTCTTTATCACATAAGACCTGGAGATTTAACAGTCTGTGAAATATGTATTTCCCTACTACCCTAGACATATCTGAACCTTGATAAAACTTCTCTAGAATTATAAATACAGAAACCTGTACATTATTGAGAAATTTCAAACTTAAGATCTCCACTTTCTGTACTGAACACAGCAGCTATATATAAGGGTGCTTACAGTGGTGTTGGAAACCTGTCCAGATCCTATTTCTAGTAAGTGACAGAGATGGTTTTTATACCCATATCTGGCCAACTACAAGTCTGTTATTATCGCAAACAATAGCCTATGCCACAAGTCTCACAACCACAGGGACCCACCAGTCTTAAAAGGTCAAAGATCATATAACGTTTAAAATGGGACAGTTTTAAGAATGTTACACGGAAACAAAAAGGTATAAAGTGGTAATGTCCAAGCAATCCAAAGTGTGTGGTCACTTTAAACGCAATGCAAGTTTCAAACTGCCACCTCTCTTGACCATATATCATTAAAAATCTCTGGTTCATTTTATGGTTCCACAAATAACAAGTGGGTTGATTATACCTTAAACAATTATTTTATTTCAAATATTAAATATCTCTTTCTTATCACCACCCTTCCCTTCCCATTCTTAAATCATTACCTTAGGGAACTCTTATCTCTATCAGTCATTCATTTATTCAATAAAACATGTATTGAAAAGTATCTGTTTATAAATTAGATGTAGGGCCTCCTCCACTTCTCCCAGTAGAAGAGATAAACCACATGTGAACCACTTCAATGACATCAATTATGAACAGCATACATGCAGAGGCACTATAAGATATGTAAGGATTTACCAAACAGAAGTTCTAGCACTAGGCAGAGTTTAGCAGAGACTTAAAAAGTATACAAAAATAACTGCAACAGAGAATAAACAGCGATAAAATAGTCACAGAGGAAGAGGTAAGTGTTATTGAAGATTACCAAAGACAGAGATGACTCCAGCTAAGGCAATCGAAGGAGACTAAATGCAAGAGGTAGCTTTTGAACTAGCAAGAACTGGTTTGGAAATGGAGAATAATGCTCAAAGACAGAGAAAGCATGGACCATAAATAGGAAATAGTCTATAAATAATTCAGCTTGGCTTAAGCACAGAGTATTAGGAAAAGAACTATAGAAGATTTTGTTGGAAAGCAGGAAGTGTTAGGATTACAATATAACAAGGTTTTGAATAGCAGGTTAAAACTTGAAATGTAATTTTAACAGCAAATAGGGAATCACTGAAGGTTTCTGATTAGAGGAGTGACATTATCATCAAGTTCTACCTTATAGAGATCATTCTTCCAGGCACATGTTGGATGAATTGCCACTGAATCCTGTCTCGAAATCATTTTGACTCCTGAGTCTGCCATCATAGTAATTATTATCCTCCTAGCTTTGTGTCATCTATAAACTTGTTCAGCATGCCACCTATGTGCTCACCCAAGTCATTAATAAAATTAATTAATAATTCTGCATTAATCCTTGTCAGTGGAGAGCAACTAGATATTTAATTTCAGATTCAGGGCACAGTACTTTCAGCCCTAATACTATTCCTAAAGCAACACTTAGAAGACATTCTAATTAGTGTGATTGAGGACCTTAATTGATATTCTCATGAGTAACTGGATTATGCCAGAGGCAGCAAAGAGTTGGGTCACCAAGGTAAAGCTAATCTAAAGATAACTTGTGTGCAAAGATGAATTCAGGGTCAGTCCCACCTGTGATGAATTAGAATAAAGCAGACTGAAAACAAATTTTGATCGTGCAGGCTGGTTTTGACAGACTAAAGATATCAAGGTTAGTGGGAGGCAGTTGTCTGGTCTGCGACCTCTCCAAGAAGGCAGGTTCATTTGACATCATCTTGCTTTCCGCCTCAGAATTTTATTATCGAGACTAGTAATGCACTTAGGTTCTAGTTTCTTGTGGAGAGGGGGCACTGGGTATTTGCAGAGATGGAGAAACTGTCAGAAAGCAATGGAACCTGCCTAATGACACATGGTTCTTCATGGTCTGAATTGCAACCTGGCTTTAGATTACTGTGATGGGGTTTAACAGACTCTGCCCTTGCTTCTGATGATCGAATTTTTATATAATAAATTTTTAGTCAGCCTTTCCTGCATTATCCATTTTATTTACTATAGGATCATTTTCATACTTCCTCTCTGAGGTATTGGTATTTCTTTCATATTTAATGTCATTTTTCCTGGTATATCAACTTGGATGCCTATATCACCTAGTGAGAAATTTCATATATGAACTTAGGTCTATGTAATAAACAGCCATGTTAATAATGATTGTTAAAATGTGCTCAGAACTTTAACGTTGACCTCTGTATATGAATCTTTCTATTTTCTGCATTCTCTGGGCTCAATAATAGGACCTCCTTATCTCTGAGTTAGCCTTGACCATTGGATTCTTGCACTGAGCCAGCAGGTAACAGACTAAAACAACTAGATCTGCTTTCCCAGGACAGTCATTTCTCTAACAATTTGCTCTGCCTTCCTTCTGCACAGTGGCATTTCAATAGGCCACAGGACTGTACTTCTCCCTCAGTTTCCTGATTCCACCCATAGATCCATGCTCGGATCACAGCTGCTCTCTGAAGCCCATCAGCCTGCTCAGGGCTTGGATGTACAACCTGGGGTTTGTCAGCACTCTTTTCTAGGAACCTGCCTCTCATCCCCTGTAAAGTCTTCTCTAAACTGGATTAGCTTCCACAGCCATGAAGCTGCTATTGCCTGCTTCTTTCCTGGTCAACAGATGCCCATGGCTATATCCTGCCTACTGAAAACTTGGCCTCTAACACCAAAGCACTTACCCTAGTTGGTTATCCCCATGTGAGCCCAGCTCTGAAGCCACAGCACTTACTTGAGTCCTGATCCCATCTGATCCCTTCTTCCCCATTCTCTAGCTTACTAGTAAAGTGTGAGCAGATCTTACATACTTATACCAAAGAGGTCTTTTAAGGACATAGGTCAAATTATTAATTATCCCATTTCACAGAAAAGGAGACAGCATTTATTTAAAACTCAGGGTTTTTCATTATCAATCTTTTATTTAGTTTCTGGGGTTTTGACCCATAAAAGGATCTTTGTGGAGAATATTTCAGAAAAAAGTATTTATCAATAAAAAAGTTTCAGCAAAGTGACTCGAAAGTCTCTAATTCTGGGTAAAACAAAGTAAGAAACTCTACCTGTCTTTGTCAATGAAAGCAGCTGTAAGCCTGGGCAGAATGTGTGGAGTAACTATTTGAGGACTCTAAAAATTAAATAATGGCACATTATTTTCAAGTACATGTGAGCCATGTCATACACCATAAATCAGACCTTAACAAATATAAAGAATTAAAAGTCTATCCTCTAACTACAGAATTAACCTAGAAATCAATAAAAGAAAAATAACAGGGTAATTTCCAAATACTTAGAAAATAAGGAATATACTTCTAAATAACCCATGGGTCAACAAGAAGGTCTCAGGGAAATTAAAAAATTATTTGAACTGAACAAAAATGAAAAAAATTAAACAACATATCAAAATGTGTGGGATGTGGTTGAAGGAACGCATACAGGATAATCAGTAGCATTACAAGCCTATGTTAGAAAAGAAGAAAGACTTCTGTCTTAAGGGCTTGGAAAATAGAAAAATAATTCAACCAAATGAAATAAAAATAAAAAATAATGAAGAATAGAGATCAAAAATCTTAACACAGAAAAAAATAATGGTACTTAAAAGTTTGGATACTTTTTAAGTATCCAAAAGTTGGTACTTAAAAAACAACAACAACAATAAAACTGCTAAATCTCTAGCTAGGGAACCAAGAAGAGAAAAAAGCACATATCACTAATATATGAAAAAATATAAGAGGAATGAAAGAGGACACACCACTACTGGTTACACAACCATTAAACTGGTAATAAGGTGATGCTCAAAACCTTCGGCACATAAATCCCGCAATTTAGAGGAAGTGGACCAACATCTTAAAAACCACAAACTACCAAAGCTCAACTGGAATAAAATAGATAACTTCATTGTTCCTATTATTATTAAAAGAAATTAAATTTGCAGTTAGAAACCTTCCAACAAATATACTCCTAAGCTCCAGATGGCATAACTGGTGGATTCAATCAAACA
Organism: Trachops cirrhosus; assembly: GCA_028533065.1. Taxonomy (NCBI): domain Eukaryota; kingdom Metazoa; phylum Chordata; class Mammalia; order Chiroptera; family Phyllostomidae; genus Trachops; species Trachops cirrhosus. The sequence goes on from CM052539.1 coordinate 147,923,128, forward strand.
TTTAAAAAATGAATAGCATCAATTCTACAGAATCTCTTGCAGAAAATAGATGACAAAAGAGTTGCCAATTTACTTTGTGAGACATTACTCTGGTCCTAAGAGCTGCCATAGATAGCACAAGAAAAGAAATGTATAGATACCCCACAACCAAGCAGTTTATTCTAGAATGCAAGTTTGGTCTCAGCATTTGAAAAGTCTGAGGAAGAAAAACCAATTGAAGCAAGAAGAGCATTTTACAAAATGCCATATCCATTCCTAATAAACACTCCCAGCAAACTTAAAATAGAAGGGAACTTCCTGAAACTGATAAAGGGCATCTGCAAAAAATCTACAGCTAACATTACATCACATGTTGGAAGACTGAATTCTTCTCCAGTTAGATCAGGAACAAGGCAAATATGTTCATTCTTAGTACTAGTCAACATCATTCTCAAGTCTTAGTGCAATAAGGCTATTCACAGATGACATAATTTCAACATAAATAAATCTTACGGAATCTATTAAAAATAAAACTAAGTAAAGTCACAGAATATGTACCAATACACAAAAATAAACATATTACTATATACTAGCAATGAAAAATGGGAAACAATTTTTACAAGATTGGTTACAATAACTAAAACAAAAATGAAATGCCTAGCTAAAAGTCTAAGAAAACCTGTACAAGATCTTTATGCTCACATTTAGAAAATGCTGATAAATCAAAGAATACCTAAATAAATGGAAATATGTGGTTGGTAGAATGGCTTCATGCCTTAGATCCATGAAATCTGTTATGTTACCTTACTGAGCAAAAGGGACTTTACAAATACAATTAATGTTATAAACCTTAAAATTGGGAGATTATGCTGGATTATTCAAGTGAGCACAATCTATCACAGGAGGCCTTAAATGAAGATTAACTTTCTCTGGTTAAAGTCAGAGGGATGTAGCAGAAGGATAAATCAAAGAAAAGCAAGAAAAGAACTCAGAAAACCTTTGACATTTAAAGAAAAATACAGCAACATGGCAAGGAATGCAGGTGACCTTAGAGGGCTTCTGACTCACAGATACTGTGATATAATAAGAGGGTGTTGTTTTAAGATACTAGATTCTGGTAATTTATATAATACAATAGACATACCATATTCATGAACTGAAAGGCTCCACATAGAAAAAACATCAGGGACTTCCAGCCAAGATGGAGGCATAGGTAGACGCACTGTGCTTCCTCGCACAACCGAGACAGGGACAACAACAATATAGAAACAAAATAACAATCAGAACTGACAGAAAATTGAAGTCTATGGAAGTCCGACACCCAAGGATTTAAAAATAGACACGTTCATCCAGACCGGTAGGAGGGGCAGAGTCTGGCTGGGTGAGGGACGCAGAGCAAGAGCTGAGCACCCGGGGCAGTGCACAAGTCCACAGCAGGCAGACCCTGGGCGCACAAGCGGCGGTGGCTGGTGGGCCCCAGCCAGGGCCAGGGCGTGGCAACCAGCGGGCCCAGCCAAGTGGCCAATGTGAAGGCACTTCGCGCAACTCAGGGTCCCAGCACTGGGAAATAGAGCTTTGGGTCACTGACTGAAAAGGAAGGTCCCGTGGGGTGCACAGGCCCCCCACACCGGAATTGGTGCCAGAGGGGCCCAGTTAGCTTGCAGAAAGCAGTGGAAGGGTATGAGGTCCTACAGAGAGCAGAGCAAGTGCCATAGTCCCGTCTCAGACCCTACCCCCACATACAGCGTCACAACTCAGCGACTGGGGTGCCCAACCCTGGTGAACACCTAAGGCCCCGCCCCTCACTACAGGAGCTCGACAAGACCAAAAAAACCAAAAAACAAAAAAACAGCAAAAAGATGGCTCAAACAGAAGAAGAATTGAAAGCCCCAGAGCCCATCCTTTTAAGTGACCAAGAGTTAGCCAACCTATCAGATGCACAATTCAAAGCAATGGTGATCAGGATACTCACAGAATTG